>VWRR01000015.1:0-514145 GCA_013995675.1 Cyanidiococcus yangmingshanensis | reverse complement strand
CCATTCCCCCCATTCCCCCATTCCCCCCATTCCCCCCATTCCCCCCATTCCCCCCATTCCCCCCATTCCCCCCATTCCCCCCATTCCCCCCATTCCCCCCATTCCCCCCATTCCCCCCATTCCCCCCATTCCCCCCATTCCCCCCATTCCCCCATTCCCCCCATTCCCCCCATTCCCCCCATTCACCCCATTCACCCCATTCCCCCATTCCCCTTATTCCCCTGAATCATCTCTTACACTCCATTCACCGCCTTTCACTGAATCATCTTTTTCACTCCATTCACCACAATTCACCCCAATTTCATCATGTCATCCCATATCCCTTATTCCACTGGGGCATCTCAATAGCCCCATATTCTTTATCTACAGTGTTTCAATTATGACTCGAGTCAGCTCGTTCAATGTCTTTGTGCCGTGCACTTCATCGATTCTTCTCTGAACATTCTGCTTGGCTGGCGCTGACCAGGTTGGTGTTCGCCCATAGAATGGTGTTTCTGCGTTGCTTGCCGACTCTGTCTCTTTATGTGGAGATTGTTTTGGTCACCATGTTTAGCTTTTGTTTCGGTTGCTGTCGCTATCTGCTACCTTTATTATTAGCTCACGTTTTGTGCTTTCTACTTTGATGATGTCGTTTTGTGTTTTTCTCTTGCGTTGTTTTATATCCTCCAGACAGAGATGTGCATCTATATTTGTTTACGGACGCTACTAGCTCTTTATTTGTTTAACTCTGGGTCTTTCCTTCGGTAACGATTTAGGTCTAGATCCTTACCAGTAGGTTGCTTCTCGGTTTGGGGAACCGTTTCGTATTGTCAATCTTTGTGCTCTTGTTCAGATCTTCATCCTCAGTGCTCTTTCGCCGCCGTTGGGCATGCATACTGGACGCAGCGCTGGCGCACGCCTCGGATTTGGATCGCTCCCAGGGTTACTCGTCGCGGATCATTCGATTCCAGATTCGATAGCGCACCTCCTCGCGCACAACCATCGGATCACACGGTACTCGTTAGGTAGCCCAGGGGTGCTATGCTGGCGCCGCCATCGCCGCCATCGATTCGGCGCTCCTTGGCCGTTCTGCGATGCCGCCGCTCCCATCCCAGAGGCCCGGCGTCCAACCTGATCTCTTGGATATACTTCACTGGCCCAATGGCGCCTGCTCATCTTGGATAGGCATGCTGCCGATCGGGGTTGCTTCGGACGAGCCCTCGACGTCGCAGCTGGGACCACAGTTACGATCCTCCACGACGCCGCTGCCTGGCCTAGACGCTCCTGCAGGGATCTTTTCCGGTTTGAGACAATAACGAGCTGGCGAATGGCTGCACAACCAAGGACCCATGCAGATCTGAACGATGCTGATTCGCTCGTCGGCAGCAGCATGAATCGTTGGAGACTCGCATAGATCTTCAAGGTTTTCGTTTCGCTCTGACTTACTCTTTTGTGCCCAACTGCTCAAATATAGATTGATCGGACCAACTGACTATTTAACATCTCAATAGACCCATGGTTGTCTAGTCTGTATGAACAATGATTGGTATTGGCGCTTTCTCAATATTATTCGAACTGACGACATGCTATGCTATGTCGTATTCAATGAATATCAGTTATGGAAACCTCTGGGGAGTAGCGAACAGCACGATCGTTCACCTCGGACACGCTCGGTCGGTCGGCGATTGAGAACAGCGAACGCAGCTTGCGCCGCTGTCGATCGCCAGGCCACGACTGGACTGGACAGCACAGAATTGGACACGACTAGCCGCGACAGATCCAGCGGGCGGCGCGCATTTCCCGCCAACGCCTTTGCGCAGGTTTAGGCGCAGGCGCAGGCGCAGGCGCACGCACGCTTTTGCCTGACCGAAAATGGACAGACGCTGTGACGCCGCACGCGATCGCCAGCGAGCGCCAGCGTTCGATTGAGCAATTGCACGCCAACGCCCGCACGCGCAATCCATGCGCCGCCCCAGTAGTGATGCGCCGCCGCCTCTGACGGGACAGCATACGCGGGACTGCTCACCGTCACAGGATCAACGTGACAGCTCCCCAGGACAGCATTCCCTGACAGCTCCCCAGGACAGCACCTGCTGCGCCACAGCGTCCTGCGACTGACAGACGGACACGGCGCGCACCCCAGCCGAGCGGCGTCTGTCCCCAATCCGCGGGTGCCGACCCAATTCGCCGAGCTAGGGTCGTTACGTCGGCCACCACAGCGCCAGCGCCAGCACCAGCGCCAGCAAACGCCATCTAGGTTCATCGATTCCAGATCCACACGAAGCGCCAGACGGAGACGATTTCAGCGATGGCCGATGCCGATGCCGATGCCGATGCCGATTGACAATTCCGATCGCGACGGCCAACAGCGGCAACAGCAGCAGCAGTAGCGGTATTCACAGAGATCGCGCACAGGCCTGAGCCTTGATCGATCACCATAGGATACGACGCCATGAACACTCGGAACGGAACTATAGTGACTGGACGTTACAAAACGACGAGACCAAGAGTCGGTAAGAAGTAAAAATCTACATTCGTCCAAAAACCTACCCCGATCTAGACCGGAATGAGACCAGACAAAAACAAAACAGCACTTGGGGGAGACAGTCAGCCGCCTGCCATGCTGGCGTGAGCTAGACTGCACAGACCTGATCTGAACTGAACGGAGCCGAATCGTTCAGAACTGAACTGATCTGATCTGAACTGAATAGAGCAGACTGATCTGAACAGAGTCGAACTTGGCTGTGCTGCATTCTCCAGTCGTAGATCTGTTCGACACCGCGCACAGCCTCGGGACCGACACGCACACACACGTAGTCTAGTGGGACCTAACCTGATCTGGGACCTGATCTTAAAACGGACATCCAGATCTGGGGAGCTGCCCAGTGAATTCCAGAAATATACCTCGAATATGAATTTAATCATATTTGTGAGGTCACGAGTGTCCGGAACGCACCACGTGATTTTTGTGTTGAAAACTGAGACCCCTCTCTCTATACAGCCGCATGGCGCTAGCGCGTACTTGGACCGACGGACCCCCCCCGGCGACACTGATCGACCCTGACGCTCACAAAATTCAGTCAGCCTCAGCGCAACCTCTCCATATCAATAGACAAAACCTTCTCCAAAACGAAACGAAAAAAATGAAATGAATAGTTTTAGCAAACCCAACTAGAAACCAAAATCGATGCATGCTGAAAGTAAAACCATATCGACTGGTACGCGTTGACTCCAGCCTGGCTGCTGGATCCATTGGCGCTGGATCCAGATTCAATGAGCCCGCCTTCGGCCAGCGCTCAGCCGGAGGACGATTCTGTCACCAGGATACGCCTGTCGGCATGCCGCTGTGAAGAACTCGATCATCGATTGCCGACCGTCTGACAGATGCGCTTCTGGGATAACCATTTCCTGAACATCGACTCGCCGCCCGGCCTGCAGCTCCGATACCCATTGCATGGGTGACGATGGTGGCTCGACACCCCAGCCCCAGCCCCAGCCCCAGCCACAGCTCAAGTCCAAGCCTATGCATGATCATGAACAAGATCATGATCATGAACAAGAACGGTAGTCTCCCGCTGTTGATTGCCAGTACCAAGAATGCATCCTTGTCCCGACCAGCGATCTCCTATAGCGCTCACATACATACATGCATACTCCGTTCCTATCCATGGTGGCATCACCTCTTGGATTCGTGCCCAAACTATGCCGACCATGGGTCATCTTGGAGCTGGTCAATGTATGCTGAAGACAGCATGGTGCATCATGCCGCTTCACCAATGGCGACGGCGGGAGGAGGATGCACGTTCCCGTCTCCCTGAACGCTCATCTCATGATCTATTCTGCTGAGCCATGGCTCTTGAACGATGATGTTTCAATGAGCCGATGAATCGATTGAACAACAAACCAATACACCTCCTTGTCAGGTAAGCAATGGAACAATGAACCCATGAACCATCATCGGTCGCGCTGCTACACCTCGATTGCAATGATCTGGTCATTGCTCACCAGCGGCGATGCGGCCATGATCGCCAGCAGCCGTGGGCGCCACCAATGTGTCTCCCTCGCGCTCAACGATCAGGTCAAAGGCCTTTTCTTTCCCTTCGTCTCTGTGGCGATTCCCAGTGATAACCACTGGACGTTAAATGAATGCATTCTAGTATGGTCACAATTTTCTTTCTGAATACACTATCTCTGGAGTTTCTTTTGGTACGCAGAATCATGCTTGAGATAAGCGTTAGAGCCACGGCTCCATTCAATGGAACAGAGGCGAGTACCATCCATGTCAGTGAAGATCCATCACCTGAAAAGCAATACTTCTACATCCAAATAACCCACACGCTTCCATTAGAAATACCGCTGGGTGCTGTACCTGTGGATTGGGTTCGAGTCTATTCATCTTGATCGCTGCGCGGCTTTCATCAAGAGTTTTGGGCGATGCACGGACCTAGTGCTCGAGCTGCGCCCTCTGAAATGCATCGGTTTCAGTCTCATAATCCAAAAAGCATCATGAAACACTCGGTGCTGGCGCACACCAGCTGATAAGTCAAAGCGCCAGCCTTGTCTCGAAACGAGTCGGTGATGTCCCAGCGATCCCTCCAGAGACGTTCGAGAACTCTCTGAAATCCAGCGACCGCTCGAGTTTGCCACGTGAATCAGATCTGTTCTTTTTCGGTGCACCCGCAGTTCATGATAAAACGGGATCTATCGACAGATCTGCCGTGGAGCCTCAGAGAGCCAAAGAGACAGAGAGACAGAGAGATATAGGGAGAGGGAGTCACCGAGTCAGATCGTTTCCGCAACCCGCGGTGCGCTACAGCTATCGTAACCACGATAAAGAGAGAATTGTTGCTCATTCCATCTTTACTTCTTCAGTAGCTCTCCACTTGGATAGGTGTGCCGCTTCTGAAAGGTCTTCATGTTCCCGTCGAGCAAAGATGCTTCGGACTCCTCAATGTCGCTTCGACGTGACGCTGATTCATTGAGAACCAATGCATCATGAGTAGTTCAGTTCAGTTCAACAGCGGAGCGTGTGTGCTACGAAAACATCGGGGCTGGGCTGCTCTCGCAGAGTAGACCTCTCGGCTCGCTCAGCGTAATAGATATGGACAGTATGGACGATCTCAAGACGAAACTATTCTCCAAATGTAGAGATTACTTGGAAGAACGACTGGTAGGCTCCATCACTTCTCCGAGGCAATCAGGCATTTATGAGTTCTATGACTGATTGGAGCGCTTCGAGTTCGCTTTCTCAGTGAATAACAGCCATTTCTAGAACTGGACCGATATTCATCAACATCGCTTCCGTAGATACGTTGAGAAGTTTCGCACGGGCAAACACAATCAAAGAGGATGCCTCGGCCCCGACATATTTGTGGTGGTGTCATGAGCGCTCCGGACCTGGCCCGTCTCGTTTTCTGTTCTAGGACAAGCTGCGTAGAGATAACGTCGATTCCACTTGATGCTTGATATTCATTCCAATTAACCTGTTTCTGAATAGGAACCAAACCTAGCTGTTACTGAGTAGCTGAAGCACGGTGTCCGCAATCCAGAGATATCCCAAGAGGGCACACGTCTCCGGGAATGCTTTCGACCTCATCGGAATCTCTGTCGCAATCTGGGCCCTGCATGGCTGCATGGCTGCATGGCTGCAAGGCTTTATGACTGTATGGCTGCAAAGCAATGATGTGAAGACGCTGGGCTCACGCGCTCTTCCAATCATGATGGACAAACAGTATTCTTTTGATCATATCGTTCCAGTTTTTACTTTCCTTTTTGCGGACTTTTCATAAACATTCCCATTGCTTTTTGTCGTTCCCTTCCGCGAAACATTCATCTCTCTCATAGATACCCATCGAGTATCAAGTGCAGAGAGCCCAGTATGAAGCGACGATAGAGACCAGGCTCTCGACGCTTTGGCGTCTTTGGGTTATTTCCTGGTGCATAGATGGCGCCAATGTGATTTGAAACTTCAATGACGCAAACATCAGTAGATCATTCAGAACCCTAGGCGCAGCCATCTCGGAAAGCACTGGCAAGGCCTCGTGTCCCGTTCGACACTTCGTATACAGACTCAGATCTAGGCATGATGCCAAGTAACCCTGATCAGTGCCAAGTGGCTAGTGGCCTTGGTGGTTGTGTACTGCATGGCTAGACGGAGTACAGACAGCGAGGGCGTCCAGTCAGGCATGCCCTGATTTTCAGGCCTAGATTGGACGCACACTAGGCGTCCAAGATCGCAGCACGCTGCTCGATCACATCATCGTGGAGACTTGGACAAAATCTGATTCAACAAATTCTTGGACGAAATTCGTGTTCCTTCTGGACAGCAGCGCGGCGCTCATACCTTGATGCGTATACTCACTAAGACCTATTCTAATGCTCGTTTTGACGTTTTCGAAAATGTTTCACAGAAGCATCTAATGCTCGATAGACTCGCTCCTTGCGAATGTATCGTTGCCCTCTGAATATTGTACGATCCAATCCCCAACCTAGAATATCCGATAGGACGACTGCTCGAAGGAACCTGACGCTTGGTGGAGGCACCTACCCAGTCGTAGCCAACGTCGTCGCAGACGCTGAAGTAGTTGCGGATACAATAGGCGATACCGTCGGAATCGGGGTTGGGATCAGTGTTGGTATCGGACTTACCACTACGCACTCGTTGTTGATGCACTCCTCATTCGAGCGGCAGCAACGCACCTTGTTCACCAGATTATCCGACGGGATCAAATAGGTACCGCACTGCTTGGTCGGATCCTTGCAGACGCAGAACGAGGGCAATACGATCTGACTCTGCTGCTGCTGTTCTTGCTGCTGTTGCTGCTGAACAATATTGTTATTGCTGCTGCTGAACGGGCTGTAGGTGCAGTTTTGCGTCTCGGCGTTGCAGCACTCGGGACCACACGCTATGTAGGTCGCGTTCGACGTGTTGCTGTTCATACCACTCAGCGAGTTCGACACGTAACCATACGTCTGGCAGACGTACTCGGTCACTCGCTGATAGCACTCGCCACCAAAGCCGAGGCAGCAGCCCGCGTCCAGACATTGCTGGGGCGTGTACGTCGACGTCCGCTCCGTGATCTTATCGTCTCCATAGAGGATCGAGTGCAACAGGCGCACCAACTGGTTGTTGTTTTGTTGCTGTTGTTGCTGTTGTTGCTGCTGTTGCTGCTGTTGCGGCACGCTATTGCAGGGCTGGCGCTCAAACTCGGGCACCACACACGTCTTCTCAGGCTGGAAACAGTACGGGTCCGTCGCAAAGTCGCTCGGCTGCTTGCCACTCTGCACCCACTGGTTCTGCACCTGCGAGTCGTAGCAGCACCCTTGGGCGTAGCAGGTGAACTGGTTGATGCCCGCGTTCCCGCACGGCTGGCGCTGGCTACCTGGCGACGGACACTTGGGGACAGGCGCTTGCACTTCCTGTAGCGCCACCGAGGCCTGTGGGGCATGATTAATATCGTAGTAGCACCAGGGTGCCAGGATGCCGTTAGCGGTCGGCTGCCAGCAGCATCCGGGAATCGCGATGCACTCGTCGGGGTAGATATAGCTCCAGCCACAGGGCACGCGTTGCGACACAGAGACGGCACTGCAGGCAGCAGAGACGCTCTTCAGGGTGCATTCATTCGTCGTGGGATTGAAACAGCATCCGACTTGCTGGCAGGCATCCTGGTCGTTGTACTGGCCAGGTGAGCCGCACACTTCATTGGTGCAGATCGGAGTGGGTGTTGGCGTGATTGTCATTGAATGCGTTGCTGTTGCTGTGGATGTCGGAGAGGCTGTCGCTGTTGGTGTCGCTGTTGGTGTCGCTGTTGGTGTGGGCGTGGGCGTGGGCAGCACCTCCGCAAGTGCGAAGACATCGTTGAGATATCCTGGTGCTGTCGTGGATGAGTTCGAAAGTCCATAGCCTCCAAACACTATCGGATCGTTGCCGTTGGTATTCCAGAGGACGGAGCCGTAACGAGCTCCAGGCACAACATTCGGGCTGGAGACATTAAACACCCCATAGTCAGCGAATGCATCCACCTGCGTGCTACCGTTGATCCATGCCCATTGACGCAAACCGATGTCGAAGACCCACAAATCATTCAGGTAGCCGGAACTGTTGGTTGAGTTCGCGTAGCCTTCACCACCGAAAAGCTGCAGATTTCCAAGAACGTCAACATAGCTCGCGGCGTAATTCCTTCCACCAGGATAATTGGCTGGAGACAGCTCACCGAATGTGCCGTATACTCCAGGATTGTTGGGGGTAGCATTGCCGGTTATGAAAATCCAGACCGATAAACTCGTATTGTAGACCCATAGATCATTCAGGTTACCAGACTGGTCAGTACTATTTCCATATCCAAAACCGCCGAATAACCAGAGGTTTCCTTCAGAGTCTACCCATGAGGAGGATCCGACACGCGAACCGGGTGCATTCGAGGCATTCACCACACCTGGGGCGCTGTAGTTGCCTCGCTGATTGGGCATTGTAGAGCCACCCTGGTACGCCCATTCAAACGACGAAGTGTTGAAGGACCATAGATCCGAAAAAAAGCTGCCTAAAAAAACAGAGTTCTCTCCCCCAAACAACCACAGCAGTCCATCTGACCCAGTCCAGAAAGCGGTACTGTCCCGAGCACCAGGATTATAGTTAGGACCGTAGGTACTCTTTGGCCCGTAGAAAGGCAAAGCATCGACGGTGTCATTTCCGGCCACCCAAGTCCAGTTGCCACTCGATGTATCATACAACCACATGTCATTGAAATCGCCAAGATGGGCATTCTTATCGATACCGTCTCCACCGAACAACCAGAAATGTTGTTCATCAGTCCGCCAGAATGCGGTTTCAGCACGTGCCCCTGGAATATTCGTTGGGCTGCCCTCGCGGAACGTTCCGTACACTCCAGCCTGGTCAATCGTTGAGTTGCCCCCGATCCACGTCCACTCTAGCGAGCTCGTGTTGAAATACCATAAGTCATTGAAAAGTCCGGTTGTCGTGTTTCCAGTACCAAATCCGCCAAACAAATAGACCAAACCAGAGCTTCCAACCCAACCAGCCGAACCCAAACGCCCTCCAGGAACACTCCCCGCAGAGGTCACGTTCAGTGTTCCATACTTTCCAGCTTTATCTACTCCGATCTCTCCACCAATCCAGGTCCAGCTGACGGCACTCACAGGGGCTGGAGTGGCCACAACCCGCTCGGGAGATGTTACCGCCAGCGAAAACAGGAGCGCCACCCACAGAGCAGACACCCAGAAACGTGAGTGAATCATCCAGACAGAAATCACTAGTTTTTTCTGAATAATTTCTTTTTTCTTTCGATAAACCCTTCAATAACGAACAACAGTTGGAGTATATATTGTGAAAACGTGCTTGGTCGACGTGTTCAGTGAGAGCAACAATGCTCACGAAAGCAAAACCAGGATAAACGTCCGTTTCGCACAGCGCGCAAGCTCAGTGGGAATTCAAATTGGGAATGATCGCCCGTAATTTTATGAACCGGTTGTAGAGACCAGCATGGTTTCCGTTTCCAGGAAAGCGGTGAGCGATACAAGTCTTGAGTTATCTGGTAGTCGACTTGAAGGAGAAACAATGGGGTATTCGAAATCGGTCTCAAAATTCCGGTAGACCAGTTCTGATTACTGTTGACCTGCTCAAGCGACTCAGAGGAGCCTGGTACAGCTTCGGAGAAAAGAACCGATATTAGTTGGATATGAACACAAATCATGGACAATATCCGTCATAGGCACTACCTTTCGTAGCAACTGCCCAAGCATGCATAGATACCTGTCTGTTTTCTCGACTTTAATATGAGTCATAGAATGCGCTCAAGGAGTATTGACACGTTTCTCACCTAGTCTCCTCTCCTCATGCGTTTACGTAAATGGATATCGTTGCACCATTGCCCCGACATGAAACGACCTTTGGTGACATTCATTTTGATACCATGCTGTGAATAACATTCGCATCCGAGCTAGAGCGTGATATTTCAGTTCCTCATCCGCGACAATGGCAATCCGTCCGGCACGAAAGGAATCTCTTGTCATGGACATCATCGGACCTCCTGCTGAAAACATCCTGTGCAGGTTCAGCGTGGTTGCTGCGACATGGTCAGACCAGTGCGTCGGCAGCAGGAGCACTAGGACTTCGAGTAAAGACATGAATCGTTGATCAGCCACACAGGAGTCACTGGACATACTTCCTATCGGTGGTGCAAGGTGTGGGCTCCACGCAGACGAGCCCGTAGGTCCAGTTCCGACTTTGTACATCGCAATCCCGGCCTCGTCGTGCAGTATTGTCTTGGCTCTCGAACCTGACGAGCGCACGTTGAGATGTTTTTGCCTTGTATATCGTGAGGGCGTCACAAGCCCAGAATGACTCTGCTTCATCGATACCGGAAATATCCAAGCGCTTTGAGCTCGCCGTCTCTTTCCGCTTCTGAGCAGTCAAAACAAGCCTATTTTTCCGTTATGCGAGTGCTATTCGTCTCAAAAAGTTTTGTTACTGATTATGCGTGCTCCTGGTCCGCGAGTAATCTCACACCATCAATGATGGACGTGGTTAGTGGCCGCTGATGCTCATATACAAACGTCAACTGATTTGGGCTCGTGTGTCAGCGACACGTCCGCGTCCTTGAGTTGCGCAGTGCTTTTAGTTTTCATGTTACCCAGGGCAAGCACCAGAAACACTAGATCCATCAGGCTTGATTCGCGAAACCGCATCGCAAACTCTTCGCGGGGCTCGACGAAAGCTTTGGCAACGTATAACGGAGCGCAGCGTACTTCCGGTCGCCGTTTCTCTGGCTCTCCCTTTGCTTCTTCGGTGTCGGTCACGTAGCAACCTTCACTGGAGCGCTGCCTAGAACCTTTCGGTTCAGTATGACTGCAGGTAGCTTGAGGACCGTACTCCGGCGCGATCAGTTCAACAGCGTGACCTCAAGTCGTGTGCGTCAAAAAAAACCGTTTCGCACCGCAACGCTAGTGCAGCTCACCGCCAAGGTCTTGGACTCCCACTTGCAAAGTTGAAAACCGACTGGTTTCGACGAACTATCACGCAGTATTCCTTGCGCACAAACTGTTTCGGTCACCCGGCTACAGCCCAGGAGCCTGGCTCCGTGGCGGTTCTCTTCAGAGAATAACGATTCTGGGAAAGTTTCTGAGAAAACCAAAGACGTAGATTCCTTGGGGACCGAGACCTAGCTCCAGTGAGAGTGCACCCTAAAGTTGAACCTTTTCATGCGTTCCCCGAGATCAATACCTTCACTTTCTGCTACGCGCCTAGAGAAAGCACCGCGGTACTGATGCTATCCAGCCGTGTACACCCCCTCGTCCAGGTCGAGGTATGAAACGTTCCCGCTCTGTTCGTTCGCCACGCCACAGTTATTTCCGACGCGAGAACAACACTTAAGGAAGTTAACAGTGCGCGCCCTGCACTTGTTTAGAACACTCTGCTTGATTTACCTGTGACAAGGGAGAACTCTTGCGTCGCGGCTGCGCCGAACGCGACTCAAAGGGCAGCAGCAGCCGGGATCACCAACCCTCAATCGCCATCGTTCACACCTACGGTGGTTGTCTGCAACCCAACAGAGACCTCCTCTGTTCTCACGCTGAGCCAGACACCAGTTTGTGACAAACAATAACCATCTTTAGACAACTTGAATGCAACACCAGGGCTGTTCTAAGCAAGGCGGAGGCCCGGCGATCTCCCTCGGTGCGAATGGATCAACCGTTTTCCGTCTGCGAGATTGTTCGTGGTTTGTGTTTCGCATTATTGACGTTCACCGGGTGCAACGGTTGAATTCACCCAGGAACCTGGTCATTGGATAGTGTTACACCATCCAAGACGAAAGCGGTTACTGCCTGTGAGCGCGTACGATTGTTGCCTTGCTTGTTTTATATCGCCTATCAACCACAAACAGGGATACGTTTTCAGGAAAGTGAATTCATAGTCAGCCGCTAGTGGTAAATTCAGGTTATGCGGACAGAACTAGCTCAAAGTCCAGACTCTGTTACAAGAAACGCAGTTATCGAGCTTGACGCACTGATTATCGGGGCGGGCGTTGCAGGGCTTTACCAGCTACACCAGCTTCGCTCCCTGGGACTCCGCGCTATCGCCGTCGATACTGCCGGAGATATCGGTGGCACCTGGTATTGGAACTGCTATCCTGGTGCCAAGTTCGATTCAGAATGCTACGTCTATCAATACTTGTTCGATAAGAAGCTCTACAAGGACTGGACCTGGGGCGAACGCTTCCCGAGTCAGCCGGAGATTGAGCGCTGGATGCACTACGTTACCGATCGACTGGGACTGTGGCATGATATTCGACTCGGCACGACCATTACGCTGGCAGTTTACGACGACGAACGCGACCGTTGGATGGTGGAAACGAACCGTGGAGACTCGTTCGATACGCGCTTTCTGATCGGCTGCTGTGGAATGTTGTCTGCTCCGCTCGAGAGACGATTCCCCGGACAAGACCGCTTCTGTGGACGTATCTTTCATACGTCGCGTTGGCCACGCGAACCGCTCAGCCTCGCCGGCAAACGTGTCGGTGTGGTAGGCGTTGGAGCCACCGGTATCCAAGTGATTCAGACCATCGCGAGCGAGGTTGGCCACCTCAAAGTGTTCATTCGGACGCCACAATACGTCGTGCCGATGAAGAACACCAAGTATGGCCCAGAAGAGGTACATGCCTACAAAGAACGTTTCGATGAGCTGCGCGACCTTCTGCCTCGCACGTTCAGCGGATTTGAGTACGAAATCAAGCACCGTTGGGCCGAGCTGACTCCCGAACAGCGACTCGCCGTGCTAGAGGAGTCCTACGGAGACGGATCGCTCAAGGCCTGGCTCGGTGGCTTTAACGAGATCTTCTTCGATCCCGAAGTGAGCGAGCAGGTCTCCGAGTTTGTGCGTGAGAAGATGCGCGCTCGCTTAAAAGACCCCAAACTGATTGAGATACTGATTCCAAAAGATTACGGCTTTGGCACTCGTCGAGTGCCGCTCGAATCCGGCTTTCTCGAGGTCTTTCATCGCGATAACGTCGAGGCGGTGAGCGTACGGAACAATCCGATTGTTGAGGTTGTGCCCGAAGGCATTCGGCTGGCCGACGGTACGGTGCATGAGCTCGACGTGATCATTCTCGCTACCGGGTTCGACGCCAGTTCAGGTGCCCTGACTCGAATCGACATTCGGGGACGTGGCGGGCGCAGTTTACGCGAAGAATGGAGCCGCGACATCCGAAGCTCACTCGGTCTCATGGTGCACGGCTATCCGAACTTGTTCCTTGCCGGGGCCCCGCTCGCTCCATCAGCCGCCTTGTGCAACATGACCACATGTTTGCAGCAGCAGACTGAATGGATCACTGATTGCATCCGCTATATGCAAGCAAACGGGTTCACAGTGATTGAACCTACCGCCGCTTTCGAGGAGGCTTGGGTGCGACACCACGACGAGACTGCGAACGCAACGCTGATTGCGAGGACAGACTCATGGTACGTGGGCTCGAACGTGGACGGCAAGCCCCGTCGCATGCTCTCCTACACGGGTGGCGTCGGGACGTATCGGCAAAAGTGTGCCGAGATAGCAAAAGATAACTACCGGGGATTTAAAATGGCCTGATTGGATGGAGATGCGACTGCATCTGCTGTCGCTCTCTCGCGTGGACAAGAATCGAATGCAGCAGAGGGAAAGTTGAGTGTTGTGCTTGCAAACGGGGATAGTACAGAGCAGCGCGGAAATCCTTATGGCACGAGGGATCCGAGAAATAAAGATACAGTGCGCTGTCTACAAGCCTGGCGCTGTTCTACTTTGCGTTTGAGCAGCCATGTCAACACTTTATCTGTCACTGATCCACGTGTAGTTGATTCGTTTCAGGCGATCATTGGTACCGAAATCACAGGTAGAGTTCTCCAAAAACTACAGAGGAGAATGATCACCATATTTTGGATTGGAGCTGCAGGCAATCCTGCTGTCGTGATCGCTGCCGACGAGCGATTTGCACACCCAAACATGCCTCTTTCCAGATACATTTTCGGGACGCTTCTGAAAGTCACCAGCTTTCTGTTGTTGCTGGTACCGCCAACCAGAGTTCGAATCCCCCTCCATCGGAGCAAAGGTCGAATCCAAGGCGCTGGCTAGACCCCGTGCTGGATCATGGTAAGGAGCAATTGCCGACTGCGGTCTCACGCAAATTTGTGGTCTGCCGAGCGTCAAGCGACCCAAAAAAACCCTGGGGCATATTTTTATTCTGAAGAGTGCTCGAATCCTGTTGGAGCTATCAACCAGTCTAGTCTGGGATCACTCGCTGTGTGCGGGCTTCCGCTCAGGGATGTATACACTCGGGGAGAACTCCCGATACACATGTGCTTCTTTACAGCCGAAGCCGTTTTAACGGCTCGGCGCTTCTTTGTCTCGAGGCTCTATGCGCCAGCTTCGATCGGTGCTTTCGTTTTATCCGGTTCACGACCGGTAGGTTCAGGTCATCAGGGGTTGCAGGTTTCAAGTCAGTGCGCGACCCTGACGCGTTGGCTATCTCTGGAACAAAGACCTGCCATAAACGATCATCCTTCAGCATATAATCAGGAATATGAGCAAGGTGTGCTGCCAAGCGCCTTCGAACGAGCGGTCGATCGTGTGAGAGCACCTCCAGATCCGCATGATCCCCATCACGAGCGGCCAGCAGTGCTTCTCGAAAGACGCGTGAGCGAAGCATCTCATCGCGAAGGGCCTGAACTCGAGCTTCGCGCACCGCGAGCAGTGTACAGGCGCAGAGCGCATCCTCGGCTCGATAACGAAACGTCTCCATGGATTCGTTTCGAATGGCCAATGGTCGAGGTCGCTCATACGTGGACAATCGTGGGTGCTCTCCAAAAAACTGTTCCAAACGACCGGATTCATCATCGCTCGTCACCACGGCGACGACCTTGCCATGGCGACCGGCACGAGCAGTACGACCAGACCGATGCAGAAAGGACTCTGCGTCAGCGGGAAGATCAAAGTGAATAACGACATCAACATGCCGGAAATCGAGTCCCCGCGAGGCCGAGTAACCCGTCGCCTTCGCCGTAGTCGCCTCATCTGACGCGATCAGAATATCAAAGACACCGGCGTCAAACTGTTGTAGGCAGTGATGGCGAGAGGTCACCGGCAAATCCGCATTGAGCACTGCGCATCGGAGCGAGAATCGATCGAGGAAGAGCTTCACTCGATAAGCACCGGGGACGCTGTTCACAAAGACGAGGATGCGGCCCTGGAGAATACGCAATCGCAAAACGACATAAAGCCAAAGGTAGCGCTCATCGGGAGAAGAGAGACGACTGACCCAGTACTGAACCCGTTGTGGTTTAGCGGATGCCTGAGCATCCCAACTTGCCTCAACCCGACAAGTCTCCGGCTGGTGCAGTGCTAGCGCACGCAGCGCCTCGACCTCCTCATCCAGAGTTGCGCTGACCAGGATGCCCTGTGCAGTGGCCGGTACGCGTTGTACAATGCTCTGGACTTGAGTCGTGCTTTTCGCGAAGGTTAACACCAAGTCAGCCTCGTCAATAACCAGCAGAACGATATTTGCAGCCCGTTCAGAGGATAAGCAATCAGCGAGACCAGCAGGGGTGCCCACACAAATACTCGCATCGGTCCAGGTATTCAGCAGTGATTTGTTATCACCAGAACCGGTGATCACGCAACAGTGAAGCGGCAGCTGCTTCAGTAAGACTTCAAATATGCGACCGTGTTGGATGGCCAGGTCCTGGCTCGGAACAACCACTAGAGCGCGAGTGCGCTCCACCCAGCCGCCGCGAGCATTCTCGCTGTCATAGAGCTGGAGCAGCCGATGCACCAAGGGAAGCGCATAAGCTCCAGTTTTGCCCGAGCCCGTTGGAGCATTCACGAGCACATCTTTTCCGGCAAGCACTGCCGGAATCACCGCCTCCTGGACTGGGGAGGGAGCACGCCAGCGGAGCTGGGCTCCGACCGCCTCGAGCACTCGCGCGTCAAGACCAAAACGCGTAAAGGCAGTCGCTTTCGACGCACCCATTTCTGATCTCGGCGAGAAGCAAACAATTTTTACGAAACCTGAGCGTCTAGATCGTTGAGCGCGTTGTCCAGACAAGGCTGTTCAACAGCACGTCTGGTTATCGTCACGTGCAGCTCGAAAGACTAGCTCGCGGGGCACGAGACCGCCAGCGCTTCGCACGTTCAGACTCGAGTGCGACCCACCAAGTTGTATTCTCGCTCACGTCCACACACCTGACCTTGGAGGCGAATCTAGCAGGAGACCCAAGACACGTCGTCTTTGACAGTGCTCGTATCGTTTCCCTGAGAACGCTATGGCTCGAAGAATGAGGAACGTAGGGCCTTGACGACGACGTCGACGGCCACTGCAGCGCCTCCGTACGCCGTCAAGGTCGTTTTCGTTTGAACGACTGCAGTTCCAACTGCAGCTCGTTGAACGACCTGGCGCTGGCCCGCTACAGTCTGCAACGTTCCACTTGGTAGGACAACGTTATTCTGGTGCATGAGATGACAAAGCAGCGCCCCAAACTGCAACGCATCGGGTATGTTCAACTGCTCGTCGCTCGAGCGGCACGAGCTCACGTGGCGCTCACGCTGAGGAGCGGGCTGCACTCGTCAACTGCCAATAAAAGTGTATTGGTAATCCGTTGCTCCTCTTCAGTCACAGTTCGAAACGGAACAAGGTGCTACTTTCGAACGAGCCTGCAGCTGAATTCGCTTAAATTAGGCGTTCGACTTTCAACGAAAGCCAGACCACGAAACGTCAAAGGCGAACACAACCAGGTACAGAGCTGCACTCGTCTTGGTTCTCTAGGCGTTTCAGCAGCTATTCTGCAACTAGGATATGATGTAGTTACAGTGATCGAGAGCGATAGACCCGGCGCTGGAACGCTCGCTGACTGTCGCCGCGAACGTGCAGTTACCGGCTGGCACACTCCTCGGCGAGCTCGACTCCGTAGCCAACGCTCATCATTCGTTGAGACTGGGGGTAGTGGCGATCATAATGGCCGCCTTCCGCCAAGACGACGGGGTGGTTCCTATGGTTGTCGCGACGAGCCTTCGCCTGAGCGTGGTCACGGAGCGTCCTGGCTAGATACGCTCTCGCTGGCCCAGCTCTGGGGTTTCGGAGCGCGAACCTTGGCTCTGCTAGCGGCCAAGTCCGGAAAATCGTATCCTCCCTCTGGGGCACGGCGAGGTGCACTGAGACGCTGCCGATATCCTGGAAGACCCTATCGACTGAATACGGAACCGCAGGTGACGGATTGGCTCGCAGCGCTGACCATACTTTCGTTTCTGTTACAACTGTTGGCCGGACCTGCTTACGTTATGGCGGGTGCCAAAGTCAACGCGGCCATTCAGGCAGGTGAATGGTATCGGTTCTTTACACCGCTGTTTCTCCACGGCAATACGCTGCATCTCATCGTGAATCTGTCGTCGCTGAAGAGCCTGGGTCCACAGATCGAGGCGACCTACGGACACCGACGCTATGCGACCCTTTACCTGCTGAGCGGTCTCTCTGGGAATCTCTTCTCGTTCCTCTTCAATACGGCGCCCTCTGTCGGTGCAAGCAGTGCGATCTTTGGCCTCGTAGGTGCTATGGCAGCCTTTTATGCCTGTAACGGAGATTGGTTCGGACAAGAGCATAGCCAGAGGATGCTTCGCAACATTGCTTGGGTAACACTCTTGAACTTGGGACAGGGTCTCGCGCCTGCGAGCCGTATCGACAACTTTGGACATCTCGGCGGTCTGCTTGGTGGGGCCGTCTTTGGTATCCTCTTTGGACCGAGACTGTACCTGGACCCAACTGGCCATCTCGTAGATATTCCGTTGGCGCAGGGATGGCTGCAACGATTCCGTAGACGAACTTGAGGATCGGCGTTCAGCACAATCCGTAACGGAGTTTGGGGGAAAGGATACCATCCCAGATCATGAGGGCGTCGCATCGTCAATGTAACTCCGCAGCCGGTGATCAGTGCGCTCAGCTGAATCGATATCCTCGTGTGAGACGAGTTAGCTCCAGGAATAGGAACCAGGCGATGCAGTCGATAGACGCTCGGAGCTTGCTCGACACGACAACGCCATCCCGCAACCTGGGCGGAATATCCAGGGCCATCTCCGTGAGTAGACCATGAAGCTTGTTCAGAACAGGACGTTTTTGTGATATCTTGTGCTTGCCGGGAGGAAACTGCAGCAGGCGCTTGCTGGCAAGAGCCAGTAACCGATGCCTGTTGCAGCACCGGGCTCGCCGTCTCAACCTCTGATCTGAAATATTACCGCGAAACAAGCTAAACTGTGTAGGATATTGGAGACGACAAGCTCTTTACGAGCGCAGGAACAGTATCTGGTCGATGTGGTCCCAGCATCACAGACTGGGGACCACCGAGTGTGGAGGTGCCGTCCTGCCCTCGACAGTGCCCTAGACCGAGCGTCGTCGCTACGGAGCTCCTCCGTCTGCGCTCAAGAAAGAGCGGTGGTCAAGCGGCTGTATGCATACTGGATGGAACCAGAGAGAAGCTTTACCCGTTTTCGGTACGACTATTCGAGTCAAACGCGCCGAGGAGGCACACCATCCAGAACTGGTGAGAGAGCGAGACCCTCCGAGCAAGAATCCCATCCTGGGCGATACGCAAGGCGTTATTCGGCAAGGTCCTGTGAGTGCTCCACGCTTCCGAAAGACCCTGGTTCTGGTCTTTGAAACCTTCTTCTGTAAAAGACTTTGGTCTTAGGTCTTGTGCTGGCGGTGAACACGAGTTACGACGCTCTGGAGGCACTGTCTAGGCGAAACCTGTGTCGTCGGGGTTGTGGCTCCTTCAACGAGCTCACCGGTCAGCGACTCCTCTCGCTGCGCTGGCCTTTGGTTTGGAACCGAACTGGTGGCGCTGAACGAACCCAGCGGTGTTGCCAGGGATAAGCACCCACCAAGTGCACTCGGAATGCAGCGAGATGAAGAGGCTACAGAGCAGTGTGATCGTCGCGAAACATCCTGGGGGAAACGCCTCACGGTTTTATTCACGCGTCTGCGACAGTTTCGACACCAGAGTGGAGTTTGGCAGCTAGCAGCGCTGCGATGGGATCTGAGCACGTGCCGCGATGCATCTCTCGTCCTGGGTGCAAGCAGCGTCCTACTGGCTTTCTGGTTTTACTGCCTGGCGGTGCTGTCACACCAGGTACTCTGTGCGGGTTGCGTGTGCTGTTTGCTCGCACTCATGCTTATCGAACGGTTGCAGTTGTGCGCAACTAGTCCGAGCGTATGTGCTGAACGGAGCATTTTCCGACAAAAGTGTCCCCAGGATATTCGTCGGCGGTTTCGCCTCGCAGATGCGGCAGAAAAACTCCCAGACGGATCTGCTGCTCAACCTGAGCGCAACATTCGCGGAACACTTTTGGAAAATCCATGACGCTTCGTTCGGGGCCTTGGCGCCAATGCTCATGAAACAGAATGAATGTATCGCAATAGAGGTCATTGATCTTTTGGAGGATAGTGTCGGCACGCTGACCCATCCAAGTGTCCACAAAGGCGTCCTCCTGGACGAGCCGAACGATGAACGCGCTCACGTGAATGCCGGTCACTGCGAATGGATAGTAACGTTTCAGTTGCATGACAGGTGGTCCGGAACCTGTAGCACTTTGATGGACATTGGTCCAGCTTTCCTCACTCGCCTCTGTTATAATCCGTTGAACGACACGCCGTCGAGTCTCCGCGAAGTAGACGAGCTGGTGCAACGCGAATACACCCATGCCTCGAAAGTCCGTGCTCGGGTCATCGCCTTGGAATCCGAGACGTCTCCAGTCTCGTTTATTCGTATTCAAATCAGCGGCGACAAGCGGTTGTAAACGTTGCCAAAGTCTTTCGAGCAACTCCTGATGTCCGCAATCCTTACTTTGAAACCGGGTGTCGACCAGGTCGCCGAGGGTTCGCTTGGCGCGCTCCCACTGGGACGCGTCGGTCAGACTCAATAGGAGGTTGCGAAAGAGCTGATCCTGCGCTTGGCTTCGTGGTCGCGTCTGCTTGACCTTTAGGAAAGCGCGAGTCCACGCCTCCAGATCGACAGGCGCACCACTCGAGCTCTCTTGCTTAAATCGCTTCCATAAATCCACCATGTCTTTCGAATTCTGTAGGCAGCGGTACACTCGCACGCTCACTTGTTGACTGTGTCCAGCGCTGCTGCAGATTCGGACCAGCTCGCTCCGACCTGTGGCGATATGGAGCAGGCGCTTCGTCCAGCCCAGTGCCGAGGTCATCGTCGAGAGCAAACGTTTAGATGTAGCCCACGTTGCAGAGGGACACTCGAGTTGTAGCGCAACACTGGTGCAACGTGTACTAGGAAGCGCTCCGAGAGCCGGAGGACAGCGCAGCACAGAGGGCGTTTTGGAGCAAGCACGTGGTTGCTCCGCCTAGCTCGAGTGGGCGCTTCCACCAGACCAGCCTTGTGCAGACGAGCGGCTAACCCGCAACGACGGTGCTGGTCATCGTGGCCGGAACTGCTCCGCTTGGCTCTGCCGAGTGCAGCAAACCTACACGGCCTGCATCTGTGCAGCGGCACAATAGGAACTCAGCGAAACGGACCACGTCCTGGTGCACGTCGCAGCATCGGAGTGATCTCGGGTATCATCCATCAAAATAGGGGTATCCCCAAGGTCGTCGACCTTTCGGGATATAGGGTAGAGCATTTACGATGCCAAAGAGCAAAGAAGGATTGGTTTCGCCTCAGGACGAAAGGGAAACTCATGAATACGAGGCGACTCGGTAATGATACGTTCGATCAACACTACTTTGACGGCTAGGCACGGCCTGTGAGTCTCGGTGAGTCCCTCAGGACCGAGCTGCCGTCATACTCGCAGCATGCATCCAACAGAGGAGCGATGTTCTGCTTTCACGAAGAGCAAAAACTTGATTGAGCATCGCAGGCTCGCTTTGGAATACGGATGAAACTGGGCTGGATGCCTCGCAAGAGCACTAGGATCGGTATTCGGCCTTGAAGCGCTCGGGCTTTCGTATTTCGGCCAGCTGCTTGAGAGAGGATGCGTTCGGGAGCAGCAAATCGGTTTGGTGCTTTCCGCGACTCGCGGAATAAAGATCCACTGTGTTGATTGGCACGAGTTCGGTAAGCGATGTCGCTCTGTGTCGACGTTCCTCGCTGGTCGTCCAAGGAGCCGACGCGCTCGAGCTCTGTTTCTGCGGCGAGCTCGCAGCGTCATATCACGGATATCGCATGCTTCTGTCGCCGAGCTGAGATACTTTACGGAACAGGCGTCAGAACGCAGCAAGTGAGCGTTATTGTAGCGTCTTCGATAACGAAGCGACGACAGATGAGCGGATACGAACGCCGACTCGTGCCCAAGAGCGAAAAGGCCCCATGGCCTGTTCGTAGGTGTGGATCCAGCTATTGTCATCAGGCAGCGATGTGTCCCAAACCCAAGGCCAGGATACGCGCTTACCCAGGTGACGCGTGGCGTCGTTCACGACTGTCGCCCTCAGTGAACCGATCCTTCATGGCCGACAACCGAGCGCTCTAGGACACCAATCATCCACATCGGGGGGCCCCTTCGGTGTTCAGAGACAGCATCAGACCAGCCACCGGCCTGGCCAGACCGCCCCTGAACCGCGAACTGCGGCTCGCGAGACAACAATGATGTGATGCCCACACAGACGAAGCGATGGAATCCAAGGATACCAAGGGCGAGCGGGTGAGCGACCCCAGAATGGGCTCAGAGGAAGTAATCTGGGGTGCGTCGCGTTAAATGAGGCTCACCACGCCGCGGAGCGGGATCGAATTGCAGAAACGTATATTTCTCATGCTCGTCAAGTTCCATGATCGCGGCCTGATTCCCACACCGATAGCAATAGTTCGGCGCACTGAAAATCGTAACGACACTACGCTCGTGGCACCAGTTGTAACCCTCCATGACGAGCTGATGCGCTCTCGCAATTAGCGACAGCCCATTCGTCCGGTTAAACTGCTCCGATATGTCCTGGCCGAACGTGTATCCGGCGCCACGCGGGGAGATACCCCATCCGCAGCGATCGTCCGGGTCCGACCACAGAAGATCACACATGGGCCCCTCGTGCGGAACCTCCTGCATTCGATCCAAGCTCCGAATTTGATCCAGCGTGTCTATGGAGGGCGACAGTCCGCCATGAAGACAAAAAATCTGGTTCTCCACAATTGCCGTCAACGGCATATAGTCGAAAAGGTCCGTGAAATACTTCCACACGTTAGCGTTTCCGTATTTTCGCAAACACTCGTCGTAGAAGCCGTAGACTTGCGTGATCTGGCGCGACTCGTGATTTCCACGCAAAATCGTCACCCGCTGTGGATATCGTACCTTGAGACAGATCAACGCCGTGACCGTCTCCACGGAGTAGTAGCCTCGATCAACATAGTCGCCCATGAACAGATAATTCGTATCCGGACACTTGCCACCAATTTTGAACAGCTCAAGCAGGTCATGAAACTGGCCATGAATGTCACCACAAACAGTCACAGGACAAGTGACCAGCTGAACGTTCGATTCCTCCATAAAGATCTCTCGAGCGCGGTCACACAACCACTTCACCTGCTCCTCGCTCAGCGGTCGACAGTTCTCCGACAGCAGCTGAGCTATCCATGCGTCCAAGTCGTAACTATTGCTTCCTGTTGCACTAGGGGTCATCCCCAGCGGACCACTCTCCTTCGAGGACACGACATCAGTCATCGGCTCCACTTGTGCTAACGACATGGCAACGCAATGACAACGCTATCGTAAGTGCGTACACGACCTATCGACGGGACGTGCGCGCCGTAGACGCTCGCCGGCCCCGCTGCGCAAGGCGCAGCCGACCAATCTGGACACCTGGCTGGCCAGCGGACGACGTTTGGCATGCCCACCTGATGCCCATGCGTTGAGGCTTGGACTCGACCAGGCGATTGGAACGATTCATTCTATTCGTAGAGAGGAGCTTTAGGCACTTTGGTGACGATGGATGTGACCGGTTGGAGATATCAAACAAGCGTATGGGTGGAAACGATGGGCAGGCGTTTGGATCAAGCCATGCATCAGGAGCGAGACTTGTCGCTCCAGTTGCGCTCGTCTGCATGCCTGGCCAAGACAAGGTCGCGGTCTGGATGCACGGCACGGACGAACCAGCATCTATGGAAGCGGCTTGAGAAGCGTCGGCTGGTCTCTGATGTGACGCAAGTGGGCTTCACTCTTGGCATAAAGATGGGCGCTGGATGATGGTCAGGCGAAGGGGCCAATCGATGCGAAAGACGCTGGCTGGCCTCGCGGCTGGCGGCCTCAGCAATCGAACTGGGAAACGCACCCCTCGCGCTTTGCATACGAATCTGTGGTGGAAGAAACGTTCATCGCATGGCTTGTTGATTGCTGCTGCTGGTTTGTGCTTGATCTGGTACAGCTGTAGGTCTGGAACTGTCAAAGAGACGCGATTGCTTCATGGTCACTCAAGGGGTTGCGGTGAGGTGACAAAGTTCTGGTTCGATCGCTCGGTCGTTTGGGAGACCAGTTTCGTTCCCAGATCGTTGTGATATTGTTGCTTCTTTTGTAAACACTTTCTGGTCGCGTTGGGGCAGACTTTCTAGTTTTGGCTGGAACTGGACACGATTCTTTCTGTAAGTCTGTTGCCAACGAAGCCAAAAACTAGAACAGACCGACGAGAGCCAAGTACACCCGCCAAGTCGGCCGCTAACCGATCTGTGTATTGAAGCAAGTTTGTGATTGACCACGTCCACAGACGCCTTCAACAGCTGGGCAAGCTCATGGCCTATGTACGAGCGGTGACGAAAGCGCTGCAGGGTCTGGTTCGAACAAAGCAGCAAGAACGTTTTTCGACGCTGATTGAATCAACGTATCAGCGGCTGACTCCCCGTGAACATGTATTGAAACGACCTGAGGTATATTTGGGACCAGTCGAACTTGTTGAACGTCGTCTTTGGACAATTTCCCGATCGTTCGAAACACTGGAAAGTCTCGTTGAGGACGGCCGTCTCGTTCTGCGCAACGTGCGTTACTCACCTGCTCTATACAAGGTCTTTGACGAAATTCTCGTCAACGCAATCGACAATGCCCGTAGGGACACCCAAACGGACGCAATTGATATATGGCTGCCGCTATCATGCTCTGCGATCAAGTCGGGCGCAACGATTCGGGTCCGCAACACAGGCCAGGGTATTCCGGTGATGATGCATCCACGCGAGAAGATGCACGTTCCGGAGCTAATCTTTGGACACCTGCTGACGGGCTCCAACTTCAATGATACGGAGGAAACGGTTCGACTTACCGGCGGCCGGCATGGCTACGGTGCAAAACTCACCAACATCATGTCGAAGCGTTTCCACGTCGAGACTGTCGATCGCCAACATCGTCTACGCTATCGCCAAGAGTGGTGTCAGAACATGGGGGTGTGCTCCTTACCGGAGATCACGTCGATCTCAGCGGAGGAAGCCCAGGAGCCGTATACCGAGATCACTTTTGAACCTGACCTAGAACGCTTCGGTTTGAGCCATGTTGATCGAGAGACGCTGCTGCTCATGGCGAGACGGGCATTTGATATAACAGGCATCACCACCAACGTCCGCGTACGCTTGAACGGCATCCCGCTGTCATGGGGCGGTTTTGCAGAGTATGTGCAGCGTCATGGCATCAAGCCGCGCCCCGCAGTCGTGTTTCAGCCGAACGCTCATTGGGAGATAGGCGTTCGAGCACTTCACCCAGATGAGCAGGGTGCGCCGATGGTCTCTTTCGTGAACGGCATAGCGACATTCCAAGGCGGCAGCCACGTTCAGTGTATCGCGGAGCTGCTCAGTCGTCGGATCGCTGAACGCCTCTCCAGTCGATACAAGACCCTGAGAGATGCTCTGACACCGTCTCTTGTTCGCGCTCAGACGTTGCTTTTTGTCAACTGCCTCGTGAATCGGCCAGCTTTTGAGTCACAGAGCAAAGAGCTGCTTACGAGTCGTCAGCGCGAACTTACGCAATCGCTGCCCAGCCAATTTCCGTCGGAAAAACAGCTGAATGAAGCGCTCGAGCAGACGGAGCTACTGGAGCGCATTCTCATGGCCGCTGAGGAGCGCCAGGCAGCCCAAATGCGCGGTTCACGCCCGGTTTCAGCGCTGGTGGCGTCCGCGTCTAGGGGCTCTGGAGCACTTCGTCGCCTGGCAATCCCCAAGTTGGAAGATGCCAACGCTGCCGGTGGTCCCGAGTCCCATCGATGCACGTTGATTCTCACCGAGGGCGACTCTGCCAAGGCCCTCGCAATGGCTGGCCTCGGTGTCGTCGGTCGTGACTTTTACGGTGTCTTTCCATTACGCGGAAAGCTTCTGAATGTTCGCGATTGCCATCCGCGGCAGCTCGCGCAAAATGAAGAAGTGAATCACTTACGCATCATTCTCGGGCTAGAGTACGATAGAGACTACGCCACAGCAGAGGCACGAAAGAGTCTGCGGTATGGTCGCGTCATGCTTATGACCGATCAGGACCATGACGGAAGCCATATCAAAGGCCTTATCGTGAACCTGTTTGATTTCTTCTGGCCTAGTCTGCTCGAAGCGGGCGATTTTCTGGAAGCGTTCCTGACCCCGATTGTGAAGGCAACCTCCCGACGCAATGGTCAAGTCCAGAGCTTCTTCACGATTGCTGAGTTCAAGCTGTGGTGGGAGAACCTGGCGCCGGCCCAACGCCAGCAGCAATGGCGGATCAAGTACTACAAGGGCCTCGGTACGTCAACAAGCGAGGAGGGAAAAACCTACTTTCGTGACCTGGAGCGCCATCGCATTCGGTTTGCGGCCACTGCTCCATCGGATCGTCAACGTTTGGACCTGGCCTTCAACAAGGCGAGAGCAGAGGAACGCAAAGACTGGCTTGCTCAGTTGGGTGTCACAGAGACGCCGACAGCGCCCGCTGAGGTCATGGAAACGCACGACTCGACTCGCGAGCTGCCTCTTGCAACCTTTGTGGATCGTGAGCTAGCCCTGTATTCGCATGCGAACAACATTCGCAGCATTCCCTCGGCGATCGATGGCTTGAAGCCAGCACAACGCAAAGTGCTCTATGCTTGTCTGAAGCGGGATCTTCAGCGCGACATCAAGGTGGCCCAGTTGGCGGGCTACGTAGCCGAACAGACCGCGTACCATCATGGTGAGGAGTCTCTGCACAGCACGATTATCCATATGGCTCAGGATTTTTGTGGAGCAAACAACATTCCGTTGCTGCAACCTCTTGGCCAGTTTGGGACCCGTCTGCTCGGGGGAAAGGATGCGGCCTCTGCTCGCTATATTTATACTTGCCTGTCTCCAGTGGCGCGGAAGATTTTCTCGGCTCGGGATGACCCCGTGCTCACCTACTGTGAGGACGATGGCCAAACCATCGAGCCGGAGTATTTCGTACCAATCATTCCCATGGCACTGGTGAACGGGATCGATGGTGTTGGCACCGGCTGGTCGACGAGTGTGCCTGCCTTTCACCCGCTCGAGCTCATCGGCAACATCCGACGCATGCTGGATGGCCAGTCACCGGTGCCGCTTCGTCCTTGGTATCGACGGTTTCGAGGTGATATCGTTCCCCAGGGGGATCTGATCTTTGTGTCGCGTGGCCTGGTCGAGCGTATCTCGAGTACCACCTTCCGCATCACTGAGCTGCCCATCGGTCGATGGACAGAATCCTACAAGGAATTCCTGCATTCGCTAACTGAGAACGGGGTCTTGAAAGGTTTTCGCGAATACCATACCGATCAACAAGTCTGTTTTGAGCTTGTACTGACACGAGCCAATGCACAACGGATGATGCAGCGCAGCGCTGGACTCACGCGCCAGCTTCGCCTCGAGAGTACTATCTCGTGCACCAATATGCACCTTTTCAACGCAGACGGGCGCATTCGCAAGTACAATACTCCACTGGAAGTGCTCGAAGACTTTATGGTCGAACGGGAACGAGTCTACCACAAACGGTTGGCGCGAGAGTGTGCTGAACTCGAACGCAAGTTTGCGAGAGCGCGGAAACGCGTCCGGTTCCTAGACCTGGTCGTTACTGGGAAGCTTGTGCTGTTCGGCCGACCGCTCGGTCAAGTCAGGAGCGACATGGTGACGCTTGGCATCCAAGCCGATGAAGCAAGCGGCTCGTTGGAGGAGCTGCTCACGATACCGATTCGATCGTTGACGCGGGAGGAGGCCCAACGAGCGCACGACGAAGCACGACACTGGCGACAGTGCTGGGAGGAAACACAGGCTGCAACTGTGTCGAACGTTTGGCGAAATGAACTGACACATCTGGAGACCGCCTTGAAGCTAGTAATGGACAAGGAGGTCCGATCGATCACCCCTCATGATCAGCAACCTAAACAGGGTTGCGACGACTAGAGGTGGCGTGCTCTATCACCAGGACAAGTGATCCGTTTCGATTCACCGCTCAGCTCTTGACTAGTGACGTACATATCTGTAAATGGCTGTCGTTCAATCCTGACTAGAAATGCTGAGTGGCACCAGTGGTTTGTGCGCGGAGTGCAGCCCGCTCTCGGTCCAGATCAAGGGCGTGGTCCCTGAATGCAATGCGGTCACGTCAAGGTGAGTGGCGACTAGCATTGGCTACCTGAACATGAACGGAGATCAGTCCCGACGAAAAGCACCTGCTAGATACACATTGGATGGAAACCCGATCAAAATCGTCTTGAGTCCTGCACGCTGTAATCTAGGTAGGGCTCGAATGGGAGACCTTGGTCGAAAGCGATCCGTTGATTCGAGGACGAATGCAAAGCCAGTTCGAACTCGAGCTCCGACGAGGTCTGGGCGGAACCCTACATCAGGTCAGGTTCGTGGCGACACGCTCGTTCCTTTGCACGAGTTTGACCTCCCTCGGTCTCGTCGACGGAATAAGACGCAGCATGTAGAGCTCTTGAATCCGCAAGCGGTGATGAAACTGCAGTGCCCTTGAGGCCTTTTATCCCCCGCTCCTCTAGTCGGATGGTTCTCTCTCGAGCTCCGCAATTGATGGTTTCAGCACTCAAAAAAATAGCCTACGTAGAACATTCATCTGGTTGGATTCGGCGGAACGCCAAACAACTGTTCGTTCCGTAGAATCCGAATGAATTGCTCAGAGCGACTTTCAGAGGTTGCTTCACTGACCAGTGATGCTGCTCCCCGTGGCCCACAAAGCGCAACCAGGTCGCCTCAGGTCCAACGTCCACGTCGTGTAGATTCAACGTACCCGGTACACCCTGCTGACGCAAGGCGAGCAACGTAAAGGCCGCCTCTAGCGCACCAGCGGCACCCAGCAAATGTCCTGTGGCACCCTTGGTGGACGTTACAACCGGACCTGCATTGTCTGCAGGAAAGATGCGACCAATTGCTGTCGCCTCAATACGATCACCGAGTACTGTTGATGTTGCATGAGCGTTCACGTAGCCAACGTCGGAGCGAGCAATACCCCTGAGCGCCAGCTCCATACATCGCTGAGCGCCTATGCCGCTCGGGTGAGGAGCTGTGACGTGGTACGCATCGCTGCTCATGCCGTATCCTACCACCTCGCCGTAGATGTGGTTCGTGTGACTTCGCCCTCTAGCTCGTGCGTGATCGTAGTCTTCTAGGACGAGCACGCAAGCACCCTCGCCTAGGACAAAACCTGAGCGCTGGCGATCGAACGGGCGACTCGCCAGGGCAGGCTGATCCGCAAACTGAGTTGTTAGGGCCCGTGCACGCGCAAACCCCAACAAGGCCAGCTCATGAAGACAAGACTCGGTTCCGCCTGCCAAGCAGACCGAAGCGTCACCACGTTGAATGAGCCGATAGGCGTCACCAATGGCATGTGCACCAGCAGCACACGCGGTGCTTGGCGAGAGGTTCGGTCCAGAAAGGGCGAACCACAGCGATACATAACCGGCTGCGGCATTGAGCAGAATTCTCGGAACAAAGTGAGGTGATAAGCGCCGACCCTCCTGATGACGGTTGACGCTCTCCACCAGGTCCGGTAAAGAGACCATCCCAGAGCCAATGATAACACCCCAGTCAGCTGGTCGCATGTCCAACAGGGCTGCATCTTCGAGAGCCTCATGAGCGGCCATCAAAGCATACTGAATGCTGGGCGGTGCTCGAAGGACATCAGCAGGCGTAAGTTTGCGTTCGGCGGACTCGGTGCCCTGAACCGCGCGTTGAGTTTCCGACGCGAACACCTCCGTCTCTAGTCGTTTCAGCGCCACTGCATGATCCACCTGAGCAGCAATCTGTACCGGTAGTTGAGCAGCGTCGAAAGCGCGTATTCGCTCGATACCGCTCTGAGCGTTGAGCAGCGCTCTCCACGAGGCTGCTGTACTCAGGCCCAACGGTGATACCGTGCCGATTCCTGTAACCACGACGCGCCGCGCAGCACTCAAGGCGAGTCTATGGGACATGGCGAACAAGATGGGGCACGGAGCACTCTCAAGCGACTCGAATAGTGCAGCGCCGGCAACAATCGGGCGTGCTTAATGGTCACCTTGCTGGCTGCAGTAGACCGCTCAGCGCCAACTTAACAGGTTCGATGCGAGTCACGTGCTCTGCTCGCACATAAATCAGTGCTTGACACTGTATCGCTTGCAACAAAAGACCGAGCTATCGAAAATGTTCAACATCGCGCCTTGAAGGATCGCCTATCTGCAGAACGTCCATTTATCTGCGAGCAAGGATATCCGGATAGCACGACGATGGATGTCCTGCCGAGCGCAGGCTAAACGTTCTCGTGGTCGTCTTATGCGAGGACTCGTTCGCTTTCCTGTCTGAATACAGCTCGTCCGCTCGAACGATTACGAGTGCTTCTGTTGATGGGGTCAGCAGACAGGGACGAGCACTCGGGTGAGACAAATAAAGTCCTTTTAGAGGGCGCGCGAGGTATGCCCAGCGTAGTGGTTGGTCTGAACGCGGACCAGGTTGGATACGCGCCCAGTCTCGTCTGTGTCGACAACTGGCTATTTTATGCTCTGGCCTGCTTTGAGGTAGTTTTGAGGTAATTTTGGGTATCACACTGGATAGGACAGTGTTGTGCCTTCCTCGACCAGCGAATGGACCATACGCTGAGCCAGGTTGCAAACGTTCTCGTCGGTGGCCGCTAGCGTCGTTTCTGCGTTTCGACTGGTCATAGGAGCAAGTTGGGCGCAAGGAGGCTTCTTCAAGGTATTATGAAGGTTCATGCGGATTGGCGGGAGGATTCGGGTCTTTAGAGATTCCCGAACTGTCTGAGAAACTCGTGATCAGGAGCAACCGAACACGATACTGCTCGCGAGGCGTTCTCGACGCCAGTGGACGGGACGGTTTTGGAAAGTCGACTCGGCAGTGAGTAGCCAACTCGGGTGGTATGCGCCAGCTTGGCCTGATAACAACGCGTTGCTCTTGTGCGGAGAACGACTCGATTAGGGTGTCATCGGCCGCAGATACAATGCAGGACTGGGGCCGAAATGATATTTTCAGTCAGACGGTTCGGATCAGTGCTTTTCATTCGGTGCAGTTTTTCGACGCCCACGATGGTTTTGGTACTCTGGAGTATGGATTCGTGTGATCAATACTTAGTGAGGGGTCGAGCCTCGAGATCTCAAAGGGTCACTTGGGGCTGGCGCAAGACCATTCAGTGACCGTCGCTGGCTGTCCTCAAGTTGATCCTCGAATAGGTCTCAAATGCTCACAGAGTCGTCTGGACCACCGGCACGATGTGGATAACCATAGCCTTCTGAGACAAGTAAACAGTGATCTCTCCGAAAGCGTACCATCGGAACCGAGCACGAAAGCTGGTACAACCGGGTACACAAAGATGTTGTCTTTAGACGCCCTTGTGATGAAGAGATCACCCTGGATGAGCTCGCTACAAGATGGTTATACACAGCAGATCAGTTGATCGTTTCCACCAATATATCCGTTCAATGCCCCCCTGATCATCCACTTGGACAGAGAGGGACTCGAACTCGACTGCGCTCTGTAAAAAAACTGAGATCGTGATCCATGCCTGTTTCACTCGTTGTGGCCAACGCCGGGACAACATCATGGTTGAGTCCAGCCCTCATCAAGCTCAAGAGCGCTTTTCTCGCTCTGGCGCTTGCATTGGTTGGATCCTGAGCACCCAGGCGGCAGCAGTCACGGTTACAAAACCTGTCCAGGCGTAGCACTGAAGCGGCGTCAATGAACATATCTGTAAGAGCGGCGCGGTGCGCAGACCGCAGAGTCCGCAGCGCAACGTCCAAACCAGAAAGCCCCAGCCGTGCAGCGGTAGCCACACCCAGGCTCGCAGACGCTGAAGCCGGCCGAGTCTCACGGCGAGCGCGAGCGCGACGACCACCAGCGTAAGAGTCCAGTCCTGCGCCAGTGCGGCGAGTGCAGCGCTCACCAGTGCCCAAGTTAGAAAGTTGGCCACATACTCGCTCGGTAGCAATCGACCCCAGAGACTCGATTTGGACGAGACTGTGACACGACGCTGGCCCCATGCTAGCGCATTCATGATGACCACAGCATCCCAGAATAGAGACTGGCCAGCGTACGGCAGACCCCAGAGAGTCGGTATAGAGCGTTTCGTTTGCGATAGAATCATTCCCAGAATGAGCGCCGCCAGTCCCAGGCCAGCAGCGGCAGCCGTTGCAGCAATTCGTAGAACGAGACCCCAAACAGGCACCCCGACAGAGAGCGTCGCCAGCATTGCCAGCACCGAAAGCACGTAACTGCAGATGCCAGGCACATGAGTGGTTATCGCCATCGTCAAGACGAACGATAGCACTGCAGCCGCACGCGCGGTCATGAGGCGATACCCCATCAAGGTCGCTGCAACTGGCTCACTCAGATCTATAAGACGGCCAGAACCGAGCATCACGAGCCCGGCGCCTTGTGCCAAGAGAACTCGATAGCGTGATTGCTCACAAAGCCCGAACAGATATCCACAGACCGACTGAGACGCTGGCGTATTGCGAATCCACGCCCATTGGAAAACAAACCAGGCGATGGAGTGCAGTGCACAGAGCAACCATGCCAGTGCGAGCACCAGCCTTTCAAAGCTACGTCTCCGTGATGATGTTGAGCCTGATGCCGTCACCTCAACACGGGAGTTACCCCCAGTAGCTGCCTGCTTACGTACAGACGGTAACGAAATCATCGCTGCGCTCAGCAAGAGGACGAACAGGAGCGCAGACGGGATGCTCGGTGGAAGCACCTCAACTTGAACGAACCACGCGATGCGCCCTAGACTGCTCAAGAATGGTCTCGAACGCTTATGAATACTCAAAACATAATCTGTTCACTGTAACGATACGCGAGCAACGCCAAAAGACCCACTGTCAGATGAAGCACCAAGTCAGTACCTGGTGCCCATGGGGGATACCCAACGCCTCCACCAACAGCGTCGCCTTCGAGTCGTGCGAGACACTCCCTAGTTTGCCGCCAACTCGGAGGACCACCAAATCGAAGCCCCGAAAACGTTCCCGTCCATAAAACGGCGTAAAGGAAAGCAAGCCCAGTTGCCAACGAGTGCAGACGACGAGCAGAGCGCGTACCGTTCGACAGCCGGCCCGGAAGCCACAACCACGAGAGCACCAAGTATGGAAGCGTGCCCACACAAGGCCGCACTCTAGTCATGCTTGCCACCAGAAAAGGACTTGTGTATGAAATCCACGATGTTAGCGTGTCCATGATGAACGTTGCGTTTCGTTCAGTTCGTTCAGGTCCAGATACTCGGTCGCGCCGACGAGGGACAACACCCGCGCTCGTCTACTCGAGATTGAACGGGTCCTGGCGAATGCTGCGCTACCGAAACCGCGCTCGTATGGTCGAAGGTTTGCGGATAAAAAGCTGTGATTGAGGTTTTATTTCCGGCAACTGAAGCGTGTGCATACAATCTTGACCAAAGGTGGTTGTAGAGAAGAGGCTTGGTCGATCACGAAGCGGCGCTGGTGCGTTTAGCGGTTTGGTGCTGGTACCTGCCCCTGCTGGAGCGCTGCAACGCCGGAGTGAGGCAGTGCTTTGTCGCTGATGATTCGACGATATCGGAGGACCCAGATTTCTGATCGAGAATAATGGGTTTCAAGCTGTTTGGCGTGGTTCAAACGAGGCGTTCCGTGCTGGGCTTTACGTGGCCAGTGGGGCGAACGCCAACGCTCGAGCGTTCGACCCAAGCAGAGGTCTGTCGGCCTGGCTTGGTCGCTTTCGGCCCCAGGGTAGTCGTATCCACCACACATGTGGATACTAGGCATGGCCATGTAGGCTCGGCTGCTCGATTATTAAGCTTCCGACTCCGTGAAACACCTCAGCGGATAGGTCGGAAAGCATGGTCTCGTCGGACGGGTGAGATAGCGGCTTCTAAACGACGTTTTAGACTAGTCCTCCAAGATGCGGTGCCTATGAACGGGCCAACGGAAGCTGCCACATGCTGGAGTTCACGCTCCAAGCGCAGCCAAGGGGTTTTTCGAGGGATGGTACATACGGGTCGTAGTTGCCTTCGAGCGCAACCTCTCTGGCCTTTATGTACAGCATCGAGGACGGACGAACTGGTCGGATCCAGGTGCTGAGCTCAGCCGGCGATGAGTTACTGGTGTCGAGAGCACTCGCCGACGGTTTCTTTCCCGCACGTTGTCATTTGCCGACGACAGGTCTCCGTATTGGGCAGTGGGGGCGCACCAGTGACCTTCTCAGCGAGGAGCGCGCACGGCATGCACGCAGCCTCGCGCCGACCCTCTTCCAGCGACACATTCTCACAGGCTATCAGCTGTCGATGCAGCGGCATCATGGTGCGGTGCTGGCGGGGGATGTTGACATGGAGCTGTCTCAGGTGTCAGAACTTCGTGGCAACGTAGCCTGCTCCTTCGATATGCAGCTAACGCCAATGCTGACCTGGGGACTCGATGGCTCGCGATCCACTGGGACATGGCTCACGCGTTTTCAGATCTTTGAACCCGGCTGGCAGATTATATCGGCATTTGCGCTCTCCACCGGGACACTGCAGGACTGGCACGGACGTGTTTTTCGCTTCGACAACGCTCCAACCTATATTGAGAAGAACTGGGGCAGTGCCTTCCCATCACGATGGTTCTGGCTCCAGTGCAATGTTTTTGACGAGATTCGGGAACAGACACCCGCTAGTTGGCCGAGTGAAAGCGACACCCCGCTGGCCATGACAGGTGTTGGCGCTCGGCGGGAGCTCTGCTGGCCGGGACAGCCTGGTCGAGTTCTAACAACTGAGACCATTGGCATGATCGCTTTTCATTGGCGTGGCCTGTTCTGGGAAGTTTGCACCTTGGAATTGTCGTTTCATTCGCTGGAGTGTTCGATGGGGGCAATGGCACATTGAAGCGCAAGGCACGCGCTACAGCGTCACCGTTTCAGCGGAGACGTCAGAGCCGGGTACGTTGGTTCTCGGCCCGACGCGCAGCGGGATGGACTTTGTGGTGCGGGACGGCACGCGTGGGACACTGCGCTTGGTCCTGTATGACCTTCAGCAGAACGCGATGCTCTTGGATGCTCTCTGTTATGAGCGCGCAGCCGTAGAGATCGGTGGCGATCTCGTGACCCGAGCAGACGCACCGACGTGGTCCGATGGTCGAGACGAGTTCCCTGCGCCACTCAGAACAATGTTCCTGTTGGGGGAGCGACCCGGCCGAGCGATTCAGGTCTAAATCGAACGAATATCTGGTCTGTGCTTTTGACCTGCACCTCCAAAACAGCATCCGAAAACACGGAAGCAGTCGGGAAGCCACAAACTGGATTGGCGGATCATTCGTACGAGTAAACGTTGTTCAGTGCAGAAACGAAAACCATACATGAATTTCCATCTGATTCACCGTAGAAGCTGGAGACAAACGCGAGCGCAGTTCACAGATTCGCTTGAACGAAACGCTCCCTCTTGGACGGTATCCGTGCCGGTGCGTGTTCTATATGCGTGATAGACGAGTATGCATTCGAACAACAGGCTCCAAAGACATGCATGGACCAGAGAAATTATGTAGACTAGAACAAGTGGATCGGTGATAGACAAGTATGCATTCGAAAAAACCTATCGTTGACAACCGAGTATACGTGCATCGACACGAAGGCTGAACTCCGACGGTGACTCGATCGGGCACTGGCCCTTCGGCGAACGGTACCGAGGCTGCCGGCCAGGGCGCCATCAACATCCTCCAAGTGGCGTGCGTGGTGCGATCGGGCCAAGATCTGTCGTGACCGTGCGGCTCCCACAATGTGACATATGAGGAACGGCTTCACGCACCTGTCTACGTTGTGCTCGGTGCCGACACACTCCGTCAGGCGATACCCGCCCACTCTGGTATCCATGTCCTGGGAACCTGAGTATGTTCTCATCGGTCGGAGGAACCCGAGTGTATCTTCTGAATTCGACTTGGGATGAGCCCTTTGAGGAGGCAGCGGCAGATTCTCGCCCGAGTTGGAGTTGGTTCGAGGTGACGTCCCCGGCGAGTACGCGCTCGGACGGGAACAGCACGCAGCTGGCTGCTTCAACGCCTCTGGCCGCTATGCTGGCGCAGAAGCACGAGTGGTATCGGTTCGTGCTCGTAGGTGCTGATGGTACCGTTTTGCTGCAGTACAACTTTGGATCAGCGTGGGTCAAGGGCTTGGACAACGCAGTCGAGACGTTGTTTCGTTCGAGAGAGGACGCGATGCGAGCGGGTCTTCAGCTCGGATCGCGTCACTATGACGTCCACTGCTGGTACCCGCTGACGAGTGATCGTTATGAGCCGCGAATATCGCTAGTGTATGGACGAAGGGGCAGTGCGATCAGCGGCGAGGGTTTCGGTCTTGGCCGACGGGAGGATGGCCTAACGCTCCTTGTTCTTTTTCGTTTTCCGGTCTTGACTGCGGAGGCGGTGGCGACTATGCGGGCGTTCTTGCGACATTGTCAACCGGACGCTTTAACAGCGAGCGAGTCCGCAGGGTTCTGAATGAAACCCAATTAGCTACGCGGGAGCGGATATCTGCTTCTTTTGAATCCTACGGGCTCGCTTTCAACGACATTGGCGAGTAAGCGAAAACTCGTTCATTGAGTTTGAAGCGAGGAGCGCGAATACGCCTGGCCTGTCGGACTGATATCGTCTCGGTTTTGCGTCGTAAATTTCAGCGGCATAGATCGCGACAGAATAACGACTTGCAACGATTGACCGCTGGGGCTCACGACAAGTCTGACAATCGCTCGCATGCAATCGAACAGTCAGAGGTTTTAAATTCAAAGCCTGTGGTGCATTCTAGAAAAGCAGAGCATACAGTGCAGATTATGCGAGGCCAGGATGTCGCTTTCGCGGGCGACCGCATATGGGTAGAGAGCACGGGCACGAGACGTCGCGGTCAGGACTGCAGAGCATCACGCCGGAACGTGACCGCACAGAAGCTCGATGCACATACGTCTTCGAATCCAAGGAATCGCTGAAGACCTGAAAATGAATGGATGCATCACGCGTCAGATGTTCGGCATACGCAGCCGCGAAGACACCGCAATCATTTCCATTGGTCTGTAATGGTAATGCGGTCGGCTTGGTGAGCGTCCAAGCCTGGGTCTCGAATCGCTTTTGGAGCTTGTCGTGCGCCTCATCCTGGAGCCAGCGCAGAAGCGTCTGTAGAACACCTTTGCCAGTGCCGCCCAGACTATCATAGTAAACGATTCGTCGATGTAGTGGCTCGATCATCGCTAGCGTCCAGTGTGTATTGCTCAGATTAATCGGCACTAGAATACGATCGAATGTGAAAATGTCGACGTCTCGGGTCCAACGACGGACACCAGCATAATCGTAAGCTTCGTGGTCACGACCACCACTAATCAGACGAGTGTAAAAGTACGTGGAAACTATGTAGCAGTGCGGCCACTGACGGTGCCTACCTTCCCGCTGCTGCCTTTCAGTGAGCAAATGCTGACAGTACGCATTCAGGATTGCATCTGTGAGCCAGCCTCCCGGACGAAGACAGAGCAAATCATTCCGGCTCAGTCGAAAACGGACTCCGGCTCACCAGAATCTGCCTGGAATCAAGTTCATTGTCCCAGGCAACGCGCAAGAGATTATGGGCCAGCTCTGAAAGAGGTCCGTGTCGATCCGTGGCCGCGCTGAGCTCTTCGACGACTTGAGCTCGAACAGGGCCAGCGACCAGATTTTCGGGCCCAACTGGAGAGCGGGAACCTGCCGGCTTGCTGGTACCCTCTGGTCCAGCCGGCGTCGTCGTCGTCGTCGTCGTCGCTATCCAATCTGAATGATTGCTGTCATCGTCTTCGTCGTCGGAGAGTTCAATGACCTCAACTGTAGGTGGCTCGATCGCGACAACCGGGGATGGCACGGAATCGCTCTTATCTTTCGATGCGATGTTCGTTTCCGGCTGTGCCCTTCTGACCTGTTCAAGATGTAGCTCTGTAGAAGAGCGCTCGCTCGCAGACGGACCAAACTCGCTTCCGCATCAGCGGCAGCTGCGTCACAGGAAGCATCGTAGCCAGGAGCGCTCTTCCCCGCTCGTCGGTGCCATTCTGTGGATAATGGGGTCGTAGCGGATCCTGCTCGTGCTGCCTCTTCTCCAGCGTGCTGCGCCGTCGGCGGCAGCCTTGGACTCTAGTCGCGACAGACGTCGCACCAGTCGTTCATACTCGGTGGTGCTTTGCTTTTTCCTCGACCAGAGCGGGGATTCCGAGTCCGAACGATCAGCGCCTCGGCTCCGATCTGCAGGCTTTGACCTAGTGGCTGTGGTCGTGTGTTGCACCCGAGCAACGATTCCACTGGCGAGTGCGGTTCTTGTCAACGTTAGCCCTGGTCTGGAATCAAAAAACGTTTGGTTATCACGGTCGCGCTTGCCATTCAGATGAGCCGTACCGCGAAAACGTTTTTCCACACGTAGCGCGCTGCTGTGACCAGGCTCCTTGGATGCGACCTCGCCGAGTCGCTCAACTCGCGGAACCGATGACGCAGTCACAGCCGTACCGCCTGTTTCGCGCTCCTCTTTGTCCCGGTACAAGCCCAGTTCAATCGGATGGACGCCCATATACGTTCGTACACCATCAAATTCGCCATCGATGCCTGTTTCATGACCACCGCTTCGCAGCTCGGGGGCCGCTCCAAGCGATCCTGCTGCGGGTGCGCCAGACGAGTCCAACGGGAGCGCCTGGTTGGGTCGTCGAACCCAACCGCTCAGTGCTTGATACAATGCCGTCCATAACGTCCAGGTCATCGATCCCACACGTCAGCAGCACATATGATAGCTGCCTGCTGAGCAAAAAAGACTCCAAGATCTTGGCGTTTCGAAACGCCACGCTCAGGCGACCGGTGCACCCGTTCGCACACACAGGTCTGGCCGGCGCCCCGCTGCGCGTCTCATCCGTGCAAGCGAATCGCGCCGACAGCGAGATGCGCGCGCATGCGCCCTGCCGAGCATAGCCGGCGACGTTGGCAACAGCAACAACAGCAACGTATACCGAATCGGTGTCGTGCTGGCCATGCTTGCTTGCGTCGTGAGACGCACCCCGTCATAACCCAGGGTGCCTCATACAGAATGGCCAGCAAGAGCGCGCTCGAGTACTTGCTAGGCAGTCGACTCGATCTCGCGGTGGTGACGATGACGATCCGATCGAGCACATCGCGCATGTGCCAATCCACGGGCGCATGCGGCCCGATCAATCGGGTGCACGCACGGGGTGACGGCGCGTACGCACACACACGCAGGCACGGATGCACGCATGCATGCTCCTGGCTCGCGGAGTGCGTGTTGATACGCGCCGCATTCCCGCTACGGTGCTGCTGGTTAACGACTTGTTGGAGTCGCTGGGTTCATGCAACTTGCCGTTGCTGTACAGCGCGCTCCTGTGCATCGTCTCAGGCAAGCGCCCCAGAGAGGGCTGATTTTAAGCCGTTGGTGCAGTGGAAGTCTTCGCTGGTTTGGTGGACCGCCTTGCGCTGAGAAATCGGCGGAACGGCCGCGCTCTGTTGCTGCGCAACGGCTTCTAGACTTGGAGGCTCGTTATGGTGCCACAAACTATGCGCCTCTTCCGGTAGTGATTGCTCGAGGCAAGGGGGCTCGCGTCTGGGATGTGGACGGCAAGTCTTATCTCGACTGCTTGGCAGCATACTCGGCGTTAAACCAGGGACACTGTCATCCGCGGCTGGTGGCAACGCTCGTAGAACAGGCCGGGGTGCTCACGCTCACCTCGCGTGCCTTTTACAATAACGTTTTGGGTGAGTTTGAGCGGTTCATCTGCGAGTACTTTGACTATGAACGGGTCTTGCCGATGAACACGGGTGTTGAGGCCGGCGAGACCGCCGTCAAACTCGCTCGACGATGGGCCTACGACGTCAAAGGTATTCCGCGGTACGAGGCCAAAGTCGTCTTTGCGGAGAATAATTTTTGGGGGCGCACTTTAGCGGCTGTGTCATCCTCGACTGATCCGGACTCGAGGGGTGGTTACGGGCCGTTCATGCCAGGTTTTGATCTCGTTCCGTACGATGATCCGGATGCGCTCGAGCGGGTGCTGGCTGCCGATCCCAAAATCGCTGCCTTTATGGTCGAACCGATTCAGGGAGAGGCTGGGGTCATCGTGCCACGAGACGGCTACATGCGTCGAGTGCGTGAGCTCTGTGATCGCTACGGTGTGCTCCTGATCGCCGACGAGGTGCAGACGGGTCTCGGTCGCACCGGCAAGCTGCTCTGCTGCGACCACGATAACATTCGACCAGATATTCTTGTTCTGGGCAAAGCTTTGTCTGGAGGCATGTATCCGGTCTCGGCGGTGCTCGCCAGTTCGGAGATCATGCTCACGATTAAACCGGGACAGCATGGCTCGACGTACGGGGGCAATCCGCTCGGCTGCCGAGTGGCCATGACCGCACTAGAGATACTCCACGAAGAAGGCCTGATTGATCGGGCAGCTCGTCTGGGCGACTTATTTCTGCGCGGATTACGAAAGATCCAGCGAGAATCTGGTGGCCTAATCACCAACGTACGAGGGCGAGGCCTCCTCTGCGCGATGACGATCGCCGAGAACTGGCGACCCGGACTGAACGCAACCAAGTTGTGTATGCGTTTGATGGAGAATGGTATGCTGTGCAAACCAACGCACGGCGATCGGATCCGTTTTGCCCCACCATTGGTCATTCAAGACGCCGAGTTGAATGAGTGTTTGGAAATCTTGCAGACCACAGTGAAGAGTTTGTAGGGTCTGACGGTGCTTCTGCGTGGCGCTACGTCGTCGCCATTTCCATCACGAATAGAAGCGTCCGCTCGGAACGAATGCAGGTTTGTGCGTGCGGATTCGCGAAACATGGAACACCCCTGTCAAAGGAGAAAAACGACGACATAGAATCGAATGTTTTCGCATGGTCAAAAAGCGCATCGTGATGATCCGTTGCATCCCCGCAGCTCGTTTACGTAACGCACAGGCCTATTTTGGCACAATGGGCAGCATAACGCTTGATCAATGCACGGTCGCGTGATCAATCACCTCATTCGCGTCGGCCTCTTGGACCGAAAATCTCCGTACGAGAATGCACCGGGACGTTGCGATACGGCGTTCGTGGATGGGCTTCAAACCGTTGAACGGCTTCGACTGAGAGACCCGCATCTCCGCGCGCCGGCGAGGACGCGCCTCGCCTGAGACATTCCGAATCCGACCAGAGCACCGAAGCCTTTACGCTCGTAACCCGACGAGAGGACCCATGCAGGGGCAAACAATCATTAATACGGCCAGGACGGAGCTTGTCGTGGCCAGTTGGACATTCATGGGGCTGGTGTCCTCCAATCGCCTCCGAATCCTCCTCCTCAGCGACTGCCTGATGCGGACTGCAGACAGGCATACCAAAGCTCACCAAATCGATTGCAATCAGCGAGCGTCGCTCCTCACCAGAGCGTATTGAGGGGCGTGCCCGACACTCGAGATAGCACCGCTGTAATTGCCTGCTGGCACTGCGTCTGAACTTGAGCGACTGTCTCCTCAGCATGAACGCGCAGCCAACGATCAGGCTGGAAAAGTTCATTAAGAAAAACTTGTCGCACTTGTTGTTGTAGCGCAAGTCGTTCGTAGCGCTCCTGCCCGAAACCTCCACGCGTAGAAGCGAGCTCAGGATCCATATCGAAGAATAGTATCAAGTCGGGGGCTGGCAAGCCGCGGTCCGCTGCCGTGCACCAGTCCAGGTCGAGCGCGCGTGCCTGCCACGGAAAAGGCAACACCCGAGTAGGCATAGCGATCGACGAGCACATGAATACCGCGCTCAATCAGTGCGTGAAGCTCCGCAGACCGCTCCCAGCGATTCGCTGCAAAGAGTAAATGGGCGACGTGACCGTCAAGCTCGTTCGCACCGCTCAGGTACGCGTCGAGCAGCTGGCCAGTTGGTGATGCACGATCGGGGAAATGCCACAATTCGACTGGCTTGTCGAAGCGTTTCGTGCATCCACGACTGCAGCTAGTTTGGCTTGCGTGGTCTTTCCGGACCGATCGCCGCCCTCGAAAGCGATAAAGGCTCCACGCGGCTTGCTCATGCTATGAAAAGGTTCAGCGCCACCACAGTTGACCCAAGTGGACACTTCCTGAGTTGTACCGCGACACAGACAAAGAATGCTGTCGGGCAGACGAGCCAAACCACCAGCGTCCTCGGTGCAGTGAGGCAAAAGCCGATCGGATGTCGTGAACGACCGAGCCGAACAGGTCGGCTGGTAAACCTCGCGCTTGCAAAGCTATCCAGTTTTCCCGCGCTCGCGAACGGGTGCGCTTGACGGCACCGTGCTACACTCGGGGTGGCCAACACCACAACGTTGACGGATTGAATATACAGCAACTACGTCCAACAGATGTAAATTGAACCCAAGATCTTCAAAACGAAGCTTACAATTTGCTGGTTTCAGTGTCGTTGCGGGCACGAACCTCGTCCCAAACTCCGTCACGTTATAGGCCAAGTCACAAAAACTAGACCAACCCGTTTTCGAGAACAAACCTCCGTAAACCACACAAAAGACCAGTTTTAAAGCGTCGTAATCCCTGAAAAAATTCCTTAACTTACAAACGATGCCGAGCTCGGTTTCACAACAACGTTCTGCGGCCTCAGCTTGCGAGTCGACCCTGGGCCACCGTGCCGAACGAAACCGCCCTCTCTCGTCGAAGCGTTGCCGACGTTGCGACTGGAAAAGCTTTCCGTCAACCGCGGTGGTCCCGTGTTCCAACAGCGCACCGCACATTGTGGAGGATATCTGCGAGTACACCGCCCGAGTGGATCGTATAGACTCAGCGCCAGAGAAAGTCTATATACGAGTCATTCTAGGGGCCAAGTGATGCTGTCGAAAACGTGTTCGATGTGAAGCGCTCTTCAAGCAGTGCATGTGTACCGATCGTGGTGCGTTCATCTGACCGCGACCACTCTGATCGTCAAAATCGGTCCATTGATACGCTACGATGACATGGGATCAACCGAGCTTCGCATGAAAACTGCTGTCACCGTACTGATTCAGCGTACTGGGCTATATGATTCCGTTACGCTGGTGCGGATGCATGGAAGGAAACCTTCCGAAACGATCCACTGTGCTCGCAGCTCCGGCAGGCGTACCGATTTGCGCTCGAGGCAGACCACCTCCGCGTGACCGTCCAGTGGTTCATGATAGCGATGATCCAGTAGGATCGCCAAGTACATCTTTGGGGTATCAACATGACGCAGGTAGATCGTCTCATTTCGTTTCCAGAATGCTGCCGAGGTGGAGACACACTCTACTTGCCAGTGATCACCAGAGTCGCCGCTACCAGCCGCGTCCAATGCGAAGGCACTGACCTCTTGCGATCCACTGAGCGGAGACGCTAGACGATGGCTGTGCAAGTGCGTTCGCGTCGTAACATGCTCGAGTCGGATCCAGTCGCCGCAGCGGACGCGCTGCATCCCCTTGGGCTGGATAGCGAACCCGCGAGCCGCCTGCTGAGGCGTACTTGACCAACCAGAAGCCCCGATCATCGTCATGATTTCGCTCCACCGCAGTAACAACTTGTTGACGCGACCCAGTGCCGTAAGCAACCTCTTGTGAATAAAGTCGAAAGCCAGAAATAGGGTGCTCCAGTTTCACGAGAGACGCATACGTGACGTATTCGAAACCTGGCTCTAGCGCGACACCTCCTTTCGTTTCAGGCGCCCGATACCATCTTGAGTACACAGGTGCCGTCACATAAAAAAGAAACAGCAAAAAATGGTAGAAAGTGCGAGGACACAAGGGAATTGGGCCCAACGACATGCAGACACACTGAAGCTCGTTCGCTTCCGTCTGGGGCACGACTCGATGCTGCACCAGAACTAGTTCTCTGATGCGATTCAGATGATCCCAACGCAACGCAGACCTTTTCTAGCGACTTCTGAACAGGATCACTCGATTGAAGAGATCGATCTAAGACTCGTGGAAAGACGCTGCGCACGAACACCGACCTTGTCCGGCAAGCGGAACTGAGCGTCGAACGGCGACAACGTTCCGGGCCGCCGACGATATGCGGCGCCAACGCGACTGGGCCAAACGCGAGACCTTTCAAGCGAGACGACCGCCCTTACGGCGAGTTGCCAACAACGGTCCATGTTCCGCTCCTGGAAGACCAAGTTGCGAGAACTAGGACAGGAAGCGAGGCGTGCTGCTCAATGGAGCGTTTCAGAGTCAAGAGCGGGTGGAACGACGCCACGGAACGCGCTCATTAAGTGGGAGAACGCCATTCAACGGTTGACGACGCACGATGAGCGGTTCAGACGACTGGAGCGTGCGGGGTATGCCGTCTTCGATTTGCTGAGAGACTGGAACGTTTACAAAAGTGCCGTTGAACGCATCTTGGGTGGTACGCAAGAGTTGCTGGTTCATTGGCGAGACGCGGCATCGGCTCACGCAAACGTTCAGCGTGCTGGAGCCTCATCTGGCACGAACGCATCTCCGTCTGATCTCTGGAGCCGATGGTCGGAGCGACAGCATGCGATCGAGAGCCGTGTCTTGAGGGTAACAGAGAAGCGTGTGCGCCTGCGAGTGCTCCAACCACTGGATCTGGCGATGAACGAGGGCCAAGTGCTCCTAGAGGGCATCCTTGGCCTCCTGGAGGAAGTGCAACAAGTCCAGGCCAGCATGCGGCAAGCGAATGCCCAAGCCAGCGCCTATGGCTATGCAGCAGCAGCGGCAACTGAGCTCTATGAAGGTGCGATGGCCCCAGTCATTGCCAAATGCAACGAGACCTGTGTGCATGTCGAAGCATGGATCGCAGCACATCTCGATCTGCTCCCTGACGCCATCGATGAAATGCTCGAGATTCAAAAGCAGTTTTACGCCGGCGCAGCATTTGTCGTTGCAGAGGAGAGACGTCTCAACACAAAAACACAGGAGCTGCCGGCGTCAAAGTCAACAGAAACATCCAAGACCGCGCGCTCGAGGCCAATCAGACAGGCCAGCACGGTGGAACGGCAACACAGCGGCGCTGTTCGCAACATGGTTGCTGGCCAGTCGTCAGAAACGACGGAAACGCAAACCGTGGATGCCCTCGAAGGACAACACTCATGGCGCGAACTACATGAACGATGGCGCTCATCCCTCGCCGAGCGACAGCACGTACCTGAAACAGCTCATCGACCACAACCGAGTGTACAGAGATCAACGATAACAAGAGCCGCAGTCGATGCATCCCCTCTAGCGACTGCACCTGCTTCGTCTGTCGAAGAGAGACACACGCTGCCTGTGCCGGAGTCATTGCCGTCAGCGAAACGGGTGCAGCCAGTCGACGCGCATCCACATGGGACCCCGTTGGTTGACGTCGTCCCAGCCGTCGACCAACTTGTAGATATTGTCGATGAACCAGTGACGCAGGAGACTGCTGCAGACCTGTCCATGAATGATTCCCGCCGAGTCGGGACCGCGTCTCCCTGGGCAGATGGTGGCCCAGAGGCATCGCGCCTACCCGCTGGCGCTGCGCTGGAACAAGCGGACGCGGCGACGACGTCACGCGTGGATGGAACGGCAACCGAAGGGATGTTGTTGCGGCGACAAGCGAACAGTCACGAGCGAGTCGACGATATTCATGGTGAGCTGACAGAGCCGCCACGAAATCCGCAACCATCGAAATCGCCAGAACTGACGAAAGCATTCGCGATAGATGCATCGGGTCAAGCGGAGCGCACTGCATCTGCAGCGGAGCTACGTGTGGCTCGAACAGCAGATCCGCCAATGGACTCGCGACGGCTCTCGTATCCATAACATTCGCTGCGCTCCTATGCTCGCTCCATGAAGTTCTAGGAGAGGACTCTGGCTGGGAGCGCCTCTCTGTGCAATCGCTCATCGATGAGCATCAGGTGAGGAGAGCATATCGACGGGCGCTGCTGCTGACGCATCCCGACCGCGGTGCTGCCAACTCCGTTCAAGAACCGATGGAGCGATGTCTGCGGGAGCGCGTCTTTGATATCTTGCGCGCTGCGTACAAGACGACCTCGGGCGAGTAGAGACGACTCAGAACGATGGTCCTCGTTCGAGCGCCCGCGCAAGACGAGACGGCACCCATACAGTCCGGTTACTGCTCCATAGCGCACACCTTGATCACGTAAAGCGTTTTTGCGACGAACTTGGAAGACTTTGTCGTCACCAGGGGTCCAAAAGACAAGCGATTGCAGCATTCCATGGACTTGATCCGGGAGGAGTCAGAACACTGCCATGCAGCACAATATCTCGGACGCCTCGATGGACGCAGCGCTACCTACTGGACAGAACTCGACCCGAAATCAACGATAATCGACGGAGCATATGGAAACGACGTCGAAGCGCTGGTGTACGTGACCAGGTTTCAGCGGGCCGCCAATGCAACCCCCAACGTTGCCAAGTATTGCTCACCTGACAGGAGATGCTTGCCGCCTATCTCCCGAATGAATGAGGTGATCTAGGCCTGGCACCTGACTGGTACAAAACGCCTTCTGCCAAGACACGTTCAAGCTGCTTACCATCCGCTTGAGCATGCAATGCAGCTGACGCGGCTACCTCTTCATCAGATGAGCGGTTCCCGTACGATGCCGTCATCGATGGAGTACGGGATCGCCCGTGGAGGCCAGAGAGGCACCACCTCTTTTTCCAATCATCCCATTTTGGTCGTATACTGAACCCCTCCAGGAGAGAAATAAATTTCCGATCAATGCAATGAGCATGGTGACTCGGTTTGGATGCTATCCGATGCATGGTTCGGGATGTAGTGTACCATGAGCCCCTCATTGATCAAGAATAAAGCGCATAGCCGAGGCACTCTGCCAGGGTCACGGACCGCATTCGATCCCAACAAGCACTCAAATACAACAACACGCTTCTCTATGGACCAAAGCGTATGTATGTGATAAGAACATTCTCACAACGTTACCGAACCTTGTATAGCATACGTTTGAGAGAGCAACATGCTAGGGTCACAGCGATATCCCATCAAGGCAGCGGGAACTGTTTGCGATGACGATGGCGCGTGGCGCTCGAACGACTCGCTGATTGGCTGGCCAGGAGAGCCACCTGGTTCGTTGGTTGGTTAGCGGACAAACAAGCACTCACTGGACTCGACTAGAGTCACCTATGATTCCTACATTTATCCCAGCCTCTTTGGGAAACGGGAACTGTATTGGGACCAAGGAACGATGTTGCACTAACTTGAAAGCGAATGAGGTGCTCGGGTGGACGACGAGCGTTACGTTGGAGCGTCGGCGACGAGGAGCGCGGCATCGTTTCTGTCGGACACTGAACTCGGTGCTGGCTTGTCGTGTTCAAGGTTCGTCCTTTTTCGGGATCCAGGCATGGCCTGCTCGCGGTTTGGATGGACGCCTACTGAACTGGTCTGGGCCAGTCGCAGGCACGAAAATGGCTTTCTCGGTCGTTCTGCCGGCTTTTCAATGGAGCGCTGATGTCGTCGACGGTGGTAGCGGCTTTCAGGCGACTGCAGACGTCAACGGGCAGGCATCGGACTCGTTGGAGCACCGATCGAACCAACCGATAACCCGAGAGCAGACCGCAGAGAACGACGCGAAACGGAGGCTGGCGCGTAATGCTCCGGTGCCGACTATTGTGCTCAGCGGCCTCGAGGATGCTCTCCGTCTGCGGCTGTTGGGCGTGCTCCTGCATCAGGTGCTACGCCTTCCAAACCCTCCGGACAAACAGCCGCAACGCGTTGGTGTTATCTTGTCGACGTATATGGCGAAACAGCTAGGACTCGTTTGGAACGAGCAGGAGGAAGACTGGCGCGTTGCCTCCAATGCCTGCGCCGACACCCTAAGTCCATCATTGTGTGCAGTTTTCGAAAGCGACCAAGTCTACTATCAGGTTTCAGGACCAGTGCGCAAATCGAGCACTGCTCATGCCAAAATTGGAGAATCTTTTGAAGCGAAGAGCTCGAAACCAAGTGGGGACGTTGCCGGAAGACCCCACTCTGGCGGCGAACCCGACTGTCAGAGCGGATAACGCACCGAGTCCAGTGAATATATTCGATGTTCAGGCAGCATACGGAATGGACTATATCTTCATTTGTAGCCCTGAGAAGGAAGAGCCACATGTCGTTGCAGAGACGTTGGCACGTACGGAATCTTCGCTGCAACTCTACGCACTGGTCAGCGTTGTGGACGCAGCGACTGCTCGTGGAATATTTACGCCAACACTGCGCAGAAGTTCCACTGCGAATACCTCCGTGGAATCGGAGGATTCGGCGCATCCGTCGACACCGGCAACCTCAGCGGTCAAAGACTACAAAGCTATTACAGAAGTATCTTCAACAGGACACGAGTCAGCGACAGAAACAGTACAAGCGGCCCCAGCGGAACCAGCGCCCGTTATGGCCGATACAAAGAGTGAACGACCCCAAGAGCCCGGAACAGATCCAATCGGAGACTCAGAAACAGCTCGACGACACCATAAGATGGATCGTCAGCGAGGGTCAGCCAACCGAGCACAGGCTGATAATCTGGTGCAACTGCTGGTTGACCAAATCGAGTACGCAAATGTCGTCGTTGTTTACGACGGAGAGCATTCCAGTGGCGATTGTTTATCGACGGCGTTAGAGCAAACATCTGCCAATGAGTCGCTCGCTGGAGCAGCGAGCATAGAAAAGCAGTGTGACGAGGCCCCTGTCCACGACGTCTTGCGCTACCTGCGCCTCCTGAACTGTGAGGCACAGGTGATCTCTATGAATGCCGGTAATGAATGGCCACAGGTGCTTCTGGAGCGCATTCTGGAACGGCCTTTTGAGCCCGAGCGTCTCCTCTGGATGCCGACATGGCGTCGCGTCCTCGCATCCTACGCAGCAGCGGAGCTGGTGAAGACCTCTCCGAGCACTACAGGCAAGGAGACAGAGGCGATGAGGGTGACATCATCGACACCGGGCTCGGCTGCGGATACGGACACCGGGCGTTAGCACCACGCCAAAGAACACTGCATTTTCGGCGCCGTCTGGTACGGTCGCGAGCACTATGGATTCATCAACAGAGTCGATGGCTGGCCCCGAGGATGCCAAGTCAACGGCGCCGGTGGATGCTGTCTCCGAGGACGCTAGCGCTCATGGAGAATCCGCGGATTCAGTAACGACGTCGACGACTTGGGGGTCGCGGTTTGGCAACGAGCACTTTCTGGCGGCGCTGCATAGTGGAACGAGGCCTTGGGAACGGGGCATGAACGCAGATACCGTCCGACCCGAGACGAGCTTCCTGTATCGTGCTGATCGACCTTTCCATCCCCGGCGCCTTTTCGACCGAATAAGCGACATTAGCACATTTGATGGTGTCCTCCGATCGGTAGGGAAATTGTGGCTGGCGAATCGAATGGATGGTTGCCTCGAATGGAGCCAAGTTGGCAACAACATCACGTTGAAACGTGGTCCGCGCTTCTTCGTTACCCTACCCATCGAGCAGTGGCCAACAGCGCCTGACTCGCGAGATCCCCTGCGTCCGTTGCAGTGGGATGATCGTTTCGGGGACCGATGCAGTGAAATCGTATTTCTCGGAGAGGATCTCGATACGACCCGCATTCAGCTTGTGCTCGATGAGTGTCTTTTGCGAGACGAAGAGCTCGTCTTTACCGAGGCGTGGAACGAATTCGAGGACCCTTTCGAGTCCCTGGTGCCGTACGCTGATGGATCGCGGTCAAGTGAGGTCGCTCCTGCACCAAAGAAGTCATCATTTCTGGAGCGTCTCGCTTCACAGATACCAGAGCCGTGGAAGTTGACGCTGTTTACGGATGCGCGGCTAGATGCAAATCTCGAGCAGGCGGAGCACGTCATCTCACCTGGCGACGTAGAGCCGCTGCCGCCAGAGCACGGAGTGGTTATGGTATGTGGCACGCCAGGTTCTGGCAAAACTTGTTTGCTCGAAGCGATTGCGAGCCGGGAGGATGTCGAGGTATGGCGACTGGACCGTCCAGTGACGGCTGCGTATCAAGCGCACGCTCGAGCGCAGACGGTCATGAGGGATGAGCTCCCCAAGCGGCTCGCCGAACATCCCCCGTCCATTTCGGCTATTCGTGGAGACAGACTGGCCTTGTGCAGCTGCAGATGCTGTCATTACGGTGGTGGATTGCTTGCGACTGAGGCCCAATGACCCGCTTGAGGAGCATCTGGTTGCCATCGCTGATACCATCGTGCTTTCCAAGTCGGATCTTGTTTCCGCACAGCGACTGGTGCAGGTGCTGGAGCACCTCTGCAGCAGGAATGCGCGAGCACGCGTGGTTCGCGCAGTACGCTGCCACGTGCAGCAAGCCACCGTCTGGGTGCGAAGACGGCCCCGCGAACCTGCGGACCAGACACCGATAGGAAGCGCACTGCGCAACGCTGCTGCAGAGGACGAGGAGCGCAACGCTGTCGCGGACGACCGTGTCGCAGCGTCAGGGATGTTGGCCAATCAGGCACCGCCTGGCAAGCCTTTCCAACGCTATCAACTGCATCGGAAACGGCTCATGGATAACACCGCTTTTACAGAGCTCTTGAGGATGCTTCGTGTTTACACCGATACGCTCTACGCTGTGGGATACATGCGACCCGCTGAGACAGCCATTACGCTGCCCATCGAATTCGATGGCTTCCATATTCGCATCTATTCACGCCCGGTGATGTCCACGGACCCCCAGTTGAGTATGGATCTGACGCTGTACGCAGACGGTGTCCAGCTAGAGTCGCTGCGATCATTCTTTGATGACATCACACCTGGTGTGGACACGCCATAAGCGCCAGCGCTCACGTCTGGGTACGTTTCGCCTCCTCGAGCGCCAGCGCTCGTTGACGCTTCTGTAACTTGTGGGTGCTCTTGATTCCGAGAACACCACCACCCCATTGCTTTCGAATTTCTTCGTAACGATCATTAAAGCGCATTTGACAAACTTCGATGACTTTGGAGAGCTCTGCCCGATCCTTTTCGTGCACGCCAGTGACGGCAACACAGGTGGCGGTTTTCTGATGGACCAGTGCTCCAAGTCGCGCTTTGCTCTTCACGATGACATAGGGAACGTCAAGCTTACGGCAGAGCGCAGGCATCCACATGACCAGTTCGATCGGGTCCACGTCGTGAGCTATGATCACCAGTTTCGCTTTTTTCTGCTCAATGAGATCAGTGACATGGTTCACTCCAAACTTAACAAAGACAGGTTTTGGTGTACCTGACTCGGTCTGACCACGTTCTGCTGCCTTCTGTAGACGTTCACGTTTCGCTCGTTTCTCCTCTGGCCGATAGCGTTCCAAGAGACGAAAGATCGCGTCCGTCAAGTTCTTGTCAGCTGTTTTCCGAAACTGAGCGATCGCTGGAGGCACTTTTAGTCTTTGAAGAAGAATTCTTCGCTGACGTTGTAGACGAACGTATCGGGGCCAACGAACAAAGCGCGAGAGATCGCGTCTCGGTTGGATGCTCTGGCCGATACCAAAGTTTTTCGGACGCCGCTCAAAGAGCGCATCCCCAACGCTAGTCCGTTTCGCTCTTTCTTGAGCCATGATGAAGACTCTAACCAGAGTGCGCGCAGCAGTGCCACCAAAACTTCCTCAGTATCCTACGTTAACAGGAACTGGGACTCTAGAACCAGCCGTTGCCTAGTTCGCTCGTTTCGGAGGCCAGACGAGAGGTACCCAGCGATCAGCTTTCATCCGAAGGGTTGAGGGAGTGTGGCGCCGGCGCCGACGCGGCCGTGCCTGCTGCATGTCACGTGACACTCATAGGGGACGCATGCGTGCGTGCGCCGTTCTTCTCCCGACGAGGTAGCGAATCGCTTGTTCGGGTAATCTTTACGCGCATGGATTTGTATTCACTGTTTTGCCTGCTTTTCCATGATATCATATTTCGTCGGTGCCAAAATCGTGCTGGTTGGTGATCGTGGGCGTACCGCGTGAGGCGTGTGTCGAGGTGTTCCTACGAGCAAAAAAAGACGATGCGGCTGAGAGTGATCTCATCGAACGGAATCGCATTCTGTTTTGGAAGCGTGACATAGGCGATCAGTCTTCGCGATGCTGCTCGTGACGCTTTCAGCGCTCGCGGTCAATGCCGGAATATATTGGGGAGCGTTTGGATCTGTTGTGCGAGACGTATGGATCTGATGGATGCAAGAGCGTGATCCTTGCGGGATTGTGAGTATTTCTCTCGGATGGGATTGCATTGGGGCGAGCGTCGGTGGCCCCGTCCGATACGCAAGCGGAAATCATGCTAGATGTTGCTCTTGATAGGGACGCGGCTCCCGAGTCCGAGAAAAGATTTTGGACTCGGAATTGTTCGCTACGAAATTCAATTCGGCTGAGGTGCGCTTCTACTTAGCTCTGGTCTGGACGAGAGGGCCCGAGTAAGCAGGCTCCTCGATCACTTCACGAGGCTGTTTTGCCTACAGAAACGCATTCGCTAGACGAATGATCCAGATCAGAACTGGGAACAGACGCATCGGGTCTGCAACAAGTGGCTATTTCATGAAAAGCCCTCTCATTTTTTCGTAAAGTCAATGAGTGTCGTGTCTGTCGGTTGAATCTCAGAGCCGAAGAAAGTCGTCATGGAATCGTATCGCCGTGGGCACGTCATCCAAGTAGCGCGTCAGCGTTCTGTTCAGATGAATCATTGACCTTGTTCTGTAAACTCTTGTCAGGTTTTGGGGTTTCCGGAGATGCAGATAACGATATGCGAGCTGCAGAGAAGTGTACGCTCGCCTCTGATAAGGCCGCTTTTCGCACATTCATTCGGACCAAAACGAGCCTTTTCTTGACATTTGGCATGGGATGGAGAGCTTTGCGGATCCAGGATTTGTTAGATTTGGCCATGAAGCGATGCTCGTCCGTCAGCAGTGCTGCACATCCATGGATGCCGCCCGGCCAGAACGCAAACGCTCACGGCTTTATCGGCGTTTGCATGCTTCATGATCGTGCAATCCTCGAGAGCAGGTAAAGATCATCTCTACTAAGGTTACTGCGATCGTCACCCCCAACGAAGATCTCATCAACATGTTCTGTAGATCGATCACCGTCACTCTCTGTCGCTGCTGACGTTGCCAATACCACCACCGCCATCTAAAACACTATCCGAGACGACGATCTCATCAGCACGTTCTGTAGATCGATCACCGCTATGGTTATCGATATCGCGATCCGTAGCTCGGTCGTGATTCTCTAGAATGCCATGGCGAGGGCTTGATCGACGACTCGAGTCGCGGGACGGGTGCGCCAACCCATCACCACCGTTGGCCTCGGACGTCAGCACAGCGCGGCGCGGGAACATCGCTCGGCGATCCTGTACCCAGATCGCTGTGGAGAAAAAGTATCGTGTGTCTGTTCTCGACTGGTTCTGTTCGGTCGCATCGGAGTCGGTCTTGGTGTCGGGACGCACGTAATACTGAGGCTGTCGCCAGCGCAGGTGCCAACAACGGGGCTTGGGCGAACAACGCTTGCAAGCTTGTCCTGCAGACCAGGTACCTGTGAGGTATCGCCACTACGTCGTCATTGTTCTCTGTTCGGCTGCGCTGTAGCTCGCTTCCTCGAGCGTTTCGGGACTGGGACGACGGTTTGGACGATCGACGCAGTTCAGACTCTGGGGTAGCACTTTTGGGGTCTTGGCTCATTTTGCGTCGTCGTCGTCATTGTTCTCTATTTGGCTGCGCTGTTGCTCGCTTTTCGAGCGCCTCAGGACTTGGACGACGGGTTGGACGATCGACGCAGTTCAGACTCTGGGGAAGCACTTTTGGGGTCATCCAGCACAGCGAAAAAGCCGGCGTCGATCGTCAGCGCGAGACCCGCCTCAGCTGGGCTGCTGTCGACGACGCGACCAGTGGCGATCAGCGCTGGAAGAGCGTCCGCCTTCCCGGTTGCAGAGGGAAGAGCGACCCTTCTGCTAGGCAAGCGCCCGTAGGCGTAGGCGCGTTGGGGTGCGCTCGTGTTTTGTGGCCACCCCGAGCAGAGCCTTGAAGGCGGCATGACGCCTAGTCGTCCGCGCGAGGAGAAAGGTCTGCGGCATTTCGCAGTGCGCATCTGCCACAAGGTAGAGGAGAAAGGCGAGACGACCTACAATGAGGTTGCGGACGAGTTGGTTGCTGAGCTTCTCCGAGGAGACCGCGGCGTTACCCTCCGTGACCCAGCCAGCGAGGAGAAGAATGTCCGTCGACGAGTCTACGATGCGCTGAACGTTCTCTGCGCGATTGGCGTCGTTCGCAAAGACCGCCGCTCCGTGCGCTGGTGTGGCCTACCGCGCGCGAGCGCTCGCGAACAGTCGCTTCTTGAAGACGAGCTGTCTCGTCTGAGCTCGAGTGTCCGGGACAAAGACCGCTGCATTCAGCGGTATCGCAGGCTGGCTCGAGCGCTGGAGCGTCTGGCGCAGCGGAATGCGCGGGGCTCGGCGGCCTCTGGGCGCGTTCGATCGCCCGCTGGTCGAGGAGAGGGGAGCCTTCGCCTCCCGTTTCTATTGATTGCGACCGAGCCGGATGCGGCTGTTGAAATTGCCGGCGACGAACCAGGATCGGGCTATTGTCGGTTTGCGTTCAGTCGCCCCTTTGAGGTATACGATGCCGATGGAGTATTGTTAGCGCTGGAGTCGTCGGTTAGCGGTGCTGGTGTTGGTGATGCTGGCACTGTTGCTGGTGATGCTGGCACTGTTGCCAATGCTGTGGTCGATCGGCGTGCGTGCGTATCGACGACTGAGGCGGATCCCTCGTTGACATCGACAGGATCTGTTGGAGATTCGGGTCCTGGTGCCTGTTGTGAAGCTGTATGTGATCCTCCCCGTGATGAATAGCATAATGGATGCCATGTAGAGCCTTGAGATGAATCTGGCGACACGGTCGTTGATGAATACCTCTATGATAAATGCGATTCAGAGCCTTGAGACGAATCTGGCAACACGGTCGTTGATGGATACCTCTATGATAAATGCCCAGATGCATGCAGAAGCTCATTCCATGATCCATGCTGACAGAAACGGTGCAACCGATGGCCATGGATACACATCGATGCCGTCGTGACACCAATGCGTCGACCAATCCGGGCGGCATCGTGCGAGAGTGCGGACGGGAATCGATGTTGCTGTTGCTGCTGATTCTGGGTGATGCGGACGCCATCAGGGACGAGGGCCCCAGTTGATGCCATCGTCTATCTTTGGCCGAGGCGCTGGTGTCCCACATGTCTCTCTGGCGCCAGGTAGCTGTATCATGGCTAGGGCTTTGTCCTCTGGTGGAGTGTCTCAGGCAGCCGTACTTGCGAGAGCGCTGGCAGAGGCAACCAAATAGAACATGCAGCCTATTGCAAATGCTTTGGCATTGTTGCAGGCGAGAACGCGTCAAGACATCCCTCTTTCCTGGTAGCCATGAGTGGCTAAAAGACAGGTTTGTTCATGATGCTTTCTATGCGCATTCTATTTTCGGAAGACAAAGAGCGAAAGGCTCCCTGTCAAGGAAACAAGGTCGTATGCGCCGTCCGTTTCCGCTCTCTCGTTCGTGATCACGCAGACTGTTCATCGCCAGAACCAGAAAAGATACGACGCTCACGAAAACACAACCACATGGAAGCAGCTCGTTCGGCTGCCGATCAACTGAAAGCGCCTCCCTCAAGTCCCGAGACCTATTGATTAGAAGCGAATCCTGCAGCCTATCGACGCCATGACAGAGATGCAACTCCCGGTCGAGCGTAAACCAGGTCTCGAACAGGAATACCGTCATCACCTGGTGAAGCAACGCGTGACACTTCAACTCGCCTGCGGTCCTCGAGGCGCGAATACAAGTCTACCGGGGAGAGACAACCGCAGTCTGTCGATCTCCTTTTTTCATCGAGTGAAAATATCCAGCCACTCATCCTTTCATTATTCATTCATAAAGGTTTCTGAACAGAAGATAAAATGATCGATCCTCCTTTACTGCTTCAAAAATCTTCTTTCTTGCACAGAACGGCCTAGTCATCCCGCTCGTTCATGAATGGCTGGGCATCCAAGCGTCGGAAAAAACGGTCGCTGCCCAAGGACGTGGCCGAGCGCTATTTCGCTCAAACGATCCGCTGTCGTAAACGGTCGAGTTTCGTGCAGCACGCTGTCTCGACAGAGCCTCGGGAGGTAGCTGTGCCGCTCACCAGTAACCCTCTTTACATGGGGAACACCACATCTCATTCTGATTTGAGCGTCGCATCAACAGTACGCGAGGCTCCAGCGAACGAGCCAGGAGAGCCGCTTTCGCTGGGTACGCGCCCGGCACCTGCTGTTGAGACAAGCGCTAGTGGCTTGTACACCAACCCGACTGATGGGGCATTCGTCCAGTCTTCGAGCTGGCCGAGCAACAATGACAGCGGTGCTGGTATTGGTTCTTCGGTGAGCTGGCTACAAGGAGGTTCAGGGCGAGCTGCACAACCCGTACCGACAATGGTGCACGCCTACACGATTCGGAATGAGCTGAACGTTCGGAAGAAGAGCGTGCGGCTAATTCGCGACCCTGACAACCCGCAGCAGTTTTTGCTCGAATTCGTTTTTGACTCAACTTGCTCAGGCCTCTGCACAGTGTACTTCATGGCCAAGGACGCGACAAGTCGCACGACACGGGTCGAGCAGTTTCACTTTCAACCGCTCGATGAGACGCGGCCAGTACCGACCCCTTTCGAGGCCGGGATGGGACAACTCTATCGTCAAAACACGCACCGAGGTTTCGTGCCCCAGAAGTATCGACAGTCGGTTTTGTTCGAACAGAACCTCACTGAACTGAGTAAGCACCGTTACCCGATTGTGATTCTGCTGCAACGCCTGCCGAACGCCGACGATGAATGGGCGGAACAAAAGCCGCCACCACGCCAAACTGAGGCCAGTGCAACCGACAGCGGCCGCGTGCGCTTTCAGGCCACCTATGTGACACTGACGATGCCACTCAAGGGACTCGAACTGGCAGAAGAAATACCTGTCAAGGTTGCGCAGCAAAAGATTCTCGTGGATGGCACGATCTACGAACTGCAGGAAATCTACGGCATTGAGGAACGAACGGGATCCCCAGACGAGCCCGGCTCCGGTCCGCCTGCTGTCGGTGAAACCGATGAACTGTGCATTATCTGCATGACTGATCCGAGGGATACCACAGTGCTACCTTGCCGTCATTTATGTTTATGTGTCGATTGTGCTCAGTTGCTGCGAGTGCGAAGTGATCGCTGTCCGATCTGTCGCTCGCCCGTCGATTCGCTCCTGCATATTCGTAATTTGCGTTCTAATGCGCGCTGAACTTGGCGACGACTCCGACGACCAAGGTTCAAGCAGAGCACAGCTGGTTCGTTTGTCGTCATCGTTCGCATCGCGATCATGAATGGCATCGATGGTGGTGACGCCGACCTCAGGGTGTCTGATCGGCTTGGTGCGACCGAGGTCTCTGCCTTACTTCGTCCATCGACGTGTCCGATCGCTGGTGCCGTATGCAAGACACACAAGTTACGTAACGGATCATTTGGGCGCGGCCGACAAGCAGTGATCATCGCCAACACATCCATGCCAGTGCTGCAGCGCCTCACGAATCGTGCCGTACTTGAGAAGCAGGAACATGGCGTTTGGCAGTGAAATACTGGCGACCTGTTGAAGAAATTGGATCGCGATCTGGAATGGATCCGGCCAAGAAGGGGGCACCCAAACGAGCCCGTAACCGCATTCGTGTTCAGCGCTCGCAAGGTCGATGATCCGTTGTGCCGTCTGTCTAATACCAGTACAACGGAGCAAAACGATGGAAGTGCTGAGCGTGGCCGGGAGCAGGCCTCGCGGACTCGAGAGCGTCCAACTGTTGCACGCCCAACAGACAACGACTCGGGCATAGAGCGTTGCCGCGTGTTCCAGGCACTGCCGCCATTTCTCCTGGTCGCACGGGCCATCGGCCGCGAGATAGAAGACCGCAATCCGAGGTGAGATCACGTAATCCGCTTCCAGTGAAGGGCACGGGATGAGAACGGAGGACGGGCTCTGTGATTCGAGTTGTTCTCGGATTATGGTTGTGAGTGTGTTCACCATCATCCGACCGTGGACGAGCACGCGCATGCTGCGACGATAAGCGTCGCAACGTGGACAGTACCACGGACCAGACGGGATCGATGCGTATGGCGGGTCGCAGCAGTACGTATGACACTCGATTTCACAACCATCACAAAGAAGCGTGCAATGAGGATCCTGATTGCGTCCACAGCGGTAACACGATGTGTCCGCAGTCGCTACCGCTGGCCCCGTCGTCCAAGTTTCAGTGACGTGCTCCTCTTGCTCCTGCGCTGTTCTCTTACAGTCGTCGCCATCGTCGTTATCCTCAGCGTCGTGGATGTGATCAGCGTCGCCGACCCTGGACGCCATCTGAAACACGGGCGATAATGGCGAGCGTAACGAGCGCAAATAGATGGAACGCTGCCGTCGATGTTCCGCAGTCGATTGACTTGTCGCCTGGCTGGTGAGGAACTCACGTAGCGATCCTGGTGTGTCGGTGTGCTGTTCGTCACTGTCCATCGTTGCATGTCTGGGAGCCGTTGTTGCGTCGGCATCGCTTTCAGCGTCGACGCTCTGACCAGACTCGTCGGCTTCGTCATCGATGAAAGCGGCAGCAAGTGCTCGATTGCGTCTTCGTTGTCGACATGTCTGCGGTCTTGGGCGTTTCGTAGAGAGCACCGGCCACGCTTGCGTTTGCCGAAACGAGTGTGCCACAGTGAGACAACGGCTGGCAGTTCCAGGAGTGGGATCCGTTGTTGCCGAGTCGCTCGACGCCTCGATCAGTGGCACCCTGCGCGTCCTTCGACCACGACGAGGACTGTGCGGCGAGCCAAGACGTCCCCCAGCTACAGCCGCATCGACGGCTGCTATTTCCACGTTGTTGCCAACTCCCGGAGGCGATTGTTGTGAGTTATCGACGCCAACCGGAGAGTTGGGTGTGCTCGACAGCAGTCGCCGTAAACGTGCTCGTCGCTGACGACCAGAATAGATGGTTCTAGTTTGGTGCGTCGCGGCTGGCTTGTCGATACAGCGCAACGAGTCAGATACCGAGGGGGATGCAGCAACGGGCCGAGACATCCACAAAGCAGCTGAGCGTGATTCGGGGCCAATAGCGGCATGGTTTCGTTGCCTCTCTGTCGCCGCATTGCTCTGTAACTGCAGCTGCTGAGTCGCCCCTGTGTTCGAGTGAACGACGGACGGCTCATTGGCATAGGAGTCCTCCATGATCGCTGCAGCCAGAAAGAGCGCCTGGTCCCAGTCAGCGTCTTGGGTTGGCCTCGGCATCGCTTCGGTATTGCGAGGCTGCTGAGTCGCGTGCCTCGAGTCATGTGCATCGCGCTGTTCCGCCATGTCATCGTGAGGATTCACCGAAACGATCTGAGTTGATGGCATGGACGTTACATCTCGTTCCGATCGGTCATCAACATCGACGGCACTACGAAAATGAGCCGCAACTTCCAATGACAGAAAACCAGTCGTGATATCGGATGACTCGTTGCAACTCGTTGGCGGCAATGGTGTCGCGTTGTGCCGCAACAGCGGACCGCGCTCTTCGCTGGTTTGCGTGCAGTTTGTCCGAACTTGACCGCCATCTTGCAACATGTCATTTTGAAAGCAATCTGATGGCTGCGAAACACCTGGTGGATAGGCACCGGGCGGCGTTGGAATGTTCACCATCGAAGCAGTACTTCGAATGGAGAGCACTCGCTCGGGTGATTCTGGTCGCGGACTCGCACTCCATTGTGGGGAACCTGAGCAGAGCAGCGTCTCTGGAAAGCACTTGTCCCAGTTGAGGGGTGACGAAGTGGCAGCGACTCGACTGCTTGTCGTGTCAAGGTCGCGCTGCAAACGTCCGGAAGAACGATCGAGTGCAGCGACGAAAGCATCTGCGTTTTCGTCGACCTCTCCGAATGCCGTCCACTTGTCCTCTCCAGTGGTTGTCGAGACGGGTGGATGCACTCCCGAAGCTGCCTTCGACGCAGCCGCTGATGCCTGTCGATTCACAGCCGCGCCAAGAGGTTGCAGCGGTGAACGACCGATGTCATGGACTGCTGGGTGGATGATATCATCCTTTTGCCGAACGGGCTCCTCACCAATTGGATGTGCGGACTTGGAATCTGGACCATGACCGCATCCGGTCCAAGTGCCAGCATTGGACGAGTCCTCTGGACGTGTCTTCGGTGCTTCGACGCGTTGCTCACGTGCATCCATCAGGAATCGCTGCACGAGACGATGGATCGTGATCCAGAGCATGGTCCTCTGCGACGAGCATCGTGCTCGATACTGCGCCTCGACACATCTCATGGGGTCGTTCGCAAACGTTGCAAGCGCCAGCGTCTTGTTCGATGCTCGGAGCGCAAGCAGAGGCCTCTGTCTGGGCCATTCCAGTTGAGAACCGACACCCGGGAGGGCGTCTATCAAGCGAAGCAGTCGTGGAGTTGCCTGTGCCCTCTTGGTCTTGTTCTGCTCGGCTGGAGAGACAGCCTGAGAGGACGTCTCCAATCGATTGACCGTCACTGAAATCATTTGACAACGAATTGGGCCCACATCCGCCGGCAACATCAATGGCGACTGTTTGAAAAAAGTGAACTTGTTGTACTTATCCCGAAGTGTGCCCATGATGCTGTTTGCTCGCCGATTCATGTCCTCAAAACGTTGCGCTTCGCTGGACTCGGAAACAAGCACAATGACTTGTCCAGCTCGCGCTCGACCAGTGCGTCCCATACGTTGGAGCATTCGTATGGGCGACCCCAGCGCGTCGAAGCTAATGATCAGGTCAACGTGGCCGATGTCGAGACCTTCTTCACCGATGCTGGTGCTCACCAGGCAGTTATATGTTCCCTGGCGGAACAGACGCATGATGCGACGCTGCTCGGGTTGGGTCATCCCGCCATGTGCCTGTCCGATAAAGGAGGCCGGTCGAACAGTCGGCGCGGCGCGCGAGAGCGCAGCATCAAGCTCTGCCACAACATCACGATACTGGACAAAAATCATGACGCGAGTGCTGTCGGATCCATGCTGCAAAAAGTGCTGGACGACGAGCTCTCGACAGCGCTCTATCTTTGGATGACGAGCACCGTGCTCCACCAGCTGTTTAACCTGCAAATGCAGCGCTTGCAGCTCTTCTCGACGAGCGAGCTCGGTGCTCGAACGTGGATTGCTTTTTGCCTGAGCAGCTGTCTCCTGTTCGAGATAATGCAGACAGGTCTCGAGGCCATGAGCCCGCAAGAACTCTGCACCTCGACAGAGCACGAGTGCGTGACCAAAGTCCCGAAAAAGCGAGAAACGGGTTGAAACGCTGCCGTCAACAGTGGCCTGTAGACGAGAGGCCTCAATCCAGCGTCGCTGGGCGATGACAAGTTGATAGTGTTGGACCTTGTCGGGATTGCGCTGATAGAAGGCCCCGTGTGCACAGAGCTTCTGCAACGGTGCCGCGAGAGCGCGCTGGAAATCGTTGAGGATACCAGCAATGGCGGCATTCATCGGAACGCGCTCCACGTGCACCTGTCGCTCGTGCGTATACGGAAGCACATCGGGATCACGCTCATGTCGAAACTCGATATGAGCAATACGGAGGTTGGTGAGTACCTGCTGTATACAGCTGGTGTTGCTGCCGGGCGTTGCTGTCAGGGCGAGAATGCGAAACCGACCTTGCGTAGCTCGTTCAATTTCCTGGACCACGCCACAGTAGGCGTAGCGACCGATTGCGCGATGTGCTTCGTCGAAGACAACACAGACGATTCGTTCCACCGGGCAAGCATGCCGCAGGACGTCATTCATCATGACCTGGGGAGTGAGAAAGAAGACTCGACGGCTGCACCAGAGTTCGCGCCGTACGCTCAACCGAGTATGCCCTGTTAGCTCCTCTGTTAATGCTGGCGGAATGCCAGCGCTCTGGTAACATGCCTGCATTTGCTGATGAACGAGAGGCCTCGTCGGAGCGACGAAGACCACAATTCCCTCCGGGTACCAGCGCATGTAGTTCAGCATGACCACGGCGGCAATGAGAGTCTTGCCAAGCCCTGTCGGTAAACATACTAGAGTGTTTCGCGTCAGGGCGCGTTGCACGATGGCGAACTGGTAAGCTCGAACGTGCATGGCTGAAGGAAAGACCCATGAACGCGCAGTCTCAGTGTCTAGGGGAACCTTGAGGTGTTGCGCATTCAGTGCACAGAGCGGAAACTCGAGCGCCGCCCCGCCGGTATGCCCTTCGCTAACTGAAGGAGCGGAACAGCCCGAGTCACGACTTTGTGCAGCATTGCTGGTCTCCAGAGCCGTGACCAGGAGCTCATCCGGCCAGTCGTCGAGAATCTGGTTACCTGGTTCGGCTACTGCGCCTGTGTCGGAACGCTGATGGTTCGCGACTTGCGAACCGCCCATCGAATCGATCTCCGTGCGATTGCTGCCTGATCAACAACGCTTCGTCGCGTAGGCTGACCTCGGCACCACGTCAGATAGAAACTTTTTTCGAATAGACCAGACAAGTGACCGTCGACTGCTAGCCGAGCACCTAGAGCACGCAACGAGCCCAGGGTCAGACAAGCTCTCCCCTAGAGTTTGTTCGGTAGAGAGTGCCCCCAAGTCGACTCGAGCAGAGACCGTGACGCCAGCGCAAACCGTCAACGGAGACGCGTTGCCGTCGCAGAAGAGCGGCGCTGCTTCCGTTTGGTCACTAAAACGTACCGTACACCGCTCAGCTCGATTGGCTCCTCTCTGACTTTGACGATCGAGGCTCAAGCACAGTGAAGGAAGTTTCTCTTACGTTGCCTGCAAAGCGACCGTCCAGCAACGCGCTCGATTCCCAAGTTCCACGGAAAGCGCTTCCAGAAACGAGTTCGTTGCGACGTTTTCGCCGTCACAGATCACAACGACAAAAAACAGACTGTATCAGACCGTTTCGCACAAACGCTTTGAAAATGGTCCGCTTCCATGGCGAACCATCACCAGAGCCGTCGTCGACAACCCGTTACAACCAGGTACGCACGAGAACGACTTGGTGTGGCGGGCCTGCAGCGTCCTTCACGCTCTGTAACCAAAAATACCAACTATGTCCAGGATTAAAAGTCCTCGGCGGATCGAACAGCGTGTAGCGCGCCAGCCGCTCCGCCAGCGCTGCAAGCCTTTCGCTTTCTTGGCCAGTGGCCGTGGCCGCCGCTGAGGACCACATCCAAGCCAAGCGCATGCATCCTAGCGAGCCAATCAACGCACCCAGTACGCCAGTGAGATCTGCTGTATGCGTCAACCAGTTGGTCAGAGGCCATGCTCTGTGCTGCCCATGCACACCATCGCTAGGACCAGATTCGACGTTGCGACAGGCGCCAGCGCAGCGAGCACTAGCCGGAGTCCGCGTGTGCGCCCCGGCAAGCCAAGACGATCGCGCGGCGCCACGAAACGAAAGCGCGCCAGCGCGATTCGCCGCGAGGCGTGACGCAGCGCGCCAAAACGCGAATCGTCGATGCCTGCATAGCTTGCCGCAAGCCATCGACTCATCGCGACGCCGGCCTGCATACGGTAAAGCCTGTTTGGAAGATTGTCGGCGCTGTTTCCCCGAACGCGCTCGTTCATACGGACCGTCTCGTCTTCGTCCTAGTCGTTGACTGGGTTTGGTGTCCCTGTTGTGCGCGAGCAAAAGTTCAGATTTGAGTGTAGCCCGTGGCGAGCGATGTTTTACGCGCAGCAAGTGTTGACGCGCAAGGGCCCTCTGGCCAAGATATGGCTGGCCGCGACGTTTCAGACCAAACTGACGAGAGCACAGGTCTTTACGACCGACGTTGCGAGTGCGTGTCGACAGATTGCGACCCCAGAAATGCCGATGGCGTTGCGGCTTACAGGGTGCTTGTTACTAGGGGTGAGTCGCATCTATCAGAAACAGACTGGGTACGTTTTAGAGGATGCTTCGGAGGCTTTGGCGAAACTGCAGTTGGTCTACCATGGAGCTGAGGGTCGCGGTCCCACCGGGGCCTCGCTTAGTGGACAGGGCAGCGGTGGGGGCGTCCTCACCAGTGCCTCCACCACGGCGCATTACGGAAGCATCACCTTCTCCGAGAGCGTTGTGGGTGCTGGTCCAGGCACCAATGAGGCGACTCGCAGCTGTGCCGCCGGAGGCGAACAACGCGGTTCCTCGGCACTACTACTTATGGGTGATTACTGGCACGGCTTGCTAGGGATAGACGTCCCCGATATGTCCGCAGAGCTGATCGTCGAGACACCAGCGGGCGGCACCTCTGCACCAGCGACGACGCGTTGGCCCGCGGCGCCTCAGTTTCGTGCCGACACGCAGCGCATTACCATCAACACATCTCTCGCCGATGGTGCTTTCGGGACGAATCCCTGGGCGGCAGAGATCGTTCGACAAGACTGGGATACGGGCGCTTTTCGCGGGACGACACCGCTGGCTGGTACTCCGACGATGGCACCGGAGACTCGCGAGCGTTCCGGATATGATCAGGCACCGACACCAGAGCAGGTTCGCTCGGCGGTGCCGACGCTACCAGAGCCACCACCCCTCGATCTATCGCTCGCGAACATACAGCCAGCGAGCGCTTTTCCCGAGACCAATGCACTCAACTGGAGCATAGCATCAGAGGAAGTTCCTCGTACCCCGTTGCCTCATCTCGGTCTGGACGAGCACTCGGTGAGGCTGCACGAGCAAACCGAGAGCCTGTTGAATGCAAGCACGACGCATCATCGGAAGCGACGCAAATCAACTGGGCGTCGAACTCTCGGTCCCGTATATCAGTTGGATACCCATCTTGAACTGCCCGCGAACGTCATTCGCAGAGCACTCGCTGATACATCGGACACACTTCGTCGTGTTGCCGTCGAGGAAGCCACGAGCGAGCTCGACGGCACGCTCAAAATCACTGACCTCGTTGAGAAAATTGTACCGACGCGAGGCGCGCCTCTACATCCACACCTCCAGACATGCTGGTCCGCGGTGACGCGGACAATCTCACTCACCGACAGAAACCAAAGACATGCTGAAAACGTTGTTCAAACGAGCGATCGGATTATACCAGAGACGCATCCCATCGATGCCGTTCAGGATTCATTCACGCTCGACGATAGTCAGTTTTCGTTTGGCATCCCAACCGCTGAGCTCTCTCGTTTGTCAGCGCTGTCCCCCGCTGCGACGCCTACGCAAGGAGGCGCGCCAAATAGAGACTCGAGCAAACTGGAGCGAGCCATGGCGTCGCCGACCCATGGCGAACGGATCTCGGCCTCGGCAACGACTGAGGATGCTGGCACGGTCCCGGTAACGGCCTCCACTCAACGCACTGATCAAATGATGAGCTATCTGGAACGGAAATTCCAGGAGAGGCCGCATCCTTCCCGGTTGAGCATGCACCACTTGTGGCGAGAGGAGGCTGCCTCGCGTCAGGTCATCGTTCGCTCTGTACTTGAGTTGCTCGTGCTGGCAACGCAGCACCGCATTGTTCTCGAACAGACTGCACCTTATGAGGACGTTGAGATCATGCTTCCGGAGCATATCTCTGTATCGTCTTTGTAAGGTTCTGCGCAGATCAATCATTGGCCGCAGTCTTTCACCAAAGCGTTTAAATGGTTTGCCGCATACCCGTGCAGGCGCGCATGACTAGCGGTATAATCATTCGGTCAAGAAATCAGTCCTCTGCTAGCTCTATACAACTTCGTGTTTGGCCAGCATCAGATGACGAATTTGAATATCCCAGACTCTATCCGAGATTCCTGGCTTTCGTCTGCATGCTCCTGTCGTCTTCGATAAAGTCCATCATCAGCACACTTCGGCCAGACGAAAATCATACCGACCGATCCATCTCTGGCCCCTTGAGATGATCACCCTGCCTGCTGTGCGGCCGGTGTGGACACAGAGGACCTGGAGACATCGTCGTTGTGGGGATCGCGAATACCAGCGATCGCGCTTGCAGCCACGACCAGCGCATATTTCGGTATAGTCGGTCAGCTTCTCGGTGCGACCTTGAGATTGTACTCGCTCACCAGCCCTTCATCGGAGGTGGCGACCAGTTCGCGGGCCAGACGGAACGATAATTGTACGATCGACACTATCAGCCCGAAGGCTGCAGGTAATAATAGTGATTCGGAAAATAGATCAACTGGTTTGCCCTCACAATGCATCTAGGAGTACATCAGGACGTGACTGGCGCATCCGTAGGTTGTGTTGCAGCCGCCTCAAAGTCTGCATCCGGTACATCCGGTACATCGCTGGGCTTCTCCTGGGCGGAAAGCTGCTGCATAAGCTGTTGAATTTGCGCCAGGTTCTCCGGACCTAACTGTGACAGCATGCCAACGTCATCCAAAAGATCTTCCAGACGACGCTGCTGAGGCGCCGAGCCACTCATCACATACGTGTTTGCAGAGATATTAGCCTGGAGTTTTGGCATCGCAAACGTCAGCACCGTCCCGTCCTCTTTGAACATGTTGACCTCATCGATCTGGGGTACCTGCGAAAGTCCCATCCTCTTGATCGCTGCATGGAGCTTCTTGTCGTCCGTGGCGCTGGATCGGGTACCGGCTGCTTTCTTCTTCCGCCGCATACTCCCCTTGCCACCGAGACGCACTTGTTCTGAAAGGCGCTGGAGACGCTGCAGACGCTCCCTGTTAACTGTGGTCTCTTCGGCGCCAGCCGTATTGCCTTCTGATGTCGCACCGCTCATAGTGGCCTACTATTTTCGTGACTGAGGGCGACAGACAGAAGGTAGGCACCACTCAAGTCCTCGTTCGCGAACGCGTACAACCTGAGAACGTTATCTACCGCACGAGCGACGCGTGCCTGTCGACGGCGACGATCGCCGAATGGATCATCAGATGGGGGTGATGATAAAGGATGCCCTCCTTAAAACTGTATATATTGGGAGGAAAATGCATCTCATGGCTTCGATGCTTTGCGGGATCATCAGATGGGGGCGATGATAAAGGATGCCCTCCCGAAAACTGTATATATTGGGAGGAAAATGCATCTATTTCAAGTTTCCCTCGGTGGATGATGATCCCCGGCAGGGGCTCCCACGAGCGCTTCCTCGGGCCGTGGCATGCGTGCGCAGCGACACGACCCGAGCGAACAGGAGACGGCTCCCTTTGCTGCGCTTGCACGCAATAGAGGCAGCGTCATGCACTCGAAGGGACGCATTTTCGTTGGAGATGAATGTTGTCGTCCTTCTGATCATAATGGCTCTTTGGAGTACGTGGGTGACGGTCGGCTAGCGTGGGTTTTCGGAGTGGAGGTACCGCACGCAGCTCCAGGCTGGACTCGAAGCAGGCTGCGTCTCCGTGGTGCCGTGCGGCGAACGTGGTGCTCTCCCGTTCTAGGCTTTCACTTCTTACCACATAGTTTATGGATGCGCCAAAATCCACGGCCGAACGTACGGCCAAAGTCGAAAGTGAAGCCACTACGTTGGGCGGAGACTGCGGGTACGTCGAACACAGAGGGTGACGTGGCTGCAGGACCAGCGCACGGTGTCGACTCGGGGCCAGTGGAGCGCGCGCTTCCACTGGTGGTCGCCGAACGCATGCAACGAAGGATGGTCGTTTTTGCTGGCGTTCCTTTCTTACTTGGAATCAGTGCCTTTGGGGTATTTTTTCTGCTCAAGTACCGTTATGATATCGTGGTGATTCCTCCAGTGGTGGGTTACGCAACTCTGGGGCTCTTTGGCTTGTCCCTCATCGGTCTAACGTATGGGATCATGAGTGCATCATGGGATCCCGGTCGAGTTGGTACGCCGCTCGGATGGGAGGAAGCCCAGCGAAATTTTCTGAACACTGTTGATGGATTCTGGCGCGCCCGAATGCGAGAGCGTCTTGATGATGCAGACGCTCCAGTTGAGGATGGCGATGACGCAGACGCTTCCGAAGACTCACATCAATCCTCGTGACCCCGGCGAGCACGATGCGAGAATACTCGTCGACACGGTCGAGCTAGTCACCAATTGGACGGCCGTGAATCCAACGATCGTGTTGGTATGCATAGGCATCCGGCGAAGGAGGTCAGTGACCCCGCCCATGCGGTGTTTCATACCGATGGGCGCATGTCGTCGCTCCTCACCATCGGTTCGTGTCCTTTGACGAACCCACCATGCAGATGTTTGGAATGTGTTTTTAAATTTCTCGATTGGGGTAGCCAGCCACAACAATTATGCCTCTGAGAAGCAGACGACATGATTCTTTGGACATCCATCGTCGTTTCTGCAACGCCCTTTGCGAATACGCAACCGCGAGTGAATGACCGCTTCGCAAGGCGACGATCTTGGCGCCGATGAACATGGACGGTCTCGGCGTCATCGATGCGAACCACACTCGATCGATGCGAACAGGGAGTTGCGACCACGCCGGCTCGCTCATCGAGACACGCTTCGTATCTGGCTTTTGAGTGCTCAGGGTTACCCTGGAAAACCGTGCTGCCCGGCCCATTGGTTGGCTCGTGCTTGACGAAAAAAAGTCGTGAATCAGTGTGAACCTGTGACAATGGCTCGGCAGTTGGCCACAAAAGCCAACAGCTGGGTGGCTTCATCGGCACCGTCGCAGAGACATTTTTCTGCCCGTGCCATATGCAAAGCGATCGCCGCCCGCTGTAAATCGTTCAACACAATATTCTTACCGCTGAGATTTGTGTTCAGTAATAAACGATCTAGGGTCTGGCGCAGTAACTCATCGATCGGGTAGCCGCCACGTAGCAATGTCAGGCTCGCAGGCCACGGGCTCTGCTTTAGAGGTGCAGAGCTCCACAAACCGCTCTAATACAGCCGGTGGCACCAGGCATGCCGCCTCGCTGACCATTTCTGGTGCTAGGCTCGACGCAGCGCCATCCGTGCCGCGGATCCACTCGAAGCAACTCTGCAGAAGAGTGACCGCTCGACGGAGGTCACCGGTTGCGGCCTGAACGATGAGATCGATGACGGCAGGCGACAAGGGGGCCATTCCCTCGGATTGCGCGACATACTCTAGCCGCGACGCAATGGCGTCATCACCGAGCGCTTTGAAACGGAACTTTGCACAACGACTCGTCAGAGGCGGTATGACGCGACTGAGGTAGTTGCAGATGAGAACGAAGCGGGTTGTGCGCGAGTGTACCTCAATCGTGCGGCGAAGCGCTGTTTGTGCATCAGGAGTGATCGCATCCGCCTCGTCTAAAATGACGATCTTGAAACCGGGTACCAACTGGTCCGCACGAACATCAACAGCGGCCTGCGCAAATCGCTTGATCTTCTCTCGGACGACCCGAATGCCGCGTTCATCACTGGCGTTCAGTTCCAGAACCCGACTCTGAAGCGCTTCTCTAGAGCCAGCATTCTGGAAGAGTTCTCGACAGAGCGCCAACGCGGTCGTTGTTTTACCTGTTCCAGGCGGGCCATAGAACAGAAGATGCGGTAGGCTTGCGACGTTCGGAACGAGTGCTCCCCCGCCCTGGCCGTAGAGGAGTTGCTTTAGGGCCCTAATCGTCTCTTCTTGTTGAGACACTTCATCCAAACTCCTCGGACGATACTTTTCCACCCAGGGTTGTGTCTCTTGGTCCCCGAGACGCGTCATGGTCCTTGGCCCTCAGACTTGGTTCCGAGCCCTCTGCGGAGTCTCTGGAAAGGGGAACACAAACGCATACGCATCCATGCACGCATACTTGCACGCATGCGCGCGATGCGTGTTCGCTGGCGCGCCCCGAGGACGTCGTTTTACGAAAAAATGACGCTTCGCAGAGAAACCATAAAGTACATCGATCGACCTGTTCTGGCCCGAGCCAATGTATCGTTTTCAGCTATGGGTTGAGGGATAACGCTCACCAGGATCAAATGTAGGCAATTATCTGACAGAATCATCATTAACCTGCCTTTTTGGAGGAAATCAATCCTCCAGCTCGCTCGAGTCCTTATGCCAGCGCGAATCACTCCAAATTCTTCATCGCGTGCGTGGTGTCCACACATTCACCTTTGGTTAAAGAGAGAGAGAAACCCAACCGATATCGTAAAGGCATGTTTGCGACTCAACACGCGTTCATGTAGGGGCCGATGCGTGCCCCCATCGTAGCTGCTTCGAGCCCAAGCCAGACACGAGCCTCCATCACGCTGCTATCCGCGAAAAAGAAGCAAATCAACAGATCCTCGCCCAGCATCCAGCCATCCCATAAATCGTCGTGCTGAGAAATCGGATGGAACGCACTGACCAGCAGATTTATTTTTTTGGCGAGCGCCACTCTTTTCGCGATGATTCGGATGAGGTCTATACGCTCAGTTCGTGGATCATCTCGGGAGTGTTCGGTTGGTGGCGAGCTGACACAGGCCAAAGTGACACAAGGAGGATCATAGACATCATTGGATTCGGCAGCAGGTCAGGGTACCACCGATTCTCTGGATTCGTTCAGATCCACATATTCTAGGCGTCTTACAGAGCTGATGACGTGATCATTGGTCGGCTAAGTGCAACGCTGATTTGGAGCGAAGGCGTCTCCGCGCCCCTAGTCAAAGTGTTTCGTCGTGCTGACTGGGCGTGTTCCTTCGAGCCTTATGCGAGTCGATCCATTTATGAGGCAAGTTTCATTACCTGACCGAGTTGCTGCTCTTCCATCGCTTCAGACCGGTCTAGAATCAGAATATCTAGGCGAGCGCAGCAGCGCCGCGCTGCTGACGTCGCGGCCTAGAGAAAACGACGCAAAATTCTGCTTCTCGCAACAGCTGCGGTTCCGCTTCCGCGCCAGATCACGGCAGGTGCTGGACCTCATTCGGAGCAGATGGGTTCGGGTATCTTCGGCGAGCATTGAATTTACCAATTTCTCTACCGCTTTCGGTATCGGAAAACGGGGTGGCTCTGCGCGGCCTGGAGCGGCGCACAATATGGCAAAATGACGTCAAGGCTGGGCCTGATGACATTTAAAGGCGCTAGGAATGCATCCCTATTCAGTTCGTGCCGATCTGAGCGTGCGCTGGTCTGTGTATCCGATGATTCAAGACTCCGAACACAAACCTCCGTTCAAAGCGGTCCCAGACATGTTTGCGACCCGCGATAGAAGCATATCATATTAGCATGCACGAGGTGCTGCGTCAGCAGCCGAATGAAACCGCGACCGCTAGCGCGCTCCGCGGGGAATACGGTTCGCTTCCGCACGGCTACGGGCCCCAGGGGGCGCGAACCCTCCACCGACCAGGTCAAGATCTGTCGCGAACAGACCTATCGCTGACCAAACACGAACGCGCGGACCTCAACGTACGCCCACCTTGCGCCCTCTGTATTCGTTGCCCGTCCACAAGCCGTGATAGCTGGAAGTCACCGATCAAGCCGAGTTTGCAACCAACCTTCATGTCCCGAGCCGTGCCTCCACACAGGATCCCAAGTCTAAAACCTGAGCTTTGTAAAGAACCATCGATTCTTGCCCGTAAAATACCGCTCTTCCATGATCTTCTTTACCGCTATGCGACAGGCGCGTCGACTCTCCAGCGTTGACCACGGGTCGTCCGCCGTGCCCTGGCCCAGCGACTCGGGCAAAACTCGGCGCAGCTCCTCGTGAAGATCGAGCGCATAGCGTGTAGGCATTAGGTGCACATAGTTCACAAACTTCACAAACGGACGAATCCGACTTCGTTTGAGGATGCGCTTCTCACCCATGTCTCGGGTCACCTTGAGCGGGTAGCGTTCGACGCCAGCGATGAGTGCGTGGCCCAAACTTGCGCGAACCGTTGCCGTCATCATAGTTACGTACAATGACCGCTTTATGACCTGCCTGCCTACCCGAGGTCACGATCACTACCTTTCCTGGTTTCAAAAACTTGACCATGTTCGCCACGACTCGGCACCGAACGTTATCGTCCACCTCGGGTCCGAAACGAACGCATGTGCAAGGCTCGGCCACCGCGTCTGGGCCGATGCCCCAGCGCCCACATCTAGACATTTGTGGATCTAACTGTCAAGACCTCAACTTCATTGGATCAAACAGTCTTTTGAATCGGTCCGCGCGTGTGCGGCGCATCCGGCGTCACGTCAGTACGCCGCCGGCAGTCACATGCCCCCAGTGTCCACATAGTCCAATGTTTTCAAGGTTCATACAGCAAGGTCTAAGGTGCGGCGACGACCGCCAGGCGCGCGGCGTCTCAGCGCTGCTGTCAGGGCTCCGCGTCTACACTGTCTGTAACCATCAACGATTGCCCTATTTGGTGAGGCGTCTTCGTACCTGTGCAGTGCTCGTCATGGGACAACAACCAGTTCGGCTGTATTGCAAAGGTGTCATTTTAGGGTATCGTCGATCGCAGAGAAAACAACACCCGAACCAAACACGGATCCAGATCGAGGGTGTGCGTACACGCGAGGACACAGCGTTCTATGCCGGCAAACGAGTCGCCTACGTGTACAAGGCGAAGCGCGCGCGAGCGACGACACGTGGGCGTGTGACTCGGTATCGATGTATATGGGGCAGGATCATTGCCCCGCACGGAAATAGCGGCAGCGTGAGGGTCAAGTTTGCGACGAACATACCTCCGAACGCGATCGGCAAACCTGTGCGCGTTATGCTCTACCCCAGCCGAGTATGAAGGCGTGCTGCGTCTCTTAAAACGGGCTGAAATATTTAGTCTGGAGACTCGGCGAGAAGGCTGACTGCAGTTTCAACCACGAAACCAGGAGTAAAGCCGAACGTATACGGGCGAGTGGCAGCGGGGCGCTCTGGGCCTGTGCAACGGAGTCGTTCAAGCGAACTGCCGGCGTTCGAGGTACGCACACGTCCAGTACAGGCTGTACCGCCAGCGGTTCTTACCTGTTTCGCGCAACCTGGTATGGAGGTAGACGATGACAACGCTCTGGAAAGTGACCGTAGGCAGAGGCCGGGCACAAAGCGCAGCGGGATGCGATGCGCTCCGCAAGCGACGCCTCAACGCTTTCACACCGTTCGCAGATCATCAATGGCATCAAGATAGGTCGTAACGCCCAGGCGCATCCATCTGGATACCGGCTAAACCTACAGCGTTGGTCGTGGTCGAACACGGTACTGCACAGGCGCGATTCTCGCGGCGTCTTCAGTTACCTGCAAACACATAAAGGCTGCTAGTTCACGAGCATCGTCGGGTGTCTCCAACTGATAAAAGAACTCATCCAAAAGCTCTTCAGCATCGGACGAATTCGATGCATCCTCGGTGAAAAAAGCCAAACTTGGTTGTGTCGTGTTTTCTCGCGCTACCGCATACGACACCGACCGTGTTCGCCACGACGCTGGCGGGTCCGTAAAGCTGACCAGGCCACTCGGTTGGGACCAAAGCTGCTCGTCCGGTAAGACGGGCAAACTTCTTAACGCGTGTCGAGCCCCGTTACTCAAGGCCGCTTGTTCGCCGTCCATGACTGGATAAGACAGCTCCCCGAGTCGCTGATCAAGCTGAGCTGCAGCCTCAAACTCCGCCTCTATGGCCAGTGCGTCTGCTGCGATTTCGGCGGCACTGCGTTTGTCAACAGGCATGGTCGCCTCTGCCGACGAGGCCGAGAGCAAGTCGGTCGCGTGCAAGGTACTGCCAACACCAGTATTACCACCAGCTTTCAGTGAGAGGAATTCATCGTATTGCGGTGGACGCATCCACTGCGTTGTGCGATTGTTCAGCGCCTGAAAAGCCGCCCCAGCTGCATGGTTGCTGAGCGCGACGCGTCCCAGTGACTGGACAATAGATGTAGGGTCGTCGACAGACTCGGTACGTTCTGCCTCAGCGGTCGCATAGAGTGAGGCGAGTGCGCTCTCGTTGCGCACCAACTGAGCAGCCTGACCTCGCAAAGGACGGTATGTCCAAGGGACCGTCGTAGGAGGTGCGCTTGTTTCCCCGCTAGACCCAGTGACGCTCGTATCGGCAAAAGCAGCGGCAAGCTCCAAGAGCCACATTCCCCCGGGGGAGCGGATACCCTCAGTGCAGAGGCAAAGCCGCTCCACCGAGTCCCGCTCCTGCTCCCAGAGCTGGAGCACTTTCCTCGCCAAGGCCGCCGCTGAGGTTGACGACTGCGCCGTTACAGAGACCTCTGCGCCCGCTTCTGTCTCTGTAGGTTCACGGTGTAATCCATTCGCGCTATTCAGGCGCAACAACTTGAGATCCATGGGCGGATCCGGTAGCTCCGTCCGCATCTTGGGTGCATAGAGGAAGACATTCGCTGGCGGCTGGTCCGTCAAGCGAGTAGCTCGAAGCGCTTTCCGTTCTGAGCCTGCCCCTGAACTGCCATCCATCGTGTCTCCAGGTGCAAGGTCCAGCACTCACGCGCAATACGCCCACAGCAACGCAGTGTTGCTGGCTGAGCGCGTCGCCAGTCGACAACGCACTGAAGCGCAACACTGAACTGCAGTAGCAGTACGTTGCCCAAATCTGGTCGGTCTCCGTCTGGTCTCCGCTTTATACGCTAAACGGGTTTAGTGTGCGAATTGATCCTACAAGCCTCGCTCGTGTCGAGAAGATGTGAGGGTAGGAACGCAAGTTGGACTGCTCACCACAGCACTTGGCCAAGAGTTCTGCGAACAGCGCTCCCCGAGAGACGTCTCACGGCAACAACTGCCCGGGGTGTCGAAACGAGCCCTCGTCTTCTCAGTTCTGAACGCTTCAGCCTTTCGCGAGTTCAGTGGAAGCCTGACTCACTGATCGTGTTGCTACCAAGGCGAGACGTTGCCAGTATCGGCTCAAGGCGACCGCGTTCCTCTGTACCTGTTCGGTGTAGTGCGTAAACGCGAGGACGCTTTCCTTCTTCTCGGTTGTCGTGTTGTGACGCGTTCGGGTCCGGCTTCTTGTCGAGGAAAGGCAGGTTGCCAAGGTAGCCTCTTGCGCCAGTTGATCTGAAAGGACGGATATGACGGCTGGATTCGGGCCTCCTCGTTCGTTGTGCAGCTGCCGTGTAGCCTGTAGTGTGCGCAGACGAACGTAGGTGTTCGCGAGAGAACGCTCATTCTGCGCCTCCGCCTCAAAGTATTGTTCGAGTGACTCGAGGAGGAGGAATGCCACAGAGAGAGGCGCTCCCTGCTGAATGTGCAACCACACCTCGGTGGTTAGCGTTGTTAGAACCGCATGGAAACGCGCTGCTGTGTCCAAAGGTGACCTTTGTAGAGACGCCTTCTGTGCGTTCGTCATCAGGGGCGATCGTGGCAGGTCAGGCTGGATTACCGTCTGTTCATCATCTTGGTGGAGCAAAACATCCAGACTATCGCTGGCGTCGCACAGCTTCTGCTCTAGTCTGCTCCTTAAATCCATCATGAGTGATTCAACGCGAGATGTCATCTCGATGGACCACGAGGTGTCCGCCAACAAGGTAAGGCATTCCCTCCACGATGGCAGGACGAGTGATGTTAACAACTCGATCCAGACCGTCTCCAGGAGCGAAGACACTACCGGTGAGAGGATGCACTGCCAGTCTGGAGGCATGAACGACACAGCAGTGTGGATTGCCCGTACTGCTGGCGGGCTCGGGTCCTCCAGCCATGTCTGTCGGATCATGCGTTGCCAAACTGGTGCCCAGTTTTCTACCTGTTCCGGTGCAGCAGGGTCGTTTTCCTGTACAAGCGCATATATGGGTACGAGCAGGTGCCGAACTAGACCTTCCCAGCAACGAGCTGGAATAGGCTGCTGCATCTGGAATCCCTGCTCCAGCAAGTTTCGAGCACGATCTACAAGACCGACTCGTTGACGCCCATGAACTCGCTCCAGTGCGGTACTCATACTTGCGCCTGTCCCGAAATGCTGCAGCGGTTGCTGATGCCGCACTTGCCAAAATATCCGTGGGTTGTTCTGGCCCCTGGACAAGTTCCTGGTGCACTCGAACGTACTCATCAAACCGATGCTGAATTTCCTGTTCCAGAAGTGAGCCAATTTCCCGCTCCAGCTGGGAACGTAGACGTCCAAAGAGGGTGTGGACTCCATCTAGTTGCCAGTAGCGCCTCCTGAATCTGCACATACTGCTGTGCAACTGCATCGTATCTGCCTTCCGCAAGCTGGACACGGAACTCTGGCACTGCTGCACCGGCAATCCGAATGATCTGTAGCATCCGTAGTTTTCCTTCAGTCAAGTCTAACTGAGCTTCCAAGTCTGCTGAATGCTCCGTAAAAGCCTTGCACTGATCTGTTGCTGTCTCCAGACTCTTCTGCGACTCATGAAGGGATCGTCGAAGTTCAGCGAGTGTATCCGCCTGCGCTAAGCACCAGTTGGCCGTATCATCATAGTTCTCAAAGAGACGAATGACTGTACGCTGGAGAGCGGTCTCTGATTCCAGCGCCTGTTTTTGTAAAGCCTGTGCTTGAGTCAAGAGCTCACTGATCGAGGCACGTTCCAGAACTTGCTGCACGAGCTGCTTTGATGGCTCCGTCGTAACCGTCTCGCGTGGTGAGACGACACCCGTGGCTGTCACTGACGCGGCCGGGGATTCACCTACCGCATCGTTCGAACTGTCGTCGAGGGAGAGCGCCAGACCAGTAGTAGGTGCTGAGCTCGAGACGAGCAGGCCGAGCCGACTCCGCCAAAGAGTCGACCGTATCCGGCCTTGCCTCCCTGTCTGCGATGTTCGTGGTCATGGACTGCTTGAATTGCTCACTATTTACCATAGGTCTGAAGTAGCTCTCGCTGTTACTATCTCTGAGAACGTCCCAATCGTTCCAGGCGTCGTTCCGGCGACCAACGCTTCTCCAAAGGGGAGCCTCGGAGCCCAGCTTTTGATCGAGTGAACGAGTTATCCTTTCCACACAGTGGCCAACGTAAAAACACTGTATTCCGTGACTGATCGAGTCCCTCTAGCAACCACCATCTGAACCGTCAACCAAGGACGCAGAAGAATGGCCAGAACAAACTTGAACGAGTCCAGAGGCACCAGACCGATAATGTAATGCCTAGTTTGCCAGCCAGCAGCTACCCGAAAGAAAGGGGCTTCGTTCGGTTCTCGACCAACACTCAATGGGACGTTTACAGCAGTGAAGCTCCTACACTTTCGTTTTCCGATAACACGGACGGTTGAGCGAGTGTGCGTTCCCAGTACACAAGTCGTCGTTGACGAAGCCCCACGAGCAACGAGTTTGACGACACCTCGGCTGACGCTCCCGTGGACGGTGCCTCTGGTCGGAGCGCTTCAGCACTGTTGTCTCTCCGGGGCGCTTGCTCGTGAATGTTCTTGTCTATGAGAGGTATCGTGAGCTCGATGCGAGCATCGCAGCGTCCTGGTCGCAGGAGGGCTGCATCCAGTGCCGTCAGGTCTGTGGCTGTGAGCAGAAGCTGCACCTGGGGAGCTTCGTCGAGCGCTTGTCCCAGCGCTCCGTCGAATTCGGATAGCAAGGTGCCTAGGAGGCGACTGGCGAAACGATCAGTGGATGTGGGACAGTCGGGTTGCGAGATCGATGCCCCGACTCCCCGACCACGCAGCAGCAGCAAGTCAATGTCGTCGAAACAGAGGATGGATGGCCTCTGTGCTGTTTTTTGTTGAACGGGTCGGAAAAACTCTCGCAGCTGACGCTCGGTCTCTCCCAGAAGACCTAAGTAAAGGGTGCTGCGGCAGATGCGTTAGACAGGAAACACCTCTTTCGGTAGCCAGCTCCGCGAATGCATTCAACGTGGCAGTTTTGCCACTCGCTGGTGGACCGTACACAATCACACAGCGCGGCACAGATAGCGAGAGACGCCTCCAGGTGGCCCGCTCTGCCTCTGTCGGCAACAGAAGCCGTCGTACATGTTCCAAGGCACCGCAGTAATCGATGTATCGGTGCTCCCACTTATTGGTAGGGTGCAACTGCCTGCTATTTTCCATCGCTGTAGCGAAGGTCGTCCTCTGACTCGGAGTCGCTGAGATGGAACTCAGCACCAGCGGTCTTAGGCGATTCCTCGAGTTTCAGTGGAACAAACCAGCGCAATGCTGTTGTCATGAGAGTCGCGCACGAAATCACCACAGCTACAGGTACTGACTCAAGGATCTTACCCAGCGTGGTCGTCAGCACTTGCTCTGGTTCATCGATGAGACTGTTCGTGGCTTTTTCACCACGATCAGGCTCATCCGCGATCATTCCAGCAAAGAGTCGATGCCAGGCAATGACACGTTCCCAATCCATAAGAACGAGCGTGCTTCTTTGGCGTGAGAGGATACGAGCGACTGCTGCAATACCGCTGCTGAGGTCACGCCGAATCAGCTGCCTTGCAGAGACCCAGTAGAGAGGAATCCCGTGTGCTTCCGCTGCATCGCGAATACTTTTATGACGATGCCGACGATCCCCGCCAAAGACCCATATTCTTTGTCGACGCTGGAGCGCCTCTGCGATCATTGCAGACGCAAGGTCCATAAGCGTCCCAAACCTCGACCCTGGTCGGGTCAACAATCGCCCCCGAGAACCCACTTGGCAAACTGAAGCACCACTAGCTCCCAGCTGACTCGAAAAGTCTATCCAGGTCGACGAAGTGCGGGTACACGCACCAATCCAGCAGAGCCACCGCTTCCTCGAGCTGAATGCACACTCAAGTCCGCTCTACGAGCGCGTCACTGCAACGAGTTTTCGGGAACGTCTGGAACGTGAGTCTCCTCCCTCATGAACGTCCAAGTCGATAAACCGCACAACGACACTGAAGAGACAACTTGAGCTCGGCGGGATCGTCGTTACACACACCTCGAACAACTGAGGATAACGAAACGTTGTAGCCAAACCGAAAAGTCGAGCTTACGGCTGGTAATCAAACCATAACGGCTCTTCGACGAATCGGTTACAGGCAGGATACCGACTTGCAAGTCGAACGTTGGTTTCTTTCTTCCGGACCAGTTTGGAGCAGTTTCTTTCGGGAATTGTGATGCTAGACTTGTGTGAAGATATTGATCGGAGATTAGGTGGATCAATGACTAGATCGACTGAGTCGACGACAACGAGCATACGCGGTTTACGTAGGGCCGCACCGTACCCATAGCGCTGTATGAGTGTCGAGCACTCCGACGCCCGCTAGGGAGTATGAGGAGATGAGGCCCGATCCAAACAGAACCTTGTCCAAAACGATGATGCCTTTATTCCTTTTCCGTGAGGGACAAGGACAAAACACTCTACACCCAGACGCGAATCATCACCAAGTCTTGCGAGGCCTCGACCGACATTAGATCCTGTTGAGCACTCTTTCTGTAACGTATCCTGTCTGGTTTATTTGACTACTCAAGGATGTGCTTTCCTAGAGTCCAGGGGATGCTCGAGTACTCCAGTACTGTTTCCAAGATACTGCATTGGGAGAGAGTCGATTGTGAATGTAGATTTTTCTCGGAATGCCCTGTACGAACGAGTTCGTTGTCGGTCGTAGATACCGCTGAGAGCGCGATTCGTTAGACTTGTCGATGCCTGGATAGCGGGATGTTGCGTTTTTTTGGGTCAGCGCTGAGACCTTCTCAACTGGCTGGTCTCAGCCTGTTTATGGTTCGGTTCCCATGAACCCTGTAGGTCGCCTCGAACAATTTGTTTCGGGCTTTTCGAGCATGCCACCGTGGTTTGGCCAGCGCGCGCTCCAACAAAAGTCTTCTCGATAGACTGCCCTAGTGTCTGTGCAGTTCATCTGAAAAAAATGCAGTTCCTCGATCGAGTATTCGACGATGCAATGACGATTCACACAATGCAGGACGATGGAAGGACTGCCATGAGCCGCTTTCCTAGCGATGCGTCGGATTGAAGTTGTCTTTTCGTTCTGAACAGCGCCGGATGGATGAACGACCGATTTGCTTGCAATCAATCACTCGAGTCGACGGAACGAGGTTCCTTACTCAAGATACTTCGTTCAAGCACCTCATGAGTGCTTTTCTTGCGGAAAGCGCTAGTGAAAGCGTGCGTTCAACGAGCAACACGACTTGGTCGATTAGTCGGGAGAATCGTGTGCCGTTTGGTGCCAAAAAAGCGATCGGACATCGGTCCCTGAAATATCACGAATACGGACCGTTCTTCAACTCACTGTATCAACGTTACGGTAACTGCTCCTGTCCAGAGTCGTTTTATCGGACTTGCGTTTCCGCGGCGGTCCGTAAACCCATTGTCGCCTGTCGGTTGCACGAGGCGAGCCGCTCGTTACCGTGAACGACTTGCTCGTTCCCCCTGTTGACGCGGTCGTGCACCTAATGGAACCAAGTCTCCGTCTAGAGCAGGCACCACCAAGCTTTTCAAAACGGGCAATACCAGACTCGCTTCGACCAGAGGACTCGGGCCCAATCGTGCCTCGAGGGCCTGTGCCAGGCGGAACACCCGGAAGACCGCGTTTGGTACCGGGACGAGGGCCCTGGAACACCGGCAAACCATCAGATGGAGAGGACTTTCTCGAAAAACTCATGATGCGACTCGACAGACAGCGAGAGACACCTCGCACTGCGCATCATCACATAGACTTTTACATTCGAGTGGCAGAGAGCAAACAACGCTCTCGCGTTGAGCTGAAGAAAACGTTTCTAGTCTACCCCTGGCTGGCCCTGAAACCAGCAGTCTTTTTTCGTCCACTGAACACCCAGCCCTGGGACGAGCCCAAAGTAAGCCTTCGTGTCGAAGTGAAGCTGCGGCGATTCTTCAAGTTTCGACTCTTGCCGCTCACAGAGAACTTTTGGGAGGCCAGCATGCAGGTGCCGTTGGCTCGCTGGCACACGAACCTGCAGTTGCGCTATCGACAAGAGACCATGTCACCGAGAAAACCTGAACGAGCATGGCGCCTCACGGTCCGTCGAGAGCCCTTTCGACTGCGACTGTTTGCGGGTACGGATAAGCCCTCGTCCATCGACTACCGCTATCCTTACATAGGGAATGAGATGAGTGCAATCACGTTCCGAGGGGCGTGGCGCTTTGACGTGAACCCCCAGTACATGGCTCAGTACTCTGCAGAACTGAAACGACGTTTCTAAGGCTGGGGCTCGGACGCCACGGCTGCTTGAAGCGTCACTGCAGTGTTTGCAGGCATCGAAGCAAGCGTGACTTGGGCGAGCTAGGGATTTCTCTGTACAGGCGGGTGCAGCTTGAACATGCACCGCAATAAGCAGCCTGCGCTCGACAACCATGCGGTATGCAGCAACAACAACAACAGCAAGCATTTCGTTTTGGTGCTGTTTCTCTCCTTCTCTATCTACATGCAAGGACGATAGAGGGCGTCTATGCATCGGCTTGGCTGGTGCCCGCAACAGCCCGTGGTTGTCCGTCTACACATGGTCTGGTCTCCGAAACCAAAACCGAGGACGCTTGATGCCTATGGATGGGCTGTTTTCGAACTGCGTTGATAGTGATATTCGCGACGAGACCGATGTATCCCTGTCGTGAATAGAGATTTTTGAGCACCACGTTTTCAGTGCAGAAGCGGTGCGTCGACGCACGAGCCGTGAACCCGTACGACGTTAGCGCACATCCACAGACGTGCAAGAACAAGCTGCTTCAGCATAGAAACGTATCGGAAAACGTGGCACTCTTGATCCCGGTCACTCTGGAGAATATTCAACGTTGCTTGACGCCTTCATTATGATCGGCGCTGTCTGGGATCGTTGCGCTCTATAGACAGACGCCCAGTCCAAAGAGCGGAGCGTGTCCATGATGACATAAAACATTCCTGAGAGAGAGCCATCTCGTGTCGACACCAGGGATGCATGAAGGCTGTGCATTGCTGATTGCATTATTGCTAAAACGGTGCCTAGGCGCTCTCGCTGCTCATGCTGTAGCGTCAAGACGAACACGAGTCTGTACATACTCGCTCGCTCCTTGCAACGAGCAATCACGAAGGTCAACGGCGCAAACATTGCTTCTCTGTGACAAGGCTCGCATCGACAACATGGCCGAGCCAGAGGGTACGCCTGCATCCTACACAACGTTCGCGGTAGCTCGGCAACGAATGTCACTTGTAGTCTACCAGTACGGCGACCTGGCGGCCCGTTGATCCCTTTTTGCATAGATTTGCAAGTACCGCCGCAGATGTCTGCATCGGATCTAAGCGCTGCTGGTACCGGGCTGTTGTTCCAGCAGTTGACCAATACGTTCTGCCGAAACCGTCGGTAACAGGGTCTCCATGACCTGCTGATAATCGAGAGATCGCCCCAGTTCACGAGCAACTTCAGACTGAGTAAACATGTCTTGAAGCAGATGCTGGATCGCCGTTGCAACCTCGTCGTTCGCCTGAAGGCCAGGACGCCACACCTCGAGGTTCCCGGCCAATTCCCAAAGCAGTACAGCGATCACGCGCTCCTGTGATGCAGGCGGCAGTTCGAGTGCCGACCGCCCCAGTTGACATAGCGTGCAGCTCGTCTGTATCCAGATACGTCGTTCATCGAGCGAAATACCATCGACACAGTGCACCAGCCAAGCGATCCATGGCTGGTCCACCTCTGCGGTCAGCAAGAGGAGCGAGCTGGCCGGGTCATGAAGCAACGCATCCAGGGTGGCCAACAGAGCAACGAGACAGGACAATCGCTTCTGTAGACGCCAGTGAGACCCAATCTCCAGCCAGAATGCGGCATTGGCAGTCAGCACACCATCGTCTGCGACCAGCACAGAAACGACATGAACGGGAAAGCCACTCAAGCAGGCACTGAGCAGTCTCCTCGGATGCGTTCACAATCAGTTGAGCCAGCGCTGCCTGTCCTTCATCTTTGGTGTTGTCCTTGGACGAGGCCGAGTTGGCCACGGTGCTGCAGCCGCAGGACGACGATGACGACGACAGCATAGATGCTATTGATGCCGGCATACCGAGTGTCTCTAGCTCGGGTCGAATCCTTGAAAATGTCCTGCTCCAAGATGAATCCACTTCGATCGAGTACTCTCGACGAGAGCTACATCGTTCAATAGAGGTTGTCGACGGGATACCGAACGACATCGCCGTGTTCCCGAAACTGCCTTTATCGGATTCATCCAGCAATGCTTGCGGTTGCACTGGCAAAGATGTCCCGTCCTGGTCTCTACTAGACGACAACGTCCTTGTCGAGTACTGCATGCCTTCGGATGTCCCTCTAGATGAGCTTGTCGAAGAAGTGTTATGTAGAGTCAAGGTGTTTGCGGTCGATACAGACCCTGTTCGTGATCCGGGCTCGCCAATCTCGTTCGGTACCTCCGGTGGTCGAAGAAACTGGCTCAAAAATGGCCCTAAAGGAGTCTCGAGGACTTGTTGCGGGAGCTGCAGGATCTCCTCAGGAACTCCCTTGCCGACCAGGAACCGACAGAGCTCATCTGCAAAGTGGTTGCAGTTATTCCGCAGGAGATCATAGCTTCCGACGTGGAAGCGACTCGAGATGCCGCTCAGAAAGTCACGTAGTGTCTCCTCATCAATGCTCGTCTCACCGAGAACGAGAAGGCGCAGCGGTCGACCGTAGGGTGTCTGGCCGGGCGTAGCGCTCTGAATGCCACCTCCGAAGTAGTACTCGCGCTGAAACACCACAACACCTGTGTGATAAATGGCTTCGATCCGCCTTCCAAGCAACATCGGACTCCATGCTGCCGCTAAACCACCACTAAGATCGTAGATGTGGAGAACCACGACCGACATGGACGGTTCAGACACGGTTGTCAGACTCGAAGCGCACAGCGTCGTTTCAGCAAGCGCTACAAGGGCCACCGGGTACTCGTCAACGAGTTCGAACGTGTCGGTCCTTGAGGGCCGCCAACGAACGCGAAAGCACAAGTTGGTCTGTTTATGTGCTTTGTTGATGGTTCAAAAAGCCTCGCTATGATTCGAAGAGAACCGTGCAACGCGTAAGGTTGGTCACTGGTGACTGCTCGTACACTAGGCGCCGTTGACCAAGATCAGCGTCTGATACTTGCCTGTTGCAACGAGCAAGACCTCTGTCGAGTTAGAGACAGTCGCTCAGTTCGTCTTGTAGAGTCCGTTCGATCTAAGAACCGGAACGTGACCTTTTTAGAAAGTTTGTCGTTGATTCGAGAGCGTCAGCGACGAGAACGTTAGAACGTTCGTAACGCTGCTCGTGCCGCTCGTTCGTTGACCAGTTGCCTCTATGCGGTTGTCGCCTCGCCGTTGCGGAGCATAAAGTGCCCCAAGGGCTTGTACAACGGCGAACTGCTCTCTCGTTCCCAAACTGACTCATAGAGTGTGAACTGGGCGAAACAAACGTTCGTGGTCCTAGTGCAGGACCAAGCACCATTCGATGCCAACTTAATGAGGCTCCATAGTTGTTCGACACTCGCCGAGTTGGCCCAGTCTTTCACTCTGCCAAGTGTCAGGTGCGGAGTGTACGGTTTCGTCGATACGTGAGGACGCTTCCGCTCGGCTTGCTCGAGTGGTCGTTGCTCGTCAGCAGGGTCGATTGTGATCGAAAACTGGGCTAGTTGTGCAGCAAGCGCATTCACAAGAACCGGTAACGTTGATACGGTACCCGAAACTCTTTCAGCGATCTCAAGACAGATGACACGTAGACGTTGCTGACGTATAGGCGGTGGTAGTCCTGCAATCGTCTTGATTACCAGCGTTATCGGGGGGTACTGACTGGCTATCTCATCAAGTCGCTTTGTAACTTGAGGAACAAGTTCTCGAGGCGTTGTGCCCATAAAATGCAAAGTGATATGCCAAGAGTCTGGGTTCGTCCAACGAACTGGCGGTCGTGCTGGTAACAACAGTCCATCGGTGGCACTGTTTCTATCAGCTCGCCAGTGATCCTGAAAAAACTGCTGTGCAGTGGTTGCTGCATCCACAAACACGGAAGGCGCCTCAAAAGCAACGAAAAGTCGTGCTTGATCCGGTCTTATGGTCGTCGAAGGGTGTCTAGGTATGCTTGCACGATGCCGTTGTGGCGGCCTCGAACGCTGCTTGTAGCCGCGAACTCGTGATCGTTCAGAGCGTTGGCTCTCCGTCAGCTCTTCCGGGTGAGTGTCCATCTGCAGCAAGCGACTGTCCAACGAGCCGTCGACGCTCGAGCGATCGTTGACCTCGTTCTCTGGCGGAGCACTGCCGAGCAAAGGAGACACCGTCGAACGCTATCGACTCGTTTCCTAAAAGAACAGTGGACGACAAGGACCGCACATAACCTTTTCTTCGTGGCGCTCGCTTGATCGACCTCCACACGCTACACTCCGACGACTGCAAAAACACAAAAGCAACCAGAGCACGTCCGACGAACGCAGAGGAAGGACGCTGTACCAGCATTCCGGCTGTCGAGACCAAAACGACTTCGTTGGTGACTTTGGGGGGTCGGCCCTCTATCCGACACCCAATGAGTGCAGCTGCAACTACCGAATGCAGCGCGATAACACTCGATATGCAAGGTTGTCTTCATAAAGTGGGGGTTTCGGGTCAACACTGTCTTTGAACAGCGCGAGACGAGTCGTCATCCACCACGTCGCTGTGCAAGGTTTACTTTCAAACGACCGGGCATCCGTTGAAAGCGTGTTCGTCGCCTGCCTGCGCAGTATCCCTGTTGTTGCTGGCTCACTTTTGATGAGCAAGCAGTTGCATCTAGCCATATCAGTTGGAGGTAAGGCATGCTCCCAAGACACGGTCTGTGCATCAACCATCCGCACGATTTGGAAACCAGGTCAAAGGCATTGGTTCCCGTTGAATGATCAGGGTCGTTTGAGTTGGCAACGTTCGGCTTGTACCCAACCAGTGAGAGAGACGCTCTTGAAACCAAGCGTCTCAATACGGTTCCATTCAAGGGTACGTTCATCGGCAGATCTCGATGCTCCGATATGAACTTGTTCGTCTTGGTATGATGAACAGGACCTCGAGACGCTCCTCAGCAAGGCGGAGAACTGGCTCATCCAAGCTGTCGCCTGCAGCGTCGCACACTCAAGGATGTACTGCAGACAGCGCTCAGAACTGAGCAAAACGACAACATATTCTGAAGCCATCGTGATTCCTGCTAGCTCTTGATGGAACTAGCGACGAGAATATCTCGTGTGCTTCGTCCAGAACAACGTCCTCGTTGAAGAGTACACCCATCGAGTCGCGGGGCGCCCAAGGCCTTTATCGACGCATCCGCTGCAGCGCCCTCCGAAGAAGCGTACGAGATACAGTCACGCAATGAACCGTAAGCATACAGGGCAAACTGGATGTCCCGCTGGTGGAACCCACCGTGGTGTACTTGCCAGTGTGCAATGAAACTCGCAACGCCGTTTCGGACTTGGCATCTAGTCACAACCACGACATGGTTCATCAATTCTGTCTGGCAAGCAATGCTGGGTTAGGCTCCTCCAGCGGCAAACAAGGACTTGAGTCGACGGAAAAAGTTCTTCGACCCGCCCTCTTCTGTCGCATCATGATCACAGGCCGATTCTGTAGAGCGATTGCCTCGACGTTGTACTTCGATCTGTCGGAGTTCCTCTATAAGCTCGCGCTCTCGGCTCGTGAGACTGGTCGGAACGCGTAGACGAAAGTGTACATACTGGTTACCACGGTCACCAACGGCGCTCCCGGGTCGAGGGAGTCCTCGTCCGCGCATGAGCCGCACATCATCCGGTTGTGTACCTGGCGGAATCTTGACTTCAGCCTCACCATCGAGCGTTCGCACTCGGACACTGCCACCAAGTGCAGCATCCGCGAAACTAATCGGAGCAACCACATGGAGATGAGGCCCCTCGCGATGAAAGTACGGGTCATCCTCTACTTGGATACGAACGTACAAATCTCCGGGAGTGCCACCACGTGGAGCAGCCTCTCCCTTGCCAGTCATTCGCAAGCTGTAGCCGCTATCGACGCCAGCAGGTACCTGAACGACAACCCGACGACTACCTGAAACGACGCCACTGCCCGAACACGAGGAACAGGGATTCCGAAGACGTCGTCCGCTGCCGCCACATCGACGACAGGTACTCTGGAAAGCGAAGAACCCCCGTTGGTAACTCTCCTGACCCGTTCCGCCACATTGTGCACAAGCACTCCATTCAGTACGTCCACCAGTTGCGCCAGTGCCCCGACAAGCGCGACATTCGACTGCTGCTGAGACCTGGACGGTCTTCTCTACTCCCCGGGCTGCCTCCATGAACGACAGGACCAGGGGAACCTCTACATCGGCACCGTGCGCGAAAAAGCCAAAACCACTGCCTGCAGGACCCGTCCCGGCACCAGACTCATCAGCCATGCCACCGAAAAACTCCCGAAACTGACGAAGAATGTCCTCAGCACCCATACCGGAAGCGGTCTCAAAACCACCAGCAGCGGAATCATCGGTATCCTCACGAATCCCGTATCGATCATACTGTTTTCGTTTCTTTTCATCGCTCAAAAGTTCGTATGCTGCGTTGATCTCGGCAAACTTGGCCTTGTCGCCTCCAGAATCCGGATGATGCTCCTTCGCTAGACGATAGTAGGCTTTCTTGATCTCGGCGAGCGTGGCGTTTCGCGAGACGCCCAGCACCTGGTAGGGATCACGAGACGCTGCAACAGCGGTTGCACTCATCCAACGTTCGCCTCGTGATGGCCGCCACTGAAACGCTTGGATGGGCTGGCGAGTTGGTCGCCGACAAGCCAAGACCCCGTTCGACAGCGTCGTTATCAGACCCGCACCTGGCCGTCTTGCTGACTGCACGGCAGTTGCCAATCGTCCAGAGCCTCCTAGCGTACCCACTGGTACCTTCAAGTGCCATGCTTGGTCTATCAAAACACGAGCAAGTCTCGATCCAAGTCGCTGCATTCTATGGGTTGGTGACCGAACTGAACTTGTGGCGAGACCAGCGCCCCCAAACGCACGCGACGACCGGGATGAACCCAAAGTCAAACAATGAAACCAGCTAATCTGACTGAACAAGTAATCACGCGCCTTTATGGCAATCAAATGAGGTGATCTCTTTGCCGGATACAAGTCTCCGACTAGGGCGTTTCGACAACAACCACTCGTGAAACGCCCATCGACGTTCTAAAGACCGCCAAGGACGAGCCAACGATGGGGTGCCCTTTACCGACCATTCCGCTTCTCGCTTGACGTGGGCATTGCTGCTTTCCGTCAACCTTCGAATAACACTCGAAAAGAAAGCGTCCGGAGGTTGTTTGGGTTGTGTTCAAACTGGCACTGACTCTATAGACCTGGAGGGTTTGGAACGTCTAGACGCAACGGAGCTGGGGTCTGACGTTGCGACTCAAGTTTCGCGGACTGGTTGGTGCGCCAATGATCACGTTTGGTTGCGACTGATGACGTTGCGTCTATATCGGGCGATATGGCGTCGTCTCCGAGCAGTCACCACTGATCGAGACTTGATCAGCGCACGTCAACGGGCGCTGCGAGCGTGTTTTGAAGGTCGACAAGTCGAGTCTGTCGAAGCGGACACTGAGTTGATGCGACAAAAAGCCATGTTGCAGGCACTGGCTGAGGACGTGCTTCAATGGCAGTCATTCGTTGATGAGCTGGTCCGGTTGCACGAGCTGTATGGCATTGCGAAAGCGGATGAGACTGATGAATCTGGTCGACGTTGGCAACAACAGGTCAGGGAACGGGCGGCAGCGCAGTGTGGTCTGCAACTGCCGGGAGCGTCGCCCACTGCGTCGTCGAGCTCAACGAGTCGTCGCAAGCTCAAACGTTGCTGAATCTCGATCGTAGACACAGGCATGGAGACAGACCAACAAAGTCTGAAACGGGTGCTTCTTTCACAACGTTTAGCTCGTTCTGGACTGGTCCCGTACCTGATCTAAGATCAGACAAGCGATTGTCACCAGCTTTTCTGGAATGGTGCCAGAAGCGAGCCGTTATCGATCAGGAGCCAGATTCCATATCATAGATATGGACAGAAAAAGAGTCAGGAGATTTCCGGTTCCCTAACCTTGATCAAGAACGTGGGTCAGCCGTCGTCAGCGAGGTAGCCAAACAACTTGTCAGCAACTCAAGCGCTTGTGCTTTCATGCGCTGTCCAATTCCGGTTGGAAGAAACTCTCTAGTTGTTGATCGGAACAGAGGCACGTTGTGGTTGGTCCCAGCGAACGATCTGGTGATTCGTTTGCGGTTTCGAATGCGCTTTTGCTGATCGTAAAGTCAAGTGGTTTTGGAGTCGGCGCGTCTGTCCGAGGTCGCTCGTTCAGTGCTGAACGCAGTATCGGCCTGGGGCGTAGAGTTTGAAACTTCTTGGTCTCTTGTTCGCTCAGGACTAGCGAGGTTGGCGGTTGGGTCACTGCCCAGAGTCGATACGTCGCACGATGAGCGACCAAACGCCGTTCGCACTCGGGCTGCGACAGCCTGCAGAGTGGGTTCCGCACGCGAACTGCTGGATCGGTTGGCCAGAACGTCTCGATAACTGGCGTCTGGGAGCAGAACCGGCCCAGCTTGCAGTAACTCAAGTTGTAGCGGCCATCGCGGAGTTCGAGCCTGTAACGGTGGTGTGTTCGGGTCGAGCCTTTTCCCGGGCGTGCGCACTGCTGGTTGATTCTTCGGACAGTCCAGGTCGATCTGCGCAATATTCCGTTCGGGTAGTCGAGATAAGCAGCAATGATTGTTGGTTGCGGGATACGGGGGCGATTTTCGTACGCAGCGACACTGCGGAGGGTGTCAGCCTCGGAGCAGGGGTCCATTTCGCCTTCAATGCTTGGGGTGGCCCGGCAGGCAGCTGTTATGTGGACTGCAGCCTCGATCAACAGGTTGGGAAGAAGATGCTGCTCATGGAGCGACTGCCTCGTTTCTGGTGCCCCATGGTTCTCGAAGGTGGCAGCATCAGTGTTGATGGGGAAGGGACTGCCCTCACTACTGCAGAATGCCTTTTGAATCCGAACCGAAACCCAACATTTTCGCAAGAGGATATCGAGTACCATTTGCGGGAATATCTGGGTATTACCAGGGTCATCTGGTTGCCGTATGGCATCGAGGGTGATGTGGACACCAGTGGCCATGTAGACAACATGGCTGTGTTCTTAGCGCCAGCCATGGTCGCATTGCACTGGGATCCCACTGACCGACGGTGCCAAGCAGCGCACCAGGTGCTATCGCAAAGTGTGGATGCCTGCGGTCGACCGCTACAGATCGTGTTGGTGCCGGCACCACCCGAACTCCATCGTGGAGAGGACGAGCTGCCTCGAGCGGGACCCGAGCAGCGCGACAATGGCGCTTCCGGCTACGAACAGCGCAAAGTTGGAGAACGCCTAGCCGCGAGCTATGTGAATTTCTACCGGGCCAATGGCGGCATCGTTATGCCCGGGTTCGGCATTCCAGAACATGATGAGGCAGCGCGAAAAGCCTTACAGCTCGTATTGCCGAATGTTCACGTCGTGCAGGTGCCAGTTGGTCGCGAAATTCTACTTGGTGGCGGAAATATCCATTGTCTCACCCAGCAGCAACCGGTCATTGACGGGCCCGTCAAGCTCTTTTGAGTGAGTTGGATTGATCAGAATCGCTGGCTCATTCCCGTGAACCTATTCTTATTCTGTTTTGTAATGGCTGGAGTGGCGTCGGTTGTCTGCACTCAACGGTTTCATTTGAGCCCAACGCGCATCACCCGATTTTGAGGGCTTTGTTATTCTCGATAAACGTTCGATTGGAACACCATTCGCTCGCAGAGTTTCGGGTTCGGAATATCGGTGACCTCGCGCGACATGCACCCGCACGCCTGGGCACTTGATTGTCGCACTGGTTGCTGCCCGCCGTCTGTGTCGTCAATGTGGGCCAGAGTGCTCACGTTTCGGAGATAGAACCTCGTGTCGAGGAGAGCGCCAGGCTCCTTGTATCCAAGCCTGTCGTGGCATCTAGGATGGCCTCAGTGCTTGTCACCAGTTCAGGACAGCGTCGATGATTCGGCCTAGGAGACCACGTTTTGGCTCTATTGGTGCTACCAGTTTGGTTGCATGCACCCTGTCATAAACATCATTTGAAGATCGTTCGGGTCCCGCTATCAATGATCGCGACGTCGATTTTGTTTTGGACGCAAGCGCGGATACCGGAGCCGTCGCGGTGCTGTCCCCAGGTCCCAACGAGGTACCTGGAAACTCTCGCTGCATATGTTCATTCCAAATGAGTTCAGGCTCCGTACATGGTACGATTCCGATCATCATGGCGTCGTTGACAAGTCGACTCGATCGACTACAGGCAGCTTGCGCCTGCAATGGGCTCTCGAAACGCACGTGCATCCAGTTTCCCTTGCGTAGTCGATGCTCAAGCACCTGTCCGAAAGAGCGCAACTCCCGGAGAACCTGAGACTGCTGACCAGGCGCGAAACCAAAAACAGTAACCCAGCGCGAAAGCTCACCCTCCTGCAACGGCGATGTGCGGCTCGAGTCCGGTGAAGCGGGCGGAGCTGGCGTAAACAACCCGCGAGCCATATTAGACATCGGTGTTCCAGTTTCAGCACGGTGACGACCAGCGGCGTGCGCAGTGTCCATCCACGACTCGTTGGGCGGGGCGCGACCCACCGTCCGACCAGGCGTCCGCCCAGCACCAAAGCCACTATCCAGCGGTGACAGACGCTGGCGCTGGAACCGACCGTATCCGCCCCAGTTCCGGTGCGCTGAACGCGTTCCAGTCGTGGACGGTGTCCCTTCTATGCTCCAGTCCACTGCGCTGATGCTTGGACCATCATGTGCTGGTGTTGGCGCTCGCCAAGATAGAGAAGCGGCCGTTGATGGCACACGCGTGGACTCGCTACGAAGACGCTGCTGCTCGTCCGTGTCCGATGCCACCGAGTCGCCAAGCAACCGTTGACTACGATTTGCAGTCTGCATGGCTATTTGTTGCCGATCATTTGTAGGACTCTGTGCTGACACTTGGGCAAACTCCACCTTTCGGGGCTGTATGGGTGTCTTCAAGTCTGCGCTAGACATAGACGAGCCAAGCAAGAACTCTTGAAGCGAAAGGAAGCACGCATGACGTTGCCGCGAAATGCCTGTCCATGAAGATCTTTATTGATACAGATAGATTCCAAGATGTCTCTATTTAAAATCATGCATACAGAGGCCGCGAAATGCCTGTCCATGAAGATCTTCATTGATACAGATAGATTCCAAGATGTCTCTATTTATCTTCTTCACGATTCGGGTCCTGCACCGTTCCTTCTCAAGCGAACAGGACGGTTGAGCATCGATCCCCGTTCCGTAGGTTTGCTTTGAACAGGTGTCCTGCCATGGTGCATCCACATGCACGAAAGTCATCTTGGCGCTTTTCGGGAGATTTGTTGGTGCGGATTCAGGTGCGCAAGGCAAGACTTAGGTACGAGCGTGTTCCCGTACGAGACAGAGCAGCGTACGCCAGGAGTATTCGAGCACGACTCTCAGAGAGATCCCAGGCGACGCTCTACCCCAGGAGAGGCATCCAGCTCCCATACTGATGATCAAGCGATCAGGATAAACATTGGTACGAACATCTTACTTGCATCGTCATCACCAGTGTCTGAGCACTTCTTCACGAGGCATCCTCGTGCACCGCAGCAAGCGGGTACCAGTGCCAAGTGCGATTCGTCGTCCAAGCCAAGCGACCTCCACCTCGAATCACTCCACCGATACAGCCTTACAACCGTTCTATCTAGCAGGCATCTACTCGGGAAGGTTGGATTTGGCGTTAGATAGTCATCGATACCGGGTTCATGGGCCAGTCGCTGGGGCCAGTCCCTACTCACGTTGGTGCTTGATCCTCTCGAGAAGACTGCTGGAGAGCCTGTGATCGCGCGGATGCTCGTGCTCGCCGCTCGGCTCGTATTCGTTCGACGGTCTCCAGCCGCATCGCTCTATGAGCTTTCTTTCGGTAGAGATGCTCCACGAGGCCAAGGCGCTTCCACCAAGCGCGCGCTACCCTTTGACTACGTGGATAGCCACCAGCAAGCAGCAATCGCAAGCGCTCTGCTGCCTTTGCTCCAGCCGACCGCTGTATCGCAATCTGACGTAGAATAATGCGCGCCTTCCGGACGCTCTCTATGCTCAAGGGAACAAAAGGTGGCCATCGTTCAAAACGTCGGCGCTCGAGTGAGCGTTCTCGAAGTAACCTAATCGCTCGTCGAGTCGTTTGCATACCACCCGGCACAACATTGATAAGTCGCTGGAGTTCCGCCTGTTCTTCTGCGTTTGGCGCCGAATTGCGAGCCAGAATACGTCCCAGAACGGAAAACGCTCGTTGTACCAGCTCGTCCGTCCCTGGTAGGGTCAGATTCCGCTCAATCTCCTGCAAGCGAGAGAGTCGTCGCGTCAGAGACGCTTGGACTACTCCGCTTTCTTTCTCAGCCGCTTCCCGAGCGCGAATTTTGTTCTCTTTGGCCAGCCGCTCGAGACGGAACTTCCACTGCTGCGCGACCTCCTTGGTCGGCGGATACGCACCGACGAGGGTCGTGAGCGCCTGCCGTCCACTCGCTTGCAACCGACGCTGGGTTCGGTTGCCCAGCAGCTCAATCGCTCTTCGTATGGATGCCTCATCTCCAGGTACTTGAGGTGGTAGATGAAAACCACCCGGGTTGCGCAGTCGACACTGCAGAGGCTGGCCAAGTACGCGTACGCTTCTAACTGAAGTCCTTCGGGGCCCGCATGTGCCTTCCAGAGGTCCACCTGCTACTCTGTGGTGTTTTGGAAGTAGAGACGCTCTCTCCGAAACGACCAAGAAGCCCAGCATGTCCGGCAGACCAGAGAAAGGTACCGGGAAAGGCCGTTTTGAACAACGGCGAGCCTACCGAGGCCGCTTCGAGAAGAAAGCCAACATCGACAGCGGGGCGCTGACCCGCTGCATCCCAGCTGGGCCAAGCAGATGAATGCTAAGAAATGTAAATGTGGGGAAAGATCAGCCAGAATAAAGATATTTCAGGGAATTCAAAGAATAGTATGCTGTTGCTGTACAGTTAGGATCGCGAAGCAGACGCGATCCCCAGGGTATGTAGAAACTCTTTGGCGAGCGGGTCGGACAAGCTCGTTGTGATCCACCAGCAGCGAAAAGCAACCGCTACCAATGCTAGCCAAAAAATAGGAAAGAAGCGATGATTCATTGCCTGTGAGAGTCTCCTGAGTAGCCAACAACGAAATGATGGACACCGAGGAAACTTGAATACTCCAAATGCATTCCATGAGCGGACTCGCGTTGAACGTGATCTGAATGAGTGTGCCAGTCACATGGAACGACAACGATCGACTGAACTGAATAAACAGTGCTGGCCCAAGTCAGTCTACTCGATCAGGTCAGCACTAGGTATGTCCCGCATGATTTTGGCTGATAAATGGTGTTCACATCGAATTTGTCTCCGGTATAACCAACCTCGTGATCTTTCCTCACAAAAGATTATATTCAATATCAAATAAAGCGTGCTTGTGATGGAAGCGACTCGTCGCGAGTACTTTCGAAAGGCCCGGTTGCAGAACGACCACCACCTAGGGTTCGAGCCAAACCACGAACGTCTTCGATGCCGTCCACGAGAATGTTCGTGTTGGTGGCGCTTACTCAACGAAGCGTTGACGGTCGTGGATGCGTCGCAAACAACTGCAACCACAACGACGACTTGGTGAAAATGATGGAGACGTCGCTGATATAGCTGTAAAAGTTGAGCGGGAGACACCGTCGGGCACTTTGCACGCGGTGAGGAACGCCAAGCCGCTGCCAGGGGCTTGGCTTGACGTGGTGCCTGTGTCGGCCAACGACCCAGACTGGTTCGGGCTTGGTATCCTGAATCTGATCGAGGACCCTAACTTCGAGTCGGTGGACCAGTCGGAGTTGCAACTGCGTTGTCAAGCAGCTTTAGGTGGCGATCAGAAACCGCTCGCTCGCTGGTCACTACGCTGGGTCGCGTCATCGACGAGCTCCCGCGAAGCCAAACCAAGGCTAGCCGCACGCAAGCGCAAGGCTCCAGACTCACTGGCACGGGAAGATGGAGTCCTCACGGTCCAGTTGAAGGCACCTCTGGTGGAGGCTCTGTGGCGTCTCACTCAAAAGCGCATTGCAACCTTGGTGTTCATACAAGTCCCCGTTTCGGGATGGTTGGTGCTTCTGCATCGCGAATGTTGTCTATCGACGTCCCTGAGGCAGGAAAGTACTCGAAGAGATCTTCAGCGGTTGATCACCTTCTGGCATCCCGAGGCAGCGCTCACAGAGGCATCGCTCCGTGAACGCGAAACACCAAACTCATCCACATGGCGGTCGTTGTGGCGCTTTCGCTCGGCTCGTGGTCTTGTGGAAGTATCGCCTGGGCCTCAGCATACCGACCAGCGTGCTGCCTGGGGTGAAGCATCTTGGGTCTACGAAATCATGCGTCGTCTGCCGGCTGACTCGAGTACACACCAGGGAAGCGAGCTCGAAAGGGAGACCTCGGCATTGGCCCCGGGGCCGGAACCAGCAGTCGAGTTCGAGGTCCGCCCCGAGGTGCCTGGACTGAGACCCCACCTGAGACCGTACCAATGCCGAGCAGTGTCTTGGATGCTGCAGCGAGAACGTCTTGGCATTGCGTTCGAACACCTGCAGCCGCTGAGCATTCCAGACTGGCGTGGCGACAGCTTCTCACCGCTTCTCTATGAACCGTTCGAGTCGGTAGCAACGACCGCATCGTCGTCAGAGCCGAACTGCTCCTCGCTGCCGCTTGTCTACGGTGGCATGCTCTGTGATGAAATGGGCCTGGGGAAAACCGTCGAATTGCTGGCCTGTATGTTGCTCCAACGCCAGGAGAAGGCCGAACAGGCGTCGCTCCACTTGAATGGCATCGAGTCGACCGATCTGAATCGGATTCGCCAAACCAAACGCACCTGTTTTGAATGTGGCGTAACAAGTGCAAAGCCGCTTGTGCATTGTCTGCTGGTAGGACGCGCTCGCAAACGATATTTCTGTGACGACTGCGTAGAAAAAATGCGCACCGAGTCATACCAGCCGAGCCGAGCGACGTTGATTGTCTGCCCGACCGTGATTCTAGGCCAATGGGAACTCGAAATTCGGAAGCACCTCCTTGATGCATCAGTAGATGTGGTGGTGTATCGGGGTCTGCGCAGGGAGACCTATCAACGCTGCAAGCGTCTGGCCAGTGCCGACATTGTTCTGACCACCTATGATGCCCTGCGAGCGGATGTGAACCGTGCGCAGGACCAAATCCTTCAGGAACGCAACCTACGGTACGCGAAACGCTACCAAGTGGCACCGACACCGCTGAGTCGTATTGAATGGGAGCGCATCTGTCTCGATGAAGCCCAGATGATTCACGGCGGCGTCGCTGCAGCGGCTGCGATGGCCCTCAAACTACGGGCACACAAGCGCTGGTGTATTACTGGAACACCAGTGCGGCGTTCAGTGGACGACCTCGAAGGTCTCGTCCGTTTTCTGCGCTTTGAGCCGTTTGATGAGCCGGACCGATGGCGAAAGTGGCTGATTCGTCCCTGTGAGCGGAACGGAGTTGGTGCCAGCGCGCGTCTCGCCCAAGTGATTCGAGCGCTCTCATGGCGTTCTGAGAAAGTCGATGTGCAGCGGGAGATCGGCCTCCTACCTCAGTTTGAGGTCATGCAGACGCTTTCCTTGGGCCCAGTTGAACGGCATTACTATATGCGTCAGCACGAGACTTGTGCAAGTTTCGTTGGTCACCTTCTAAACTCGCGGGTGGCCAAGCATCTCGAGCAGCCGGGGTCGCTCGTGAAAACAGCATCAAGGCGGGGCTACGGACTCGTTCGGCTGGTACTGCATCATCTGAAGGTGCTCCGACAGGCGTGTTGTCACCCTCGTTTGGCACCAGCCAGTGCTGGTGGCGGCGGACTCGAGCCCAACATCATGACCATGGACCAGGTCCTGGACGTGCTTGTGCAGCGAGCGCGTCTCGAATGTGAAGAGGCACAACGATCATTAGTGGCCGCTCTGAATGGTCTGGCCGCTATCGCGTTGCTTCGAGGACAGGCAGTGGATGCAGTCGATCTCTACCGCTCGGTTCTGCAACGCGCTCAAGATCCGAAACAAGCGGATTTCATTGAAATCGATCCTCTGCAGCGCTATCACGTCATGGTGAACTTGGCAGAAGTGCTTCAGACGCGTCATCTGGAGCGCTCTGGTCTGGGCATGACCCTTCGAGAGGCTCAATTAGTCGACGATGCAGCCGATCTCCGAAGGGCCTATCTTCGGGGGAGTCGCGAGCTGGTCGAGACTGCTCGCTCCCAACTGCTCCAACTGGGCGAGGAACTCGAGCGTCGAGCGCAGTCGCGAGCTGGACGTCTCTGGTGGGTGGCTGCTCTCGAGGCGATCGCTGCAACCGGTCAAGAGCGGTGGCTTCTGGACCGACTCGACGAGGACGGGATTCTGCAACAGCTGGGCGCGACGACACCAGTGTCCTCCATCAAGACACTCACCTACGTTCTGGTGCAAGGTTATGATTCGCTGGAGCAGGCTCGACGAGCGCTCCTGGATCGACTCGTGACGCTCCCCGGCAATGGCGCTTCAGAACCGACTGACATCCAGGTTCGAAACTCGGGTAATTGCGGCCAGTGCCGGCAGGATATGCATGGTGAGCCCTGTGAGCATTGTCGCTCGGAGGAATTGTTCGAGACGTATGAGAGACGTCTATTTGCGGTTCGTACGCGACCCGTGAACGCGACTCAAACGCGCGAGCCAAACAGTGGAGAGCGCATCCGCCGACTGGCAGCCGTAATTACCGAGGGTGACGGTGGTGTTCGTCTCGCCAGCGAACTCGAACGCACCCTGCGTTTCATTGGAACCGCCTTGAGACGAGTCGAGGGTCATGCCCCGATGTTGATTGACGCTGCTGTGGCGGAGTGGGAGCGGTTTGCCCTCCTGAAGAGAGAGTTTACCCAAGCACATGCTTATTTTCGCGCCCAGAAAGACTATTTAGGCGCTCTGGACGAGCTCGTCATGGCCGCAATGCGTATCACGATACGAAAGCCGGCAGAGAAGGTTAGCGAGTCGGAGCGTCGATATCGGATTCTGGAAGCTGAAATTGAACCTACAGCCCTGTCCCTAGAGATGGACCGTCGTCTCGCCGAAGAACAGTTGCGTCGCAAGAAGGGCCAGCTCATCTACTTACAGCATCTGAAGAGCGCCTGCATTGAAGACCTGGCAGCCAAGAGCCGCGAATCCTGTCCGATCTGTTACCGTACCCTTGGTGCCGAGCTGGTGTTGTTGCCCTGTGGACACTGTTTCTGTATTGAATGCATTTCGAGTTATCTGGAGTCTCGGGTTTATCGTCAGCATAGCCGTCTGCTTCCCTGTCCCGTCTGTCGAGAAGTCTGCAACGCACGAGAGCTCTCCTTCATTCAGACAACGGCGTCGAGTTCGTGCATGGCGAGCGAACCGATCAAGGGCAGCTACGGTGCCAAAATTGAGGCAGTCGTGCGTGACCTGCTGCTACTGCAGGAGTTTGCAACCAGACAAGCCGCTGAATTCGGAAGCCATCCAAGCATGAATCATCGATGCGTTGTGTTTTCGCAGTGGTCGGAGCTCCTGCAGATTCTGAGCACAGCACTTGAGCGGAACAGCATTCCACACATCATCGGTGATATTGAAGCGTTTCGCCAACGGACAGATCCTTTCTGTGTCCTGTTGTTACCGATACGGACGGGCGCGAACGGTCTGAACCTGACCGAGGCGCGCCATGTGCTCTTGTTGGAGCCGCTGCTGGATCCAGCTGCCGAGCTGCAGGCTATTGGCCGCGTTCATCGCATCGGCCAGACCTGCTCCACCTTTGTGCATCGTTACGTGGTTCAGGGCACAGTCGAGGAACATGTACAGGCGATTGGGGCGCGTAATCAGTGGCACGAGCAACATCTCCGCTCATCGGAGCAGTCTCGATCGCAGACGCGAGCAGACATGGTTGATACTCAGCGCCTGACCCTGAATGATCTGCGAAGGATGTTTGATTTGGACTCGTGTATATCGTGAGGTGACAGATACGAGCGCGCATGGTTGATACTCAGCGCTTGACCCTGAATGATCTGCGAAGGATGTTTGTTTGATTTGGACTCGTGTACGTCCAGAGACGGTCTTACGAACTCGGTTTAGTCGAAGGGGAGACTGCTGCTGGTGTGCATTCATGGTCGTTGTGATCAACCTATCTCCCTGGACAAGATTCAAATTATCTACGAAATGCGGATCCTTTTAGATTCTCGTCGGAAGCAGACAACTGCTTCGGCTACGCGATGTACAGTCCTCGTAAACTCCCTTCAGTAGTAGTACTGATTATTGTTCTGCTCACCATAGTACTTTTTCTTGTTGATGTATGGCTTTTTCTTCTCAGGGTACTTCTTCTGCTGCTGCTGGCCCTTGTACTGCTTGTTCAGCGCATAGTACTCCTTCTTCGCACCGTAATTCTTCTTCTGTTCCTGCTTGGGGTATTGAGTCTGGTACTGCTTTTGTTCCTGAGGATAGTACTCTTTCTTCTTCTTGTACTCTGGTTGGTACGATTTCTGGTATTTGGGTTGTTTGGTGTAGATGGTTGTTTGGTGTAGATGGGTTGCTTGGTGTAAGGCTGCTTCGTGTAAATCGGTTGTTTGGTATAGATGGGCTGCTTCGTGTAAATCGGTTGCTTCGTGTAAGGCTTCTTCTCCGGGTAATAGTTCTTCTTGTACTTCGGCTTGTATGAAGGCTTATTGTTGACGTAAAAGTTGTTATTGTTCTGTCCATCGTAGTAGTAGCCACCACGCTCGGTTTCCTCAATCGGATTCTCCTCAAAAGCAACCTCCTCGCCTTCCGTGACTTCGGTTGCCCGAGCCACACCAGCGGTCGCCATCATACCAAGGAAGATCAATGCCAGTGCTTTCTTCATGAGTTGCGTTTCGGTGAGAATAGTCGTTCTTCAAAGTACACAATTTCAAGTCAAACGTCTAGAGTGTCGTACGACAGTTGCTTCGTGCTCAGAACAACAAACCAACGGACAAAGAAGGCGTCTGCAGTCATGCGAACCGAGGCCATGCATCTCGTGTCGGTCCACAGATCAACAACAGCAGCGGCTGCGGACCGCAGTCAGCAGCCAGCATGGCCATCGCCATCCATGGCGCGATCGCCGCCACTTTAGGCCGATCAGCAGGCGCGCGCACGCCACCCGGCGTGCAGGCAACGCTGCTGTTCTTGGTGAATTGCACCGGTCGACGCGCTGCGCCCTTGCGCCATGGCGATCCTAGAGCCGCTGGCGGGGGCCTCGACGCACCGATGCGCGACCGGCATACGACGCGATCTGGGCGATGGGATCGAGCGACGCGGGGCCCCGGCACCTGCAGCCGTCAACAGCACGCACACGTGTCCGTCCGACGTCGGTGCCACGCATGGACCGATTTGATCCGTGCACCGGGGAGCGCAGCAAACAGTGTTTGTCTGTGGCGGAACACGGACCTGCAGGTATGCGGGTGCACTGTTTGACGCGCTCAGAGCGTGAGCTGAAGGAAACTGCGGTAGCGAGTACGGTTCGCAACTTGGATCCGGTGATTCACCCCTTTGAACGGGCGAGGGAGTATAAGCGGGCGCTGAATGCTGCGAAGATTGAGCGCGTTTTGGCTAGGCCGCTTGTTTCGGCACATGAGGGGCACGCCGACGGGATCTACAGCCTGGTGACGCACCCGCGTCGCTTAGCTGACGTTGCGACGGCGAGCGGCGATGGCGAGGTGCGCGTCTGGCGGCTCTCGCAGCGCACCGCTGGCTCGGGGGAGAGCCTTGTTCGGAGTCGCTCTGGCCATACCCAGTTGGTTTGCGGCCTAGCGGCTACATGTGACGGGCGCTTTTTGCTTTCGGCGAGTCAGGGGGACTCGGTCAGCTCCGTTGTGCAGCTTTGGCGCTGGCCAGTGGGTCCGCTGACGGGCACCTGGACACCGGTGGGCTCCTATCGGCGTCTATCCGGAGGCTTCGGCGACGTGACCGCTTCTCCGCAGCAGGCCACGGTTTTTGCAACCGGCGCTGAGGACGGCTGGCTGGAGATCTGGGACTATCACCGGTCTGAGCCATTGCTACGGGTATGGAGCCATGAACAGATGTCAGCATCAGTGAACTGCCTTCGTTATCATCCTTCGGAGGCAATGTTGCTTGCAGCATGCCTGACGAGCCGTGACATAGCACTGTACGACACGCGGCAGCAAAGCGCGCTGGCACGTCATCGACTGCCGATGCGGTGCAATGACGCAGCCTGGAACCCTATGGAACCCTTCCAGCTAGCGGTTGCGTGCGACGATCACGATGCGTATCTCTTCGATATCCGTCGTCTGGATCGCGTTCGGCAGGTCTATCGTGGCCACGTTGGTCCTGTGCTTTGCGTATCCTATGCACCAACCGGGCATGAACTGTGCACCGGCAGCTACGATGGCACAGTGCGTATTTTCGATCGAAGGGAGGGCGCATCGCGGGATATTTATCATACCAAACGAATGCAGCATGTTTTTCGGGTGCAGTATACTGGTGACGCCCGCTTTATTCTCAGCGCCAGTGACGATGGCGATCTGCGTGTTTGGAAGTCGTCTGCCGCAGACCCCCTGCGACAGTTGTTGGTGCGCGAGAAACGCAGCCTGCAGTACGCACGAAAACTGCGAGAACGGCACCGCTACCTTCCCCAGGTGCGACGTGTTCTCCAAAGTCGCTTCCTGCCTCGACGCCTCCACTCAGCCGCCCAGCAGAAACGAGAAGAAGTGGCGAGCCGTCGACGGAAAGAAGCACAACGTCAACGGCAAGGTGCCCCCACCAAACTGCACGCCCGAGCGAACGCCAGCGGCGCCTTGCAGTGACCTCGTCTCGAGTCGCTGCGTAGTTGGCGCACAATTCCGAATCATGATCAATCGCCCTACTATACGAAGGGCGATGTCATCACCATGAGCAGCTGGCTGGTTGGCATCATGCTATTCAGTTTTGTACGGACGCGACCAACATCATGAACGGTGGCTCAGTGGTCATGCTGTTTGAGCGCTGCTCACAACGACCCATCGCCATGGGATCGACGTCCCACCCATAAAGACAATAGGACGATCCTGGACGATGGGATCGACGTGGTTCCCGGGGACAGACGTCCCTGGCGTTGACGGCATCGTTGACTCGGGTACCCAAGGATGGACATGATGGTCCATCACCATGGGATTCACGTCATGGAATTAAAAGGAAATATCTACCCATCTTTGCATTATTCGGACAATCACCGCTGCTGGCGTAGCGGGCAGCGCGCCGTTGCGCAGACGCGTCTCCCCTTATCGCTGACCTGGCGATTGGCTACCCTGAGCGAGTGTCTCGAAAGCAGCGTTCCGTTCCTTTCAACGCTCGACGCTTGTCAGGGTTTGGAAACTTCCACCTTTTATGTTTATGAATAACCAGACTTGTAGTTTTGTACCGACGGTGGTGCTTCGGGGAGGCGCGGCCGGAGTCTCAAAGTTCGTTTCGTCTCCGGATGCCGGGGCAAGGGTGAAACACCTCGCCGTAACCGAGGGGGTTCGTCGACAGCGCTCGCTAAAGACACGGCCTCCGCTGTACGCCAAAGTCGTGGGCCCTGCACGTCCATCTGCGCCAACCCCGAAGCCGAAGAACGCGCTGAGCGACCAGTCAGGCGTCGTGAACTTGGACTTAACCGGGTCTATGCCTCGGCGCAAGACGCGAGCTGTTCGCGTCGGGGACGTGTACATCGGAGGCGGAAACCCCGTTGTTGTTCAGAGCATGATCAACGAGGATACGCTGGATATTGACGGATGCGTTTCATCGATTCGGAGTTTGCACGAGGCTGGTTGCGAGATCGTGCGCCTCACGGTCCCGTCTATGGCGCATGCGCACGCCGTGGAATTTATCAAACAACGCCTGCGAGAGACGTACCGCGATGTGCCGCTCGTTGCCGATGTGCATCACAACGGTATGAATATTGCACTGGAGGTCGCAAAACATGTGGACAAGGTGCGTATTAATCCGGGCCTTTACGTCTTCGAGAAGCCGGACCCGAATCGAACGGAGTATACCAAAGCCGATTTCGAGGCTGCGGCTCGAAAACTCAAAGAGACCCTGAAACCGCTTATCCTCTCGCTCAGGGAGCAGAACAAGGCGATGCGCATCGGTGTGAATCACGGGAGTCTTTCGGAGCGAATGCTCTTCACATATGGCGACACGCCTGAAGGCATGGTTGAAAGCGCGCTTGAATGTATTCGAGTTTGTCGCGAGCTCGATTTTCACAACTTGGTGATCAGCATGAAAGCGAGCAAAGTTCCCGTCATGATGGCTGCGTATCGCTTGCTCGCAAAACGTCTCGACGAAGAGGGCATGGATTATCCCATTCATTTAGGTGTAACCGAGGCTGGCGATGGAGAGTACGGTCGAATCAAGTCTAGCATCGGCATCGGCGGTCTGCTGGCGGAGGGTATCGGCGACACGATTCGGGTCTCGCTGACCGAGGACCCCATTAAGGAAATCCCGGTATGTTACGGGATTCTCCAGGCACTGGGACTGCGGCGCACCATGGTGGAATACGTGGCCTGCCCATCATGTGGACGGACGCTTTTCAACATTGAACAAGTTCTGCACAAAGTGCGCGATGCGACCAAGCACATGCCAGGGACTGAGCATTGCAGTCATGGGTTGTATCGTCAATGGGCCAGGAGAGATGGCTGATGCTGATTATGGTTACGTGGGCAAGACCCCCGGAAAGATCAGCTTGTATCGCGGACGCGAGGAAATTCGGACCGTGCCGGAGAGCCAGGGTGTTGCCGAACTGATCAAGTTGATGAAAGAGGACGGCGTTTGGGTCGATCCTCCGAGCGCGGATACCGTCCCAAGCAATGACGGTAATGGATCGCTTCAACAAAGTCCACAAAGAGAGGCAAGCAAGCAACCGCAAACAGCATCTGCATGAATGGTAGCACCGACTCGGATGTCGCTCTCGAGCAGCCATGAGGCGTTGCACTCTGGAAGTAGGTTGAGAGGTCCACAACCAGACTGATATCCAAACAAGGTCCGATGATGATCTGTAAACGAATGCTCGCTGAAACTGCGCCGTGGCAGGCGTCCCGGCCATACCCGAGGTCGGGCGTGTAAGCTAAGCTGCCATGACGAATGCACGCATATGTTTAAGGGAGAAACACTGCGATGAAGAAATGACGTGTGCGAGCACCACCGTTGTTGATGAGTCTACCAACGGCTCCTGCGGCACAATTCTAATAGAAACCAAAGGGCCCGATGCGACTTGGGACGAACTCCAAAGGCCAGCAGTTGATCGGTGTATCATGCGCTCGATCTCTCCGACAGATACCATCCGTCGTCCTTGGAGTGGGCCACCGATGGATGGACGTCTTTGCTGTAGACGCGGCTGAGCGCAAGCCATCCACCAAGGACCAGCATCACAGAACCTGTGCACTCTACGAACGAGACGGTGGTCCGCAAGCGCTGCGTAGTGTATCGGCTCGCCAGTCAGGAGACCGCGATGTCCTCGATGAGGTCGGGCGCCACCCATCCTTCGCTTTCATCGCGACCCGAAAACTCGCTTGATGGCCTGTTTGACAACGTCGGCACGACTGGTCATGTTCAACACAGCGATCACGAATCCTATATACTCTAGACTAGGCGTCTGAACGTGATCAGTCGTGCCGAGCGCCCATCGTCGATGCAGTATCCACTGCGGAGATTGCCTGCCCGATTTGAACGGGATCCAAGGCGAACGATCCCAGCAATCGTAGCTGTGTACGCTAGGTTGCGCACGTGTGCATGGAACCTGGATTGGACAGCTTTTAGGTTGAGCCTCACGCAGAGACAGACAGAGAGAGAGACACCCCCGACACGCTGACGTCACGAGCGCATGTTTGCCGATACGCCGAGACTGTCCTACGTTCGGTCGAGGTAGTCACAGCGCCGCCTTGGAGCGCCACCATCACACTTCTCATTTGATCAGAACGCAGCGAGTAGAACTGAGAAAGCGCGTACTCATCTTTGCAGCGCACGTCTCGGCTTGTGCGCGTCAGCGTTAGAACGCGGGGGCGACTGGAGACCTGCATGGGATAGGCGCGCGGCGGCTCGCGTGCTCGACCAAACATATCCAGCTAGCGCTTTCCCTTTTAACGGCATCTCTGCATGGTCGATGATCGGTCGTCTGCTTCGGTATAAAGATACCTTCAAGAGACTGGATATGGTTCATGGATCCGCACTCTGGACCGGTGATAGTATGGGAAGGGCATCACGAACCGTTGTCATCGCCGACGCATCGGACGTTATCGACGGGCTCGAGGCGTCATCAGTCGACTTGAGCACCCCATGTGCAACCACGGTCGACGATACCTCCAGGGCAGTTTCCGGACGAGGCGGCACGGGTTCTCGTGAGGCGGCCAGCTCAGGCGCAGGCAGCAACTCGTTTTGTGCATCATTCGCGGCCAACATCGGTGGATCTGCGGTTCGCGTCCGACTCCCCTCTCGGGGTGGTGTCTCGGCATGTCTTCCAGGCCAGCGTTTCATGACCTGTTCCTGTAGGCGAGCATTCTCTTGACGCAGTCGATCGATCTCTCGATCGCGTTCCTGTAACGCTGCTGCAAAACTCGCATTCTGCTGTTGCAAGTCCGTGATCATTCGTTTCACCTTGAGTCGACTTCGCCGCGCTGCCTCTCTGTTCCGCTGGGCACGCATCTCTCGCGAGTCGTGCAGGCCAGTCACCATTCTGTTGCTATTGCTTTGATCCCCGTTCGCCAATGGCTGTCCCGAGTGCCAGTCCAGATCATGGACGTGCGTCAGTGTCACTCCTCGTGTGGAGCTGTGGTCCTCTCGGCTACGCTCCGAAGTAGATCGCGTGCCAAGCTGTGTGCTTGTATTTTCTGAAGCCTCTTCCTGTGATTCGCTGATTCCAGGAGCGCCCGTGTCGGGCAGCGCCCGCTTTGGCTCGCGCTCGTAGCGATGCATGGTCGCCTGGGCGGCTGTCCGACCCCGTGTCTGGTCGTGGGATCGCTTCTGCGCTCGTTCACGCTCCAGTTTCTCCCGACGCTGGGCTCGATTCCATGCCGATATGAGTCTCCGATCCGGTGAGGATGTCTGGGCAAAGAATGCGTGCTCCAGACGAGGTTCAGTCGAACCGTTGCGTTGCTCTCTCTCCGAGTCCATGTTCATGTTCACGACCGGGCCATTTGTCGGCTGATGCGCCTGCCAAACCGCAGACGCGTGAGGAGTCCCAGGTACGAGGGAGCGGTAGGGCGACCCCACCGAAAAGCCCCCTGCATTGTGCAGCGGCGATATCGAGACGCCCGCATACGGTGTTGTCGTTGTTGACGCCGTTGGTAATTCGCTCGTATAGTATCCATAAGGATTCGGTATCGCGGTGTAAACATAGTTGTTTGCATCGAAATTCGTCTCATCGATCCAGAAGGAGGCTCCAGTGGGTGTGTCTGGACCAACTGCCCCGGCTTCCCCGCCATGGGATGGCATGTTCGGTGTGATTGCGTACGGACCCGGATGCGTCGGAACGCTCACGACAACCGAACCAGGATTCGCTCTGTGACCCGCGGCCATGACCATGGTGGGACTCGAGGCATCCACTGCCGAGCGGCGCGGGCTCGAACTGTTCGAATGGGCGGCCGCCGCTGCCGCCGCCGCGAGCAGCGTCGGACTCAAAAGCATGCCGCCACTACCGATGTAGCCGCCTCCATAAACACCAAATGTTGGTGTCGTAGCCGCGTACATAGACGCATCAACAGCACCATTCACTGCACCGACAGCAGTGCGGTGAACGCCCCAGGGCGTGGACGAAGCCCGGCGGCACACCCGCATACTTTGCCGAGGCGACGCCCGCGTTAGGCATTGTGCCGCCACCCGGACCCGAAGCCCCACTTTGGCCACTCAGTTCGCTCAGTGGCAGTGGCGCCAGCGCGTCTCGATACGCCCGAAGATTCGACTGTCCCGCCTCACTCCGTTGTTCAGCAGGTGCAGTGAAAGCGTCCGAGGCTGCTCGCGAACGTTGCCGCCGCGTCGGGGGAGGCCTCGCCGCACTCACCGGCACCTCTTGTGAAACAGCACCTGTCTCTCCGTCCATGATCAGTCTCAGAGGGGCAAGCGTCCCATAGAGCCAGTCGATCGGTTGAAAGCGCTTGTGTCCACCGGGAGCGCACACACCACGTGCGATGCGTAAACCGTTTCCGCTCGCGCTCCTAGACAGAACGCAACGCGTCGCGCCGCGTATGCTGAGAGATGCGTCGGCGCGCAAGCCAAAACAACGGATGCCTTCGCAAGCCAAATTGGTGCTGGCGTGGACCGGCGGCGTCGACGCGCACGCCACGGAAAACGGATTTTTCGATCTGGCGACCAAGCGGCCGCACCGCCGCGGTCTGGGTCCCCAAGCGGCGCGCTCGAGGCCCCGCCTGTCGCGGTGCAGCACACGCGTGTTGTCGCCGGGACACGTCGCATCACCTTGCTGGCGGGCGCGTGTTTCGAGGCCCGATGCGGGGTGCGCACGCGATCGGACGCAGGTGCCACAGACCGGCGACGGTTATGGTCCTCATGGTTCTAGGGAGTCCTATAAAAGACAGGTTCGTCCCTATTGAGACGATGGTCGACCGACTCGGGGGGTACGTGCGATCGACCCGGTACCGTGCCTGATCGAAGACACCGTTTGTTGCCGGCGCGAGACGCGTTCGCTTCAGGGACACGGTGGACGCTCTCGATCGTTACGACGAACGTTTCGGTTGCCCAGACTGGACGAACGACCGATTGAGACAGGGAGGGCGTTGGCCTGGGCGGTCGGTTTTGGCGGTGGCGCAGCGGCGATCGTGAATGCCGATCTATCTCGTTTTTGTGGTTAATCGTTCAGGTGGTCTGATCTATCACGCTCAATTTCATGGCGCTCAGGTGCATCCGCTGAACGAGTGTCTTCGGCTCGCGTCAACGTTGCATGGTATTCAGCAGATATCGCGACAAGTTTCACCGGTGGAGAACGCGGACGATATCGGTCTCGTTGGGTTGGAAGCGCGGACATTCCGTCTGCGCGTGTACCAGCCACCAACGGGGGTTCAGTTTGTGGTGCTCGCGACGCCAGATATGCCAGATGAGGTCCTGCTCGGCATCCTGCGCCGGTTGCATCTACTTTATGCGGACTATGCTCTGAAAAACCCATTTTATGTACAGGATATGCCGATTCGATGCAGACTCTTTGACATTCATTTTGCAAAGCTCATGAAACCGCATATCGTTGGCCCGCTGGAATGACGCTAGCGCGTCGCTTTGACCCAGTGCATCCGGGAGGCGGCGGCGGAGAGGCGCGCTATAAAGTCAACCTCGCTGAACTGGCGAGCGCGTGCAGGACAGCGCTCCAAGGAAGACGATATGCTCCGTATCAGAGGCAACGCAATCGTTTCGAGATGACGGATTCATTCTATGGGCGGAACTTGCGTTGCAAGCTCTCGAGATATGCTTGTTGGTGCTTGTTGTGCGCCCCTATTGAATCGAGATCATTCTTGCAGGAGACCGCTGCATCTAAGTGGTGTTTCTAGCGCAACTGCGTTTGCCTTTATGAATTGCTCAAATCGTTTGGCAGCGGGCCCGCTTAAGCGCGCTGCCTAGTTTCATCGCAAGGCATCATTGATGCAAATGGCGAAGACGAGTTCCGTATAGCCGCAAAGATCGCCTTGTCTGGAGGGCGCTGCCTCAGGCCGCCCCAGTTTGATGACCGTCGCGTAGCCGCTTGCGATCGATTCGTGTGCGTTCCGATTCCAGAAACAGCCGAATATGGTCGTATCGTTCACAGAGTCGATCGACTGGAGTTTTCAGGACAGTCGCTGGTGACTCGAGACACAATTGCAACAGCCTCGCATCCATGGCGAGGAGCATACTCTGCTGATCCGCTGAAAGTGCGTCTCGAAAAGCGCAGTACCCAGTATCTGCATCTGTCCACAGCAGTGCAGTGCGTATTGCCCCGGCATACCTGGGATCCGTATCTGCTGACTCAATGATCGCCACGAGCAGCGGGACCAGCGTTGTCGTCAGGCGCTTGCATGTTGCACACTGAATGATGGGTGGGACCAGCGAGCAAAGCTTTGGCGTCAACACAAACTTGAAACCGATGGTTTCGATGCACGCGCACAGACCGTCGATGCGTTGCGTCAACGCTGCGGGCAAAGTGCACTCACGATGGCCCGCGGAAAACTCGGCGTGAAGCCACAAGCTGCGCGCCCAAGAACGTGCTCGCTCAGCCAGCTCGACTGGGCCATGACTAGTCTGACAGACGAGTAAAATACGAACCACAGCTATCGCAACACGTTGGTGAAGGAGCGGAACGCACCACCTGATAACCACGTCGTGTATGAGCCGAGTACAGGTTGCGCCATAGCGAGCGAGATGCATAAGTGCTTCAGGCTGAGCGCGTGCGCTGTATAGTTCTAGGGAAACCTGCTGCAAGAACTGAACAAAGCACAAAAAATCACGAGTGCACGTCCACGAAGGATCCTTCGACTGCACGCACGCGAGCCAGTGCGCAAGTTGGGCGCGAGTGCCTTCCGCGTTCGGCCCATTCATGGAAAACCTGGTTCGTTCGTAGCAATCAAGAAACAAAGTCTCTGTGCAGTACGCAACCCAGATGTGTGAGCGGTGCCGCCTGAGGCCATAGAGGTTGCTGTGCGGTAGCGAAGAGGACGCAACGTCCAACGGCCTCGAAACAGCCTGCACTTGCTAAGCGCCACGAGCACGCGAGCTATACCAGCGCCACCATGACCGACGGATTCGGCTGGGAGCAGCACTGCACTGGCCATTCTTTTCGCTGGCCAGAGATTCTCACAGATATCCGCCTAGATCGGTTTCACTCAAGTGTCACTTTGCCGGATGACGGATATCCAGCCCATTGCGTGTACATCCATTCAGGGGTCATTAGGGAGACGACGTTGCTCGCTACCGCAAGCCGGTTGTTCTCACAACAAAGAATGATGCAGACGCAGACGATGACCTCTTCAGAAACGTTCAATGCCGCTCGCCTTGCCTGAGACTTTAAGATATAGGGGAATCGTCAGCGAATCGATCAAGTGATATCCAGCTTCGATTCGCCCCCCATGAAATGAATGAAGACGCATGCTCCCGGCGTATCTCTGCACGACAGAAACCACCATCCGATCTGACAAGCACCCGGCAACACGACGAAATGGTTCAAGACGATTGCTTGCTGGGGACGAAACAAGTTGAGCGGCTGCAATCGACTGCCCGCTCGAGCGAAACCATCCGATCTGTCTACTTTGGAGGATTCGAACGCTCTTCCAGACATATTGGCCTCATGCATCGCACGCTAATGGCCAAATGGTACGCGCTGGACCTGGCGACACGCCGCATACGAGCATTGAGTACCTATTGCGATGCCTGATCAGCCGGTGTAGTTTCATGGATAGAGCCTTTCTGAAGAGAATCCGCATTTGCGCCACTTGAGATCACCTCGCCAGACCCATGTCGTCGAGATGGATGATCGTGCTCAAGCGCATGTACCCAATAATACCACTGGATTCCTCTCGGATCCATCGTTCAGTTGTCGGCATAGGTCCAGATATCCATCTGTCTCCATGTGACGCACTCCATGCCATCAGACTCGATAACTTCAATCATCCGATCCTTCGCCGCATATCATCAGCCTCAATCGCTCCAGGCCTGCTGCCTTGATCAATCGACCTCCCTCGTATGCATACGATAAACCCGTTCCCTAGCCATGTTTGCAGCTCGCTCGAAGAAAATAACGCGTTGTAATTCTTATCATCCGTGCCAGTGCATGCACGGCCTCGAGGCAGCGCGACGACCTCAATCTATTTCATCGCAGCAGCAGCAGCAGCAGGGCGGCGATCGCTGGCGCGTCGGCCTTCGCGATCCGCCTCCGGACGTGCCTGCCCATGCGCGTGCACGCCACCGGGCAGCGGCACGTCGTCGGTCGGGTACAGCGGCCAGCATCTCGATGACCTGCCGCTGCGACTACTGTGTTGCTCTCCTGGGGCGTTCGACCCCGAACGACACCGTATCGCTGAGCGGAGGACACGACGCGCTAGCGTTGGAACCTTGTCGCAACGAATCCATAGCCTTGTACAGGGCCAAGTCGATGACGGAGAGCGTTCGTAGTGGTGTTCAGGAGGGGGCTACTCGGCCGCCGCGAGCGCCTAGCGAGTTATCGACGATCGAGGCGGCCTGGGAGAAGGCGCTGATGCCTCCGTTCGTCACCAAACTGCGCGCCATGGTGGATGATCCGACCACCAATGATCTGATTTCCTGGAGAGACGACGGACTCTCTTTCCAAGTTCATCTGCCGAGTGAGTTTGCGAAGACTGTCTTGCCTCGTTATTTCAAGCACAGCAACTTTACGAGTTTTGCACGACAGCTCAATCAATACGGCTTTCGCAAGCTTGATAGCGACCATTTTATTTTCGGGAACCGGTATTTTGTGCGTGACCACCCTGAGTGGCTTTCCAAGGTGACGCGTCGAAGGCCGTCTCGGACGTTGGTGCGCAAGGAGGCGAGTCCGCCGCCAACAACGGCTGCGCTCGAGATCGGCAACTATGGTTTCGGCACCGACGCGAGCGCCAGCGTGCCTGATCTAGATATGTTGCGTCGCGATAAGAAGCTTTTGTTGCAGGAGCTGCTTGCCTCGCGCCAACGTCAGATTGAGCTGGAGCGTAAGCTGCGATACAGCGAACAACGGATCCAGCAGCTGGAGAGCAGTGTCGAGCAGATGAAACAATTCATCTACCAATCCTTTCAGTTGTTGTTGCAACAGCACGGGATTAGGCTGGATGAGCGGAAACGAAAGCGTCTGACGAACGTATCGGCGGAGCCCGTGGGCAGCTCAGCTGGCCTCTCGATAGGCAGTATTGAGTACAAAGGCGATACCGGTGAACTTATGAGCGATGGCGTTGCGGGATCGCCACCGGCCTCACAGTCGCTGGTGCTCCGGCAGGCGCACCCCGAATCCATCGAGCTTATCCGCAACCTCATGGCACAGCTGCAAATGGCCAACATGGCGTTGAGAAACTCGGCGAACCCGATTGTTGCTGAGGTGCACCCGGAAAGCGGCGCGGAGCGAGACACATTCTCGGTAAGTGCGGTGCCGAGTGGTCTGTCTGGGGCCTCTGCCTCCGAGCTAGCTCGACATCAGCTTGAAGGGGATCATGATGGCGCCCTTGAGGCAGGAACTCGAACGCGCTCCAAAGGGCCCTCTATTCTGCTGCTGGACGATGAGAATGGCCCCACAAGTATGAACGACACGCCAGCAGACGAGCAAATGGACGCGGGCTCGGGAGCACTGGAGGAGGATTTCGATCTCTCGCAATACGTCAATGTAGAGGATCTGCTGGACGTGGCGGGTGCGGGGCCGATGCCTCTCCCACCGGGTCAGGATGCGGACTTGCTCGCCGAGGAGGTTCGGAGACTTCTCGAAGACGAACCAGATTAGGAGCAGGCTGACATTCCCTGAACAAAAAGGCCATTACAGAGTCGGCGGTTGCCATTCCAGCGACGCTGGTGGTCATTTCGTAGACTGGGATTCTGACTGGAGGGTGTCCGCGACACCAAGCCGGAACGCGAAGCACGCAGCTTGCTTACGATGCGCTGGTCGTGCTGCGAACGCATGCTCGTGTACAGTAAACGCTGGGATGTTCCAGATCAATCACTTTAGTTCAACGAATTGGGCTGGAGCATATCATCAATTTTCAAAATCATCTTGCATAACTGAGTAGCGAGCAGGAGTTGTTGCTTCTTGCTCTCCAGAGTTTCGTAGACGTTCTGCTCACGCATATCCATGGTGCCGATGCCCAAGCAGTCCACGCCGAGATAAGTCTTCTGCTCCGCGATTTGACGGGCTTTGATGCTCGACAACGTCTCAATCGGCGACAGACCGCTGTTCTCGGCAAGAGCTATCGGAATCGCATCGAGCGCTTCTGCGAAAGCCCGCATGGCGTATTGCTCAGGCCCTAGACAGCGGTCTGCTGCTTCGCTGATCACAATGGAACATGCGATTTCCGAGGCGCCGCCGCCGTAAACAATGCGCTGGTCGCGAATGAGGTTGCGGACCACACAAAGGGCATCGTGGAGACTGCGCTTGGTCTCCTCAAGCACCATCTTGTTTCCACCACGGACCAGAATCGTCGCTGCGCGAGTGTTGTGGCATCCCTCTATGACGATAACTTTGTCGTGTGTCGTACCAAAGTGCATCTCCCGAACACAATCCGCATGGCCGAGTTTCTCCGGAGTGATCTCCTCGAAGCGCGGAATGATTCGGCCACCAGTCGCCATGGCAATGAGCTCGATCTCGACACCGCCCACCCAGCGCACCGCACAAATGTCGTGCTGGTAGAGTAACGAATTGGCTTCATCATCGAAACCCCATTGGCAGATGACAAGGTTCGCTCCGCTCTCCTTCACTCGTTTCACCATACTGGTAAAATAATCCCTCTCCGCTTGCTGCAGTTCTTGGTACTGTTCGACGCTGCTGATTTCGAGTCGATGTTTCGTCTTTGGTTTGGGCGGTTCGAAAGGAGCCGTTAAAATACAGATCTTGGCACCTGAGACTTGTTTTGGCATCTGGGGGTGCGACATATCTTTGTCGATCACGATACCCTCGACGAAGAGCGAGTCCTCCAATCGCCCGCCAACTTTGCCCTCAATTTTTATCAGCTCCAAATTCACATCCCGCCGCTCGAGATCGGCCACCGCAAGCACCGCTCGAACGCACATCTCCGCCAGAGCCTGGCTGTGTCGGTTCACGACCTTGGAACTTAGGGCAGTCATCGCCGCCCGCACCAGCTCCGAAGTGTCCGCTTTGCTACGTTGCAACACGTGGGCGATCTGTTCCAGATGATCTACAGCCAGCGCACAAGCACGGTCAAAGCCGTCACTGATTCGAGACGGATGCATGCCACGATCGAGAAGCTGCTGCGCCTGCTCGAGGAGCGCTCCAGCGAGAACGACCACTCCAGTCGTGCCGTCACCGATCTCATCATCCTGCGATCGAGCCAAATCAACCATAAGCTTCGCTACCTCGTTGTTCACATTCATCTCTTTAAGGATCGTCGCACCGTCGTTCGTAACCGTGACGTCCCCGTCCGCAGAGACCAGCAGTTTGTCCATACCGTTCGGACCCAACGAGCTGCGCATCGTGCGCGACACGGAAGTCGCAGCCGCAATATTCGCACGAATGGCCTCTAGTCCTTTCGTTCGAGTCTGCTTCTCCTGATCTTTGAAAATGATAAACGGCCTACCGTACTCGTCAAACACAAGCGACATGGTCTATATTCGAGCAGCGCAATGCCAGCAACCATTTTTTTTGTAGACTGCGCTCGAGCCCGATGACGCTGGGACGGCGCATCGTTGCCCCGAGGCGCGCCGTGTCCGAAATCGACCCGGACCAGCCCAACTACTTTGAGGCAAATACGCATGCATGAACCTATAGGAGATATGGACGCATAGATCGACCGGGACATGCCCAACTACTTTGAGGCAAATACGCATGCATGAACCTATCGGAGATATGGACGCATAGATCGACCCGGACCAGCCCAACTACTTTGAGGCAAATACGCATGCATGAACATATAGGAGATATGGACGCATAGATCGACCCGGACAAGTCAGTGGCCATAACGTCTGGCCGCATTCATGAACGTATAGGAGATATGCATGCAGGTCCATCCAAGTTGAATATCGGATTGGGATTCGGAGACAACATCGTGTGACAAGGTGCACATCAATCCTGCTTTTTCTTACTTTTGCTCGATGTATGTGATGAAAGGGGAGCATAGATGAGCGGCGATCTCTAGTCCCTTGGGATTGCTGGGTGAGGCCCTGCGATATCCACCCCTCCAGACAATATATCGATGATTGTTTTGCCGAATTTGTTGATTCTTTGTAACGAGCATCGGTTTCAGCAGATCTCCTCAGTGAATTATCGTTGATTGAATCGCTTGGGTGAATTGCGACAATCACCTGGACCAGACAGGTTCATAGCGAGGGATCAACCTGGATGCCAGGTAAACCGGCGCGCTCGAGACTCTTACACCAAGAGCGCCAAAACGTTCAAGCATGTTGTTGACATAGCATGAGATGCAGCGGAGCCCTGAATGAGCACTGCATCGGAGCTGGTGTGTCCTTGGCATCCAAGAATGCTACGCACAGCGTATACGATGTCACAGAAACAGGAATGACAACGAGGCGATATCGCCCTGGAAGATAGGCCGTGTACCACCCGCTGCCACAAGGGCCGAATTAGCGCAAGCGCTTCGATTTAGAACGATTCTTCAAGCCACTGTAGTCCGTAAGGAAAATCGTGGCTCGTTATGGAAACTCCCTTGACAAGTTTAGTATTGATTCTTCTGTCAGTTCTATGCTTGTTTTTCGTGTCTCAGCGGTGGCATCGCCCGAAACATCGCCTACCAAGTGTCGTGATGAGGTTGCGCTATGACGGGGAAGGCGCTTACGCTACACGTTCCTCCAGTTGCGAGTGAAGCTGCAACAGACGCGTTCCGAACCCTAAGCGGTGTGAAAAAACGAAAACAGATTCGTTGTGGCGAGGCAGCTAGTGGTCGTCTTCTTGGCTTGGTCCCCGAGATGGACGCCATGGACGTGCGTTCTCGCGTTCAAGCAGCAGCGTGAAGCACAGGGCCGATGGAAGCGAACCTCGTATGCTGAACGTCGTACGAGTCCTACGTGCTCTAAGAAGAGCGTTTCTGGCGAATCGTGAGCGCATTCTCCAGGCAAGTGTTCAGGAGACAGGTAAGACTCTCGTCGATGCACAGCTAGGCGAAATGCTCACGACGCTGGAGAAGATTCGTTGGCTTTTGCGGCAAGGCGAGCGGGCGTTGGCCCCGGAGCACCGCTCTGTAGGGCCGCTCACGCTTCACAAACGCGCCTTTGTGCAGTTCGAGCCCCTTGGTGTGATCGCTGCGATCGCTCCATGGAACTATCCATTTCACAACCTGATGAATCCGATTCTGGCGGCGCTCTTTGCTGGTAATGCGATTGTGGTCAAGTGCAGTGAGTACAGTTCGTGGTGCTCGGTGCACTATGTGGATCTTGTGCGACAAGTACTGGCTGCATGCGGACACCCACCAGAGCTCGTTCAGCTTGTGACCGGCAGGGCTGCTGCTGGCAACGCGCTCGTAACGGATCCTGGTGTGGATAAGGTATTCTTTACCGGTTCGACAGCCGTGGGGCGTCAAGTGGCGAAGGCTGCAGCGGAAAAGCTGAAACCATGCGTCCTCGAACTGGGTGGCAAGGATGCTCTCATCATTTGCGATGATGCGGACCTGGAACAAGCCACTGCAATATCCATGCGTGGCGTCTTTCAAAACAGCGGACAGAATTGCGTTGGTGTTGAACGCATCTTGGTACAACGTTCGCGGTACGAGGGCTTTGTTACCCAGATGGAGCGACAGGTACGTTCGCTTCGTCTGGGAGAAGACCTTGGTGCGATGACCATGGGTGAGGCCGCGCTTCGACACATGGAGTCGCTTGTAGCAGACGCCGTAGCACGCGGGGCAAACCTCTTGTGCGGTGGCAAGGCAACCCACCAATTCTACTGGGAGCCCACCTTACTATGTGATGTTCCGTCGGAGAGCCGGATCCTTCGGGAAGAAGTTTTCGGACCAGTCATGGTCATTATACCATTTGATCATGATGAGGAAGCGATTCAGATCGTGAATGCCTGCCCGTTCGGCCTAGGGAGCAGTGTTTTCACGGCCAATCGGTCGCGGGCCGCAAACATACGAAATCAACTTGTTGTGGGCATGGTGAACGAGAATGACTTTGGCGTGAATTATCTCTGTCAGTCGCTGCCGTTTGGCGGAACGAAGGACAGCGGCTCGGACCGCTTTGCAGGCATCGAAGGCTTGCGTGGTTGTTGCCTCATGAAGAGCGTGACGCAAGATCGATTCTGGTGTTTTCGGACTCGCATTCCGGCATCTCTGCAGTACCCAATCGGTCCAAGAGCGCCAGCGTTCCTCGATGCTTTGATTCGATTTATCTATATCGAGGACGATATCTGGGCCCGGTTGTCTGCATTGGTCGCTCTTTTGCGCCCTAGTCTTGAACATTCGACGGGAAATACAAGCGAGGTCGCCACCTTGGAAACAGAAAAACTGAAAACACTGCCTCAACCGCGATAGTGTACCAGCACTGTGATAAAGATCGGTTGCACGATCAACGCAAACCTACAGTGACACACTTTGATTCTCGGGATGACATGCATGGGGCAATGATTTTGGGCGAGCGCTGTTGCTTTTAGATGAAACTTGTATCATGAATACGCTGGTTGGCTTGTTTCGAGCTCTCGACTGCTTTAAGGATTCCAGAAAAGACTCGCTACGACACCTCCCCAGCATAGGCTACGCTCAGGCTCGAGCCGAGAAGCACCAACCCCCAGCGATATGTTCTCGGCAGCAACGATTGTGGGACAGCACTCCGATCATGAAGATGTTCAACAGAGCAGAGTCACTTCACGGGTACCAGTGACTACTGCGCAGTTGCCAGTCGACGGATCCGGTACCAGAGTAGGCTCATAGGACTGGGGAGTATCCCTGCGAGTACTGGATCGAGCACCGCTACAAAATCGATGAGTGTCGCCGATTGCGGAAGGACCCCATATGATCCACTGAGACCCGACCAAACCACGACGCGACTTTGTTGTTCCTCATTGAAAATCGCCTGTTCGTTTCAGACCTGCACATCCGACTTTCAACCAGCGACCGAGGCTCTAACAAGACGGGACCCGCCGAGCTTTAGATGCCCAGATGAAGCGTCGTTTTCGGACTTTTCGATTTCGTGGCATCAAGCTGTCCCTCTTGCCGGTTTCGTAGCGTTGCACGCTAACAACCTATTGATATTGGAAAAGAACCTCCAGTCCCGGGTGAGCAAAGGGTCTCAGCTATTCGCAACCGTGGGCTATTCGACTTCGCCGAGGTAGTCGTGAATCTCGGTTGGAGTGAGCGCACGGAAACAGCGATCAGATCCGACAATTCCGATCTCGATGTTATCCTCGGTCATCTTTCCATCAAATCCTTCCTTCAACGTCAAAATGGCCATATGAATTGCGTCCTCGAGCTCCACGTCGTCCTGATAACGCTTCTCCAGAAACGTCTTCGCGTTCACTGTGTTCTTCCCGATCGCAGTCGCTTTCCAGAAGAAAAAACTCCCACTTGGATCAATCTGCGCGAGCTGTGGCCCTTCCTCATCATAACCAGCAATGAGCAAACTCATCCCGAACGGACGCACACCTCCTGATTGGGTAAACTCCTGCATGACTGTTGCAACCTCGCGAACAAGCTGATTCATGGGTATGTGCTCTCTGTACACTTGAAAGTACTTTTGGGCTGACTTTCGCGCCTTTTTGATCATGATGCGATAGTCCTGGACCCATGCCAGCATACACAGCACCTATCTCAGGTGTGATCAACTCCACTTTTCGAACAGTGCGCTCATCGGCAAGTGCCGACGGGAGTCGCTTCTCGGTCGCGATCACGCAGCCGTTCTTGGCTCGGACTCCTAACGCAGTAGCGCCAGCTTGAACTGCCTTTAACGCATATTCTAATTGATTCAATTTTCCCTGAGGACGAGAACACTGTCAACGAGAAGGACGACGCCGAGTCCGCCATCTCTCTCTCTCCCTGTATCCGTTCAGCCGAAGCGCCGTGGCAGAAGAACGCGAACGGTTGGATGATGTTGGGCGCGTCACGTTGGCCGCTCGGCCTCTCTAGTGAGCGTCCTTACGACGAGTCACCGCAGTTCCTTATTCTTTTTCTGGGACGACCCGCATACCTAAGTAGGTATTGATGGACTGGAGATCATGACTGGACATCGGCAGCATCGATCTGGAACAGCGAGACGCCCCACATACTGGCTGGTAGAACGCCAGAGGCGACGACGAGAGGCGAAAAAGCGTCGAAAGCAACGGGCTGCTCGAGGCGAGCCGCCCGAAAAACTGCCCAGGACGCTCGAATCGACGCGAATCTATCGACCTGACCTCGACTGGGGAAGTGAACTCCCGGTGAATGAGGAACCCATCACTGCGGTGCTTCGTGGCGAGCGCTCACCGAGGGTCATGCTTACCACGAGCCTCAGGCCAGAGGGGAAGGAGATCTACGACTTTATCGGCGACCTTTTGTTCCTTTTCCCGAACTCTGTATACAGGGAGAGAGGTGAGCGTAGCCTGGCACAAGTGTGCACTTTCGCGTTCTCGCAGGGCTTTACCGACGTCTGGATTATTGCCCAGGGCAAAGGCATGCTCCTGCGATACCTGGTCCACATTCGTTTGCCGGATGGTCCGCTCTATTTGTATCGGCTCTCATCCATCGTGTGTAGTGAGTCGATTCCACAGCGTGGCACGCCGACGCTTCATCCCTCGGAGGTAGTTGCCAGCAACTTTCAGACTATCCTGGGTCGACACGTCGAGCGTAGCCTCACGGCCTTGTTTCCACATCGAGACTCGCCACGCGGTCGACAGGTTGTACTTATTCGGAACCAGCGAGACTATATCTTTTTTCGGTTCCATCGATACATTTTCGACGAGTCCAGTGAATCTTTGTCTGCAGAGAGGATCAGGGTACGAATGCAGGAGCTTGGGCCGCGTTTCACGCTGAAGCTTATGCTCATCCGTCATCCAGTGGCGGGCGCTGAAGGCCACTGGAGTTGGAAACGGAGCCGCAAAGTTGATACGGGCAAACGGGTATTCGCTATGTGAGGAAATCTTGCACTGCGGCTTTGATGTGAGGCGCTTGTCTTGGACAAGTGTTCGGCATCGGAAACGATCGACACCCGCGTCAGGAGCTTTCTTGTCGGAAAAGCTGAATCTTCCAAGCAAGAAAGTTTGAGCCAAATACATGCATACGCTGAACGGTCTACCGAGGCGGGCTTTTCTTTTTCGCAGACTGGCTTGACGGGTCATGAAGTATAGATGCTCAGCTTGGAGTCTTGGGTTGCATCGTCATGAGCGCGTTGGGTCCATTCGGGGACTCAAGATTGTTTGCTCCGCGCAAGTGCCTCTGAAATGGCGGCGCGATGTGCTGTGGGAATGCAAACGCCCAGAATATGCTGACACCTGTTGCGTCCTGCCGCTTCTTGTAACAAGACCGTGGCAGTAGCATCAGGCAGCCCGTAACCAAGACGAGGTTATGACCAATACCTAGTCCGGCTGCTAGCGTTGACCTGCGTTTCTTCGGAAATATTTGCAGACTTGAGCAGCTTTTGGCGCCAAAGCAAGCCCGCATCGGTGCAGCATCTACTTGGGGCTCGGAAGATGACACGGCACGATACTTGGACAGGGTCATCTTCGTCCTCGGGCACGACTTGTGAGTTCTTTTTTTACAAGATGACTACCGAAGCGTGCCGTCCAGCTTGCTGAAATGGGCCATGGACGCCGACAACCCTACCCTGCTGAGTTGCAGAGCGTCCATGAGGTGTCGTCGCTACGCTCAACAGTTGATCGACCTGGTACTCCAATGGGTTCCATGCCATCCAAGCGCAGCAACAAAATGCTCACGAAACCGCGGTTTTCAGATGCATGCCTGGAAGAGTTCCCTAAAAATAGGCCTTACGAGTGCGACGTGGTGGCAGTCTTTGGACTTTGCGTGCCTTGTTCGTGTTGCTCCAAGGATCCTTCGGTCGAGAGCGTCGTCACCAAGAGCTTGGTTGGAAATACCCTTTCGAGTCCATGGACCCGAGAACCTCTTTCGGGGCTCCCAAAACTCTTCAAGCATTATTGAGACAAGGATCGAACCTGAATGCACCTGATCAGTCGACCAGCGGAACGTCGAAGAGATCAGGACCTATATCAGCATCCACAGCCTCATCTGGTGTGCTCTCCATGGCCGTGTCGATGTCAGTCGGCAGAGTTTGTCTTGGGTACCGGTGCAGTTCCGGTTGGTCTGAGGTTTCCACCGCCCCAGAGCTTGGGGCAGCGCTACGAAGCACGCATGAGTTCATAGACGGCCTCGCTGACCAGAAACCGTGCGACACTCGTTGATCTGGAAGAGACTGGGAGGACGCTAGCTCAGATGGCGTTGAGCGGCACAGAGGCGCCCGTGCCGACGGTCGACACTGTGGAGGCTGCTTTCCCGGCAGTCTCTTTTCCGTCTCTTTGCGAGTCCGTAGCAGAGTTTGGCTATGTGGCTTTGCGCGATCTAGTCGAACAGCTTGTGGAACAGCGCTCTGACGACGTCGACGCAGCTGAGAAGAACGTGCTCGTGATAGACGTATCACAGCGGGAACGCCATCGACTCCTGCGCTTGCTGACTTTATTTCGCTGGCTCCGAGGATCGTATACAACGTTGCGTCAAGCACAAGTTTGTGTCATCGAGGCTGACTGGCTCGCAAACCGCTTCGAACGAACTGGCGCTGACGTGCTCTGGTCGATGCACCAGCAGCTGCGAGCAGGTCCGCTGTTTGCTGCTGCCATGGACGTGCCTGCCGCTGCCACAGTCGCTGCGACTGGCACATATGATCGGCTGCCGCTGGTGCTGCACTTGGCAAAGTCGAGTGCCATACCACAACTGCGGCACCAGGCCATTCGTATTCTCGGCACCCGCACTTGTCTGTTGTTGCGTGAGGCAGCCTCAACAATGCACGTGCAGCTCCAGTTCTCGCCATGCAATGAAACGGAAGCCAGCCGAGCATTTGTCGCAGTATCCGACAGGAACATGCGCGGATGGCGTGCGGTTGTGGGTCTCCGTCCGGTTAGCCCCTCGATGTCATTGCCACCGCTGCAAGCGACATCGATGAAACAAGCCGAATGGGACTGGGTCGTTTCGAAAGTGACTCTGGATGGAGACGCAGCAAACGCGCCACTGGCTGCAAGCGTCGTGCAGGGACGCTATGTAAACATTTGTAGGAAAAAACAGGTAGTCGAATTTGCGGAGAAGACCCGCTATTTCCTGGGCTGCCTGGTCTCGTGTCTCTCGGTGGAGCTTTGCGAGCCGTTGCGAGTCGTCTCGCTCGCATCATCCATCGAGACGCTCGTCAAAGACCAATCTGACGCGGCATCGAATGGGTTCCAAGGTCGAGCGACGGTTGGAACACCGTCGACGATACGAGTCCGTCGGCTGGGGCCGCACCATGCGCACTTCCAGGTCCTCTATTGGCCGACATCGAGCAAGCCGTCGGTCGCATTAGACCTTGTCCAGGCAGAGAATCGTTGGTGGCATGCAATCTCTGTCCAGTGTACTCATCTGGAGGTGCCGCCAACGCCTGAATGGCTCTGGGACCCAAATTATCGCCTCCAAGGGCCATTGCATGGGTATGTCCGGATAGGTCATCAGCCTCCTCTGCCAACCGATGCTTCCGTTGATATGGCGCATATAGAGACTGGGGATGGTGTTGGGCTCCTCGTGCAGGTCCGTCGTGCTCGAGCTCATGCGCTCTTGCGGACCATCGCTTCTGAGCTGCCGCTTTCAATCAGAAAACAGCTCATGTATCCGTGCTCACTTGATCTGCGATTGCCTGGTGCAGGAGACTTGACAGTTCATGTCCAAGTAGAGGAGCAAGACGGTGTCGTCTGCGTACGTGTGGGCGCGGACGACGTATTGACCTCTATCCGTAACGTTGGCGGCTATGTGGATCCCTTGGTTCCTGGCTGGTTGCGGATTGAAACTTGGCCGGCGTGGTTGCCCATCTCCGAACAGCGCCAACGAATACTGATTCGGCTTGAGGCACTGCAACGTCATGCACTGAGCGATCAAGTCCGAGTCCTAGCGGATCTCTGTAGCTGGTATCCTCATCCAGTATACCTGATGCCGGGTGCGAACCGTCTGGAATTGGCCGTGAAACTCTCGTCTGGCTCGTATTTTGTACCGATTGGGCATGTGCTTGCCGCTCTGGCAGGGCACCGCGAAGAGTCTGTGCAAGGATCGCGCTGGACCCGCATTGTTGCCTACACTGTTGACGCTTTACGTCGGGTTGAGTATCTCACCAGTCTTATGCGAGAGAGCGGCGTCCTCGACGAAGACAGAACTCCCGATATCATACCATGGTCGACAGCCGTAGCGCTCATTCGAGGCCGGGCTGAAAGATTGATCATTCCCCTTCGAATGAGGACATATGAGGGGCTAACGATCCACCATAGCTGGCTACACATTGAAGCTGCATGTCCAGATCGATCACCGTGGAGTGTGGAACTCGAAATCGCTACCGATTTGTTCGACTCCTGCACAGACAGTACTGCCATCGACGGTGAATCGTCGGCAGGACGAATTGTCGTCGAATCGACACGAGCACCCCGGGGCATTGAGGAGCCGACACCAGTTCCTAGCGCTATCGTGGGAAGCCCGAAAGCGACGTCAGTCGACTGGAATCAGTGACGCCTGTAGAAGTTCCTTGCGACATCGTATGCGTCTGCGGTACCCTCACGCAACCACAGCCTATATTCAACACCTGGCTTGGGATCTGACACGAGCATCGCGCATGGCGACGCTGTTGCGTGACCCAAGTCTGTCCCCTGCGCAGATACGTCGAACAGGAAACTTTTTCCGTTTCGATCTCATCACACCAGCGCGTCTCTTGGTACGTCTGCCGGATGGTATACAGCTCGTGATCACTTATCGCTGTCATGAGCGACCGCACGGTTACATTGCGGCTTTTCGAGGACTGGTTGGCTCCTTGGAATTTGCGATTCGCCTCATAGAAGAAGTGTTGAATGCACAACCGTGCTACACAGTGCTGTATGGTCTGTTGGAGCGCACCCTGCCGTTGGCGCTGGCAGCCGAGGCGGCGTTTCGCGGGCGCCAAGCGCGTTTCCGGTTTCTCTCGGCTCTGCGCTTACGGATTGTCGTGGTCGCTCAAGATGTTCCGAGTCGGGACGCCGCCGCTAGGAACCATGTACTGGAGCTTGATGCGAAGGAGGGCGCTGGGTTCGTCCGGCTCCTCGACATTGGAGCACGAGCGCCTCCTGGCCCAGGTACTGCATCGATCGTGCCGCTGCCTGGCTGGGATCACGTCCAGGCATCGAGTGCCAAAAGATCGGAGTCAGAAACAGATCATCGGAGTATGCGAGTCCCGCTGGTGCAACTAAGACAGACACTGGAGGCGTTAATCTCAGCGTCTTGTGCTGCATCATTTGAATAAATACTGCCTCGATTCTGTTCGGCCTATTCCAGATCCATGCCATTCGATAGCATCAGTATGCAAAAAGATCGCGCTGTACCCCCGGTGCTTGGTACCAGCGGGAGCATCATGGTCCTCAAATGTGCCGCATCATTTGTTTGGCCCGAGACAGACCCGATGCTTCGGGAACACCTCTGTTCCAATCATTCCTATGACGAGGACGAAACACAATCAGATGAGGGTTTCACTCCGCTCATATACCAACTTTGGAAAACTCCGCTGTCCATGAGTAGACCTTGTTCGGAACGAAAATGTCTCGATCGAACACTCATCCTCATCAGTGAGAGACAGTCTCAAAAGAATCCTAAACCTGCCGCATCTCCACTATTAAAATGAGCGCACTTGCTGACTGACCTCGAGCATCATTGCACAAATAACCATATGGAAAATATATGGACACGAATAGGATACCTTCATCATCACTTTACAGAAAGCAGTCCTATACGAGCTCTGTATCTGCGTCACCATCGCATGCGAAAGACACCGATACGAATCGAATACCCACACCATCACCTTACAGAAAGCAGTCCTACACGAGCTCTGTGTCTGCGTCGCCATTGGCTAAGACGCAGACCGAAGGCATCAACCGTGGGGATTCGCCACCGTCCACGACACACGAAGAGGCGCATCCGGTCATGCCGAGCATGCAGCGGCGACTCGGCAACGCTGCGCTATCTCGCTTTAATGACCAGGTGTTTGTGAAGATAGAAACACTGCGAAACAGACCTCTTTGTGCGGTACAGAGACCCATAAACTGCTACCAAGGTAATCTCCTTCGCGATTACAATCTCGTGCGCTGACCCGCTGTTCGAACATACAATCGCAATAATATCGCTCATCCATGCACTCTGAGCCAGCCTCCTCCTCCGTGAACAAAACGGCACACTGGAATGACGAAACCATGGACACTTGGTACTTGCACAAGCGTGTGGGTGCTTGCTCATTTGATGGACGAACTCGGCGACGAGATCCATACCCATCATCCGTGCTCAGCATTCATGATACACGCAGCATCCGATCCTCTGAATATAAATCGATTCGAAAAGCTCAGTTTATCCATAAAAAAAGGCATCTGCAATGTTCCCCATGCTGATCAGATGACGCTCGCGTGAAAGAAAGCGCTTCAAGCACCTCCAACGTCCGACGCTGGAGAGCCCCTCGGAGCGTCGCATTCACCATCGAGTTTGAAGAATTCGATACATACCCATGGAAATCGTCTCAGTGAAACAACTTGGACTGTTCATGAATCTGAGATGAGGAGGCCATTCGAAGAAGAGGCCCTCAGGGCAGTCGCCACCGTTCGGAAAGCGTCCGCAGACCGTCGCCTCGTGCTGTGGTGGCGCTTTTGCGGTGGCGGCCTCTGCCGGCGTCCGCCCAGCCGTCGAGAGGGGAATGCGGTGGCCCTAGATACATCCTTTCCGCGGCTAGTCTTGACGAGGGCGTTGTTGTGTTGCACGAATGTCCAAGGCTGATCTTTTGTCGAAAGAAGCGTTTCGAACGAGCGACTCGAATCAACGGAGAGGGAAGCATGCAACACTTGGAAAAGACGCGACGAACAAGCGTGAAAAGCGAGCTTGCGTTCGTTCGCAACCTTCACCGCTCGACGGGGCGATCACCTCCATCAAGCCGCTTTTTGAGGAGATGCGTCAAAAATCAACATCCAAGGAGAGAAAACAAATCTTAATTGATGAGGTTTTGAAGAAGCTTGAACATTCACTGGTTTGGTGTGCTCGTCGTCACGACGCTGCGCGCGTCGTGGAGATCGCCCTCAAGCATGGCTCCAGCGAGCAACGGGGTCGCATCTGGAGTGCACTGACTCTGGAACTTGCGAGACTTGTAGAGACGCGTTACGGACAACACGTCATTCGCGCCCTTGTTCAATATGGAACTGGGGCACAGCGTCGAGCGTTGATTTCCTCTCTACGTGAATCGTTGGTGCGTCTGGCGACGACACAGGATGGCGCGAATATTGTCGACTATGTGTACCAATCGGTGGCCAATGGACAAGAGCGACGCTCACTTCTGCTCTCACTGCTGGTGCATCGGGATCGGGGGCTTCGAAAGATGCTCGCAAAACGGCTGGAGCAACCAGCAGACTTGAACGGAAACGCACTTGATTGGCTGCTTGGAATGTTGGAACAGCCCTTTCACCGACGTCTCATTGAATGTTGCCGTCAGCAACTCGAGCAAGTATATGACAAGCCGCGAGTTCTGTCGAATGCTCTTGTTCACGAGTTTTTGTGGACCATGCTCTCCTCGGAACGGTTGGAGCCGCGAGAGAAGCGGGAGATTGGGCAAGAATTCGCGTCGCGAGCGCTCTATCTATATCACACCAACAGTGGCAGTGCGGCTTTGATCCTCCTGATACAAATGGGGGACACAAAATGGCGAAAAGAGTGCGTCAAAGCGTTCAGAGAGGTGCTGCCCGAAGTGTGGAACAGCAAGTATGGGCATCGCGTTATTTTGGCTCTATTTACGTGGACCGATGATACGGTTATGTTAAGCAAAGGCCTTGTTCGGCCGCTGCTGCCCAAGTTAGGTCAGATCTTCAGTTCAACAACTTCAAACACGATCACTCCACTGGTTCATGCGCACGTGCCATTCCTGTACCTCTTGGCAGGCGAGACTACTCGCTATTTCCATCCGACGTCATACAACTGTGTGTGGAGTCCCCAGCTGGTCTCTGTCGAAACTGTAGCACCCAAGAAGGAATCTCTGCTTCGGAGACAAGAGGTACTCGAAAGTATATCGGAGGCACTCTTTGAATTGGCGCTGGCGCATGGTGCGGCGCTTCTCTGCGACTGCAGGGCCTCGCCCCGTCTAGGGACCTTGTTTGTCGAGCTCTGCCTGTATTGGGACAGGCAATCTCAGTCTGAGCGAATATCTCGAGCGCTGTCCAACGTCATGAATGAGGCTTCATGGGAAGCGCTCGAAGCTCGCGATATACGACAGCAAAATGAACTATTTCATCAGCTGAATATCCTCGGCAAACTACTGCCGGATACCGTCGCAACATGCATGAAAGCATTCGAACCGAGACTTGCTCGCCTTGCGGCAGAGCACGAGCGGGCGGAACAACTCTATGAGCTATTGAAAAACCACGAAATCGTCCAAGTTGGACATTCTTCAAAATGAATGGCCCCGTAACGAGTTGTCTGTGAAAAACTGGACGATGTTCAGCGCAGGGGTTGGCATCGCCTTTACGCCGCGCATGTCGGGAGCGCTGAGATTGAAGTTCCACGAGCGCTTATTCCACTGCTCCGTAGACTGTATGCTTTGACGGGGGTTCCCTTTCGAAAGCCGCCGTGCGCACGTCGCAGCTCGGATGTATGTCGCGTATCTGATTGCAAAAGCGTCAGATCTGGCATGTGTCGGGTGCACATCTCGTGGCAGAGGAGCCGATACAACGATGTGTCGGTATCGAGACACCATCAGCAGTAAAGAGCTGGAGCGACTGTGCGAACTCGCCACGAGCGCACCCAACGGAGATGTCCGAGCGACTGACCCCAATCACTTTTCATCACGAACGTATACTCGACGCCTATGGGCGAAGCTTGTCATGAAAGATATGAGAAGATTCCGGCTATCATCGCGAGGGCTCAGGTCCGGATGCGATGACATCATCCTTCTCGGAAACAGGATGGTTTCGTTGATAGGAGCGCACGCTGGAGCTATGCCGAATGGAGACCTAACGAGGTCCCTCGTCGAGAGAACGTTACCGAGTCTGAATCCTCGACCTAAACCCAGTGTCTACGACGAGCAGTTTACAACACAATCGTTCACAAGAGCTTATGAGGCCTCTGTTTGGCTGGGCTCGGTCAGCAAACGCGAGAGCTGCACCGCCCGCTCGATGCTCGACAAGTCGACAAAACCACAAATCTGAATTGGCGCCCCTGCTACTGAACTGGCAAAGGGCGCCCCATTCGGAGTCTCCGTGTAAGAGCGTTCCTCAGACGTGTCAGAAAAAGTCACGGGTAACAGTGGCATCGACTGCGATTCGAGGATGTCGAGAGCACGAACGAGGGGTTCGTCTTCGGAGATGAGCTGAAAGTCACTGGAACAGACATCACGCAGGACGACAGTTTGCAGGGAGCCATATTCATTCTTTGCCCGTAACAGATCCTGAATGGTCACGAGGCCCATGATTCTCGGGGTCGTCTCGGTTCTTGTCACCAGGATACAAGCACGGTCTCGTTCGCGCAAGCATTCGAGCGCCTCTCCCGCACTCTGCTGGGCATCTAAAAAGAGCGGCTTGAGTGATGAGATAGCATCACGGACCATTAATCGCGTTGCTACAGAACGAAACTCCGCGTCTGGACGAATACCCAAATAGAGGGGAGAGGGCCCCTCCCGTTTCTCCGCATACTGAGGCGCGGTTGCCCTAGCCATTGGACCAGAGTCATCCGCGATCCATGCACTGATACCAACGCCCGCCATCAGCGGCAAAATGATACGATAATCGCGTGTCATCTCGAAGAGCAAGAGACAAGCGGTTAGGGGCGCGCGAAACATGCCCGCAAGGACCGCAGCCATGCCCACCATGGCGTACGCTGGAGGTCCAGCGATAGGGATCGAGCCAGAGAGTGCACTGGCTGGGATCGCGCCCAGCGTTTTGAACACCGCTGAGACGAACCAGTCACTGATCCATTCGATTGATTTGCAGTAGAGTGCCCCCAAATTGGCGCCAACGAATAACGCTGGCGCAAAAGTACCTCCGACAAGTCCGCTTCCGAGGCTCGCCGCCGTCATGACTGGCTTGAGAACCAGCAATCCAGCTAGAAGCGGAATGCTGAAATTTGTGTCCGCCAGGAGAGCATCCAACATGTCGTAACCAAAAAAGAGAATCTGTGGGAAGGCAAACCCAACAATGCCATTGAGTAAACCACCAAAAAGCGGCCTCCACGAGCGTGGCACCCGACGCAACCAGGGGTGGTCATAAAGCTGCTGGCCAATCAACAGCGCTTTTCGAAATCCCCAAACTCGTCCAACCAGCCAGAATGCCCAGCCCTAGATAGAGCGGCAACTCAAGCAGCGGGTTGCGCAAATCATAAGTCGGAATCGAGAACGCTGGACGCTCGCCGAGTCCGAGCCGAGCGATCAACGAACTCATCGCTGAGGCAATAAGCAGCGCGGGAGCCTGTGCTACCACCTATGCCAAATTCAACGTGACCTCCACCAGCCCGCTGCGCTATTTCGTACGCAAAAAACACGCCAGCGAAAGGTGCATTGAAACCAGCCGCAACGCCAGCTGCACACCCACAAGCGAAGAGCTGTCGTAATCGCTCCGTTGACAAGCGCAGGTGCATGCTATCTGAGATCCACTGCGGAACAAGACGAGCGAAAGAAGCCCCAATTTCAACTGCAGGCCCCTCTGGTCCAAGTGAACATCCGCTCCCGAGTGTGAATACAGCCGCTGTCGCCTTGACCAGCGAACGAACACCATCTAGTCGCTGGGATTTCTCCATGGACTTTCGCATCGCTTCAATGCCGCCATCAAATGGACCGAATTGGATTCTCAGCAGACTCACACATGCACCGCCTATGAATGGCACTGCAATCAAGTTCAAGGATCCGAAAAAAGGGAGCAGTGCGCCCGCCACAATGTCGCCGTAGCCAACGTCGGAGACCACCCGAATAGCGGTCTTGAACGCCGTGACCCCTAGACCGCCACTGACTCCAATCAACGCCGCCATAAAGAGCACGATAGCCCCATCTGGAGACTTTGGCCACTGTTGACGTTTCTGCTCGTCTAGCGACCCGGTGTCAACGCTCGTCTGGACGGGTGCGCTCGACCTTGCGTTCTGCTCGGGTTTCACCGCGCTGGCCCACACGAAACGTCGAGCGTTCGTCTGTCCTCGACGCACCACCACAGTACACAAGTTCCGTTCCCGACGTTTCACGAACACGTTCGCATGGAACAGAAACGCTTGAGAGCCGGGCATTCATGACCACCAGGGCCGTCGTTGCGAGCACGTCGCCCTTCCGGGAACGTCCGAGTCACCCTTTGTGAACGCTGCCTCTACACACACTCTGCTCGTTCTCCTAGCGTTCTATGCTACGTCCCACTGAACCTATTGCAAGTATGAGTTTTTTTCTCGCTTGAGGTACTGAAACGTTGTACCTATCGTCCTGGTGAATGGCAGAGACGTGCTGGTCGACAATGCCACAACCAGATATCCATTCGCATCTCCAGATGGAATTGGCGAGCCAGTTTGTCGCTCGAGGGCCTCTCTCCAGACGTTCGTTGCTCGTCTTGATCAAGTGAGCATTGTCTTGGCTCTTTCAGTCAGATTCTGGTCGGAAATGTTTTTTCCATCCAATTCGTGTCTGGGGATGTTTTGGGTTTGTCGACAAGTGCTTGGTCTGGGGCGCGGTGAGATGGTGAGCGGGGGCTTGCGGCTCGCGCTTTGAACGGTTTCTCTACGAGACACGAACAGGTAGTGATAGCCTGCATAGCGTTCGCTCGGTGGGTGCACTGCATTCACAGACTTTTTACCTCGGATATCTTCAGATGAAAACGCTATCTGTTTATTGGCAATAACAAGGGCGAGCCACCGAGTTTTACGCTTTGGAACGAGGCTCGGAGACGAAAGTGCCACTCGCTACCTGATTCGAGGCACTGCTGGTGTCAACAACCATGGAGCCAGCACTTCGAACGGAGCGTGTCCATGACCCTGACTGCGGGCGACGATGACGACGACGGACAGCGAACCCTGCCTGTTCCTTGCCGCTGAAGAGCAGACTCGAAATGGATTTCACTAGTGAGTTCGAAATCTGGGATCAGCGACGTCGCTGCAGCAAGTTCAAAATGCGCTTCTCTTTGGCCGGTTCCGTTGCAGCAGCTGGCAATGGTAGAATCGCGTGACGAAATGTCAGTGAGAGACGATAACCGCGATCCTCGCCTGCACCGGCAATACGCTCTGCAATACCGTGCAGGTATGATGTGTAGGCCTCGTCGGCGATGATGCAGAGAGAACGTGGCGGTAAGCGAATGCTTGTCGTGGGTGTTGAGCGATCCGCAGAATCCTTGCGATAAAAGTCTAGCACAGTCGCCGAGAGAAGGCTTATGATGGCTGCATTGGGTACGAATGCTGGTCCATCTTCATGAGGCATGATACCTTGCCCAACCTTGTATTCATTCACAAGAATATGGTTTGCCAGTTGATCTTGGTAGCCGTCTGCGACGAGTCGTTCCGCCAGCCTTTGGATAGGTTCGGGAGTCACGCGCGTGTACCGACGATGGCTGGTATCGCTTTGTACAAAATGCAAACCATAGAGGATCACTCGCCGACTTGACAAAGCGGTCCAATGAGATTTGGCTTCCTCTGCAAAGTAGTTCACCAGGTCGGCCTCAGTGGCTGGAGAGATATATTCCGGAATCAAGGTGAGACCGCGGGGCCACGACCGTGCAGTCTGCTCTCCGACCGCGTCCATAAGAACTTGAGTTCACGCGAAACGGTATCGAGTCACTGTTTGGAAAAGATGTCGTTGTCGTGTATCGAACTCCAAGCACCTTGGGTAAATAGATCAAGTAGCAGCTCGTTTCAGCGCTTTGGAACACGAGAACGCTCGCTCACGAAGCACCTGCGCTCGTCGGAACACTGGTCTCAGTCAGCAGTTGCGCGCTCGGGACTCAGACGCAAACGCCGGTTTATGAAATAGAGTAGGTCCAGCGTCCTTGCTCACGACGGCACGTTCGTATATGGACGAGAGTTTTGCGTGTCAACAGTCACAACTTTGTTCACAAAGGCTGCCGCTTGTCACACTCCTTGGCGAAACACCCGTTCCGTGGACGTTCTTTCATCAGTTCGTTCATCAATGTCAATCAACGGAACAGATATGAACATGATGCCTCCAATGTCGTCAGCATCATAACTGAGAAAAGCACTCGCAAATGTTCGTTGAAACTCGCAACACTCGGGGGAGCGGTGCTCGGTGCCCGTCTCCGGCACGAATCAAACCTTCTTGGACAGAACGCGAGCGCCTCTGTGCTGCTCATCGGCTGATCTCCCGCTGTTCTGCACCGAGACGTCGTTGGTCATGAAGCGCTGTACTCAGTTTGTGATCTCTGTTCAATATAAGTATCGAGAATATGTGCATTCCAATCAGTTAGTATCTCTAGGAAGCCCGAGAAGCGAACCTGGGGTTAAACGAGCGGCTCGGCGCCGAGCAGTGCTGGCGTTGCAGGACGAGCCTGGGAAGCGTCTCGATGACAAACAGGCTACGGTACCGTCTCCAAATAGGAAAAAGAAAGTAACGCGAGCTGCAGCGTTACAAGAGTCGCTTTCGTTCAGTGATGCCTGGGCGGCACGCAACCGGGGTCGAATAGACGTTTGGTTTGTAATCGGGTTGCTGTTCATCCTCCTGCCGCTGGGAATCCTTATATGGGGAGTAGCAACCGGTGTCATACCGTACATGTCGTGAGCGCGAGCCCACGCGGTGACGTCCAAGTACATCCCGGCTGTCGTTTTAGATCAACATCGTGCAATGACCCTGGAGCAGCACCTGACTCGGTCAGTGGCAGAGAGATCGAGGCGTTTGCTGGGGCCGCAGACGCGTCAAGGCCGCCCCTCTTTGATCGAGGCCTCGTTGCGCTTCCTTCTGCTCCAGCCAGCCAGCATGTCGTGCGATCAGTGATTGGTGTGAATGAGCGCGGGATAGGCTCGGTTGCGGAAAGAGCTCAAGGCGGTATCTCCATTTGGAACAACCGGAGCAGAAAAGATCGTGAGTGCTTCGATTCTCATGCGACCCTTGCGGCTGATCTGGAGCGCGTCCGGGGATGCAGTACCTGATCAGGCAGCAACTTTGGATGATAGTGCTATCTATCTAGAGACAAAACGATACGGGAGACGCCTAGGAGCATTCGTCTGGTGCCGCGACATCGAGCCCGGGAAGCGAGCAGCACCCTCTTGAGAAGACGCGAACTCGAAGCACGCACTGCGCACCATGCCGACAGGCTGCGGAGACTCCAGATATCTTTCGCTCGCTCATAGCATCCAACTGACGAAAGCTTTCCAGATCGACTGGCCTACCGAATGCAACGAGGCATGGCCCTAGCTGCTCAAGTCGTTCGTGGGCGCTCGACGCCGGCCTCACGTGGCCGCACAAGCATTCATCCATCGACCCAGATGCACACATACAGGCACTCTGTTAGGATGTGTGCGGAGAGGTCCCGTCTAATGTCCCTGCATCCGAGTCAGTAAAACTCAAACTCGAGTCCCGGTCATCCTCGCAGGTCCCGAAATACAGATCCCCAAAGTCGCCCAGCCCCGGAGTTATAAACTTATCGGCTGTGAGACCGCTATCCACAGCACCTGTAATGAGCTGTATTCCAGGAAAAGCGCTCAACAGCGCCTGGATGCCCTCGGGACAAGCAAACATGCACACAAAGAGAATTCGCTCTGCAGGAACCCCAACCTGAGTCAATATATGCACCGCCATTTTGGCAGTGTCTCCCGTCGCAAGCATTGGATCCATGAGCAGCACCCACCGAAGTGCAACGTCCTGAGGCAAAGCGTACGGAAATGAGTCGCGCCTCGCCTGACTCACGCTTCTGAATGAGAATTTTCCCGATTCGTACCGAGCGAGCGATCTGCCGCAAACCTTGTTCAAACGCCTCACCCGCTCTCACGATCGACACACCACATATTTTCTCGTGGTACGCGAGCCCAACGAACTTGGCGCCTAGTCGAGTCAGCACCGTTCGAGGCGTCAGCGGTATATGATTCAGGGCGTGCTCAAGCAACAAACGAATCACGCGGTCGGCGTAAAAAACAAACTCACCCCGGCTCGTACGAGAGTCCCGGATCACAGTGTACAAGGCGACAAGCTGTGGTGTCTGAGGCACTAAATCAACACGGCCCTGCCAAGAATCCTCGAATGAAGCCTCCATGCTGCAGACAAGCGGCCGTTCTAGACGGCAGGCCTGCGAGAGACGCTTCCCCGGAACCGCGCAAGCCACGATGTTGGCGGCGCCTTGAATGCGCGGCAAGGCGCAATACCCTCCTGGCTGCAACCATCACAACAACAGCAACGATTTGAACATGGAGTCGGAGAGAATCGAGTACGCTCGGAAAATGAGGCATTTATTAAGTCCTCCTGAAATCATCCTTCCCGATGGAGACATTGATCAAGACTTTTTCTTACCAGCACGGTTTCGGGCTAGTAAGGAGCGCTATTTCGCGCACGAGGACCGAGAGGCGCTCGCCCAAGCGCTCGTGCGTCACGGTTTCGGTCACTGGGAGGCAGTGCGTTCAGATCCGAGTCCCATCGGATTGCGGCTCTCTCAATGGACGACTGAGGAACTCGAACAGGCAGCCAAACAGCTTGTGGGGTGCTCAGACCTGGAGCGGTACCGAGGGTGGCGACCAGCTGACGCGGCCGCACTAGCACGGGAGGTTGAGCAGAACCGGGCGAGTGGTCTTGCGAACGGCACCTGGGATGCGAATAAGCACTGGTTGGTCTCTGCGCCTGAGACGTTCCGTCTGAGAGAGTATCATGAGACCGAACGCTACAACTATCGAGCCAAGTCGTCAGACTAGTGCGACGAAAAAAGGACTCTCGGCACGAAACCGAAATGAGTGACGTTTGGGGCTCGTGTTAGGGTACGCATCTGGATACGCCATTTCGGTAGATCGCTTGTATTCCATGGTATATGTTTGTTGGCGGCGACATACTCGAGAACGCTCGCGTGAATAGGGCGCTATAGAGGACGCGCGCCCGACCAGAGACGCCGTCTTGTCTACGCGCCCGAGACTATATCGGACCGAGATCCGTATTTCATGGATTCGTCGTTTTCAGGACTCGCTCGTCCAATAGCTCAGATCTGTTTACTATTTCCACAGCTCGCCGGGTGAGATGAAACTGCAAGCAAACGCTGTGTTCGCGTCCGCTCATCTGCTTCATGCAAAGTTCTGGTTCTACTCGGATTGTAAGGCTCGCGACAGCGTCAGCCAACATGACATGCGTCAGCCGTGACCCAGCTCCAGCGGCTTCCACATCAGCAGATGTTCGCGCTCGCCAGTTCGTTTTTTCCACAGCTGCATTGTTTCTCGTTCTTGAACTGGCCGAAATCCGAAAGTCTCGTAAAGACGAAGACCAACAGTGTTATGGCGTTCAACATGGAGATACATGGCCTCAAGATGCCGTCGTCGAGTCCAGCGCTGAATCTCGAGCAGAACGAGTCGCCCAAGGCCCCGACGCCGAAACGTCGGCGCGATTGCCAAACCCGATATATACACCGAGCCTGCCTTGCTGACATTCTCAAGTACGTCGTCATCAACAGTCCTTTTCCTTCCCCGGCGCGTGACGTGTCTTCGCGCCGCTCGGAGACAGAAAGAAGGGGAACAGGTAGCCTGGGCCGAACCAAAGCCCATTATCCTCGCTGGGGTGCGGATACTCCGTCACGTCCGCAGTACCAATGATTGTATGCAGCAACGGGGTCGCACGATCATCCTGGAACATCTCTGGATCACGAGGTACCAGTACAAATGTGTGATTTCGTCCAGGATTCACTTCCAGTCGACTGCGCATGGATGTGTAGAGCTCCTCCTTTCGACGGGCAAAAAAATAGGGATCCGCAGCATACGGTGAGAAAACCAGCGTGCGCAGCTCGGCGACGGCAGCCAGCTCCTTCCAGCCATCGTGACGGAGCACCTTCCGAAATAGCACCGGATGTGAACCACTGTCTCGGGTGCCGTGCCCAGTGCTCGTGACCTCTGGTGCAACCACGCAACTGCGGTCACTTAGTTCAGCTGTGTGGGATGCACCAGCTCGCTCAGCGGAAACCGGGACTGAGGTGATGACGCACTCGTCACCGTCCGTCTCCAGACGTAGCAGAACGGCAGCGTGCCGCAGACCACGTTTCGCTAGAGGAGCAAACGTCCAAACTGCAGCGCGTGACCAGCGAGGCGTCGGCGCAGCCTGGAACGGCACAGAAACGAGGTGGCCCGGTCGCTTCACCACAAACAACTTGGATGCTTGCTGCACAAAGGAAAAAGACGCCTGCATAGTTCGCGACATGCCAGAGACGTCGTGACACCGTCTCAGCGTCAACATGGACGTTTTTTCACGGAGCAGTGTCCCAGGAGCACTCGCGCCGTCACCACCGCAGCCGTTAGGTCGGCTACGCTGATGTTCTCAGCCGCTAGCGCCGTCACCCACAACCAGTTCGACACCACTGCAGACCGAGACCACAATCCAACACAAGCAGCTCGCTCACTTGAAGAGTGAATGAGACTGTCGAAACAGCTACTTGCTGCGGAGGCGTGTCTTGAACGTACACGATACCTTGGCAGGAAACGTTCTGCAGATCGATACGATCAAGTGACACCGCCAGGCGCTAGAGGCGACGCGCGGCGGCGTCTGCCTCGCCAGAGATTCATCTTTCGGATCGTCGTGGACAACCATCTGGGCGCCCTGCGGATGCATGAATGATCAACTCGATGGATGCATATCATCAACAGAGGGAGAGATCAGAAATCAACTCGATGCATACGTAAGTCCATAGAAGCATGCATGACTAGTCAAGTCAATGTAGGCGTATCGTCCATAGAGGCATCCATGACTAGTCGATTCGTTGTATGCGTATCGCCCATAGCGTTAGGCATTGCGGGCCGATCGTCTGTGACGCCTTTGCAACGGCATCGCGCGAGTCGTCGTCTTGGCCTGGAGCGCGCTTGAGAAGAGACGTGCAGGGGCACGGATGCCCCAGGCTCGTGACCGACAGCTCTCGGGTGTTCAGTCATGGGTTGCGTCAGTCGAAAAGGGAGTTGGCGTGACTTGATCTCGTTTTTTTCCTTTTAGGGTACGGAACAGTTATTTTGTGAATGTCGGTTGTGCTGGAGGGTTCATAAAACTGGCCAATTCGGACACCTGTCGTTAGAGATACGCTGGGCTCTGGCATGCGTTTCTGGGCTGTACGGTGAGGGCATCCTCGCTCGATGACTGTATTGGGGTGTTTGAATGTCATGTGGACGATCCAAATCGGCAGCGCGGTTTGGAGCGCTGCTCATCACAGGAATTGCGATGCATCATGCAAAGTGAGGTGGTCTTGATGCACGAATGCGGGTCGCTGCATCTTAACGATACACCATCCGAGGCTGCTTGATAACCGCCTCGTGACCTCGCAAGCAGTCCCGAACGGAATCAAGAACGACTCCGAGGGATGTGTCCTGCATAGGAAATAGCACCAATGCTCGCTGGCGGATATACTGTATGGTCGATGACACGGCTGGGTGCACTTCAAAGGTCGCCTGTGGCCAAACGAGTGCTCATTTGGCTCTAATTCCAGTGGAGACTGATACTGAGTTATTCTCCAAATCGTGTTGCGGTCGAGTGCCGTCGTTTCGGCGAATGCTGATGCGCGGCGCTTACAGAATCCCGTAACGAGTTCGCCGGGTCCTGGATAGCGCCGTTCGTCCTCGATGATTTGAAGGGGCAAAACCTAGGCGCTAGAGCCCTGTTCCGTAAACGATTAAAAGCTCATTGTAATTGACGGAACGAATGGAGCGCCTTGGTCCAGAAATAAACGATCCAGACTACCGTTTAAAGAACACCTATAGCTGCTCGGCACGAACACCCAAATCACAAGCTCGACCAGGCTCTTCATTTTGGCCAGCCCCAAGCGATTCAAAATTCCTTCTTATCATTGCTGCATGCCAAATTTCTATCAAAGGGTCCGTAAGGTTGTCTTGGGGGCTTCGTGGCGCTCTCCATCCGAGATCTCGGACTCGACCGTGAGCAGGTCCTCGTTCGAGTCTGACGACGCTTGCTGTGCGGGCGCTGTCACGTGCACGCTCATGTTATCACCAGAGCGGTCATTCGATTCGCGTGGTGCCGTGAGAGGAGTGAAGAAAAGGGCCGGCGCGACATCTCCCAGATAGGCGGGCTCTGGTCGGCACGGCTCACTCGGTACTGGCTTCGGTTCAATGAGGACGTGCGTCTCGAATCCGCTCTCAAGAAGCGATTTCGCACCATCGTCTATATCGTATACTTCCCCGACGCTTCCGACGGGCTGTAAACATAAGATAGACCAGGAAACCTAAATAGAGCAATCCGATAATAGCGGTGAAGACGATACCCACCGCGCTGCCAGCGCCACCACTGGAGAGCGCTTGCTGCAGCGTACGATCGCCCTGAGCGCCGACGATCAGATAGACATTGGCAGCGATGATGCTCAGCGTGAGTCCCCACATTGGCCACGTAACGTACCAAGGATTGCGATACGGGCCCATGCAAGCCTCACTGCTGGTGAATTTCAGCAAGGGTATGATAAGGAACGGAATCACGCCGGAGAGAATGGACGACGAGATCAGCAGGGCCAGCCCAGAACCACTATTTCCCGCAAATATCGCAATGAAGAGGCCAGGCACAATCGTAATGCAACGCGTGATGAGGTTCCGTAGCCAGAGGGAGACCCGCAAATTAAGGAAACCCTCCATGACGATCTGGCCCGCGTAGGTCGCAGAGATCGTCGCACTCTGGGCCGACGCCAGCAGTGAAATTCCAAAAAGGATACAACCTGCTCCCGAATCTCCATAAACGCGTTGAATGAGCGTACACGTGTCTTGCAGCGTGATATCATTGGGATTCATATCTACGGCGGGGTTATCGTAAAACCCTTGCGCCGCGAGCGCAATGACTGCCAGATTCACAACAAACGCCAACATCATTGGGATGATGGTCTCGATGATGTTGAAGATCGTGGCTGATCGGAGCGCCTTCTTGCTGCGCTCCACAGTCCGTGTTTGAACCAACGCAGACTGCAAAAAGACATTATGAGGACTCACAGAGGCACCAATCTGTGACAGCAGAATTAACGCGGATCCGCTCGGGATCGTCGGTATGACCCAGCCTCGCATCAGTGCCGCACCGTCCGTCCCAACCATGCCCCATTGGATGAAGAACGTTATCGACATGATAAAGACCAAAACAATCACAATAATCTCCAACAAGCGAAAGGTAATATACTGGGTCGATAGCAACAGTAGCGTCGTCGCGAAAGAGACCAATACACCCGCATAGAGCGGAATCCCAAACAAGATCTCCATCGCCACGCCAAAGCCAATGACCTGCAAAAGATCCGTCGCCATCATGCCGACCTCCGACAGTACCCATAACGTCATAACTGCCCAGCGTGGATACGTTTCGCGGCATGCTTGGCTCAGGGTGCGCCGCGCATACAGGCCAAGTCGAATGGTCAGCGCCTGAATGCAGATTTCAGCGATCGTCGACCACCAGATAATCCAGATGAGTGCGTACTGATAGCCAGCACCGGCCTGAATGTCTCCCTCATAGTTACCGGGATCGATCAAAGCGATGCATATCAACCAGCCGGGGCCAGCAAAGCGCAACAGTTCCTTGAGCCATGCCCTGACCTGTCGCGCATATCCGCGCCTAGGTGTCTCAGCGCCCGCCTTGGACGGCAAGTTCGGTAACGAGACAGTCTCGTTCGCCGCCGAAATAATATCAGAGCTCTCCTCACTATTCGCGTGGTCAGGTGCTTTCTCAGTCAAAGAGAAAGATGAGTCAGTACTCTCAGCCAAAGCCCCCTGATCGAGTTTCGTGTCGCTCGCCATACGGGCCACCGTGTGCGAACACCGTCGCTCTGTATGCCGTATTCTCAGTCCAAGCCTACTCACACCGTTTCCTAAGTTGATCCCATATGGACGCCTCCTCGTTCTCGACGAGCACAGAAAACTCGTCCGCTCTTGCCTCTATAGGCACACCTAAAGCGTCTACAAACTCGACCTTGAGCTGGTCTCGCTCACCAATGCTCATGTTGTGCTGGCGAGTCGTGGCGAACGGCATACGCTCAGCGGTCGATCGGCGCGTGCCGGAGCGCCTGAACACGCGACCCGCACGCGCCAGACGCACGCGGTGTCGCTCGCCAGCGCAGCGGCCTTGATCGGCGGCCCCGAACGCATCCATGGGGTCCCGCTCGCCATACCGGGCGTATCGCAACGGGACGGCGATCGGCGCTGATCTCCGAATCCGGCGCGCGACGACGACCGAGATGTTCGGATGGACGCCGCCACAAGGGCCAAATCGGGTTTTCATGGTCGGTGCGCCCTGCTGCGGAGAACGGACGGCGAAAGATGGCCTGCGAGGGTGCCATGCGACGCGCACGCCGCCGGTCTGCCGTTCGGATCCTCGGGCGTCATTGGGAGGGGAGCGCGCGTCCCGCCAGCCCGGCCGATCCTTGGCCTCGAGCCGCCGCCGCTGGCACACGAATGCGTGTGTGCGCAACGCGTTCCGAAGGTTCGCCACTTGCGCCGCTGGTCGGCGACCGCTTGATCGATGCCGGGGCACGGGGTCGGACGTCGACGCCCGCTGCGGGCATGGCGTGGTTGCTTGAGGTCGCATAGTGGCGTCAATTCTCCCAAACTATGCACGAAGGCTGTTTTGGTGAGGAGAAAAAGTCATATAGGGAACAGGTGTTGTTGTTCTACGACACAATAAAGAGGATATTTTCCTGATACGTAGTCAATCGAGCGTGGATATTGTTTGGCGGGATATTGCAACTGGGCGCGATCGATGCGTCGTGGTCGCCCGGCTGCGCGCTCACGCTCGTGTGCGCAACAAGCAGGGTTGCGGCGTGCTTGCGCTACGATTAGAGATGCTTTGGTCGTCGTCCAATACTCTTTTCGGAGTCTTGATTCCTCCGTTAAAGGCGCGAGCATGGTTGTTTAGGTCAGATGTCTGGAACGTGGTGCGACACGGATATTGCATGCGTCTGTTTGTTTCGACCACGTTGGTTGGGATGCTGCCTCAGCGTCGGACGGCGTTGCCACGCTTGGCGAATACCTTTTAAAGCGGTATCCACACATCAGTTCGATGCTCGGTAGACAGCTTGGGTATGCGGCCACGAAGGGTGTTCACGTTGGGAACAATGATATCGTAAGAGCTGTCGGTTTGAGTTTGTGTTCATCAGTCGTCGTCATCGTCGTCGTCGCCAAAATCCTCATCATCCAGAAACTCGTCATCAGTCGTCATCATCATCGTCGTCATCATCATCATCGTCATCATCGTCGTCATTGTCCGGATCCGATATCGTCATCGAAGCGAGTGCGTCCGCTGAAGGCACCGAGGGCGCACCCGCGCGCACGAATCGTTGCTCATCCTCGACCGCAGAAATGAAATGGCGAGCAGTTCGCGCCGAGTACGAAGACCGAGCGCGCGCATAGGAGAGTGCTCGTTTGCGCAGTGCATTCCAGGGGATGCGGCGGGCGGCATCCCCGTAGCGTTCCAGCGCATGTCGTACAAATTCTAGGTACATGGATTTGTTCGGCGAATCAAAGGTGAGCACCATACCGAAACGGTCCAGAAATGTAACCGTATCATCCGACAGGCCCGAAAAGACCTCAAAGAAATCCACCGAGGGCAGCATTCGGAGCCGCTTCTTGGATCGAGCGCGCTTCGGATGGCCCAGAGCGTCGTCGTCGGACGCGACGTTCACGGCGAAGAAATCGGGAGCCAGAATGCCGGTGCTGCATGTCGCCACCACGATCATGTTTCGCGGCAATGAGAGCATGCCGCCGCTCATGACACCCCGAAGTGCGACGAGTCGCGGATCCTCATCATCCAGGACTACGTCGTCGAGGAAGAGAATAAACCGTAAATTCGGATGCATCCAGGCCTGCTTGGCTAGACCCTGAACGTCGTGAGCAAAGCCCAGCGCTCCAAGCGGAATATCCTCCTCGGTTATGGGTTTCGAGGATTTGCCTCCCTTGACCCGTATAGTCGGAATGGTACCTAGGCCTTGCGCTGCTCCAAAATAGCCGCTGTCCAGTTGCACGAGGCGCAGACCAGTGCCATAGAACTCGTTGGCGACTGCCTTGACGAGAGCTGACTTGCCGACACCAAAAGCACCCATCAGAAGGACATGATGGGCGTGGTGACCTGCCAAGAAATACTTGATATTCTGGACGAATGCTTGCTTGGTTTCATCGTAACCCACAATGTCATCCAGACGCACAACATCTGGCGATTCTGCCGGCCTGAAGCGCTGCTCGCGATTGGAGAAATAGAGCATATAGTACTGCCCGAGAACTCCGTCTCCGCGAAGCTGAATCCGTTTCGTAATCAGCGGAAGATACTGACTCCAGCGGCGACGAAGTTTGGGCTCTGACGCGGACGCCGTAAGGGCACTCTTGAAGAGCACCGATCGAAGACTCTGCTCGAGTGCGTCAGCGACAAGGGCACGCGGTACACGGCTCTGTGCTACGAGACCTTTTTCAAGCACAGCGATGGGCGGCAGTGACTCCTTGGCGAGTAGCGTAACAAGCATCTCTGCTGCGTCATGAACCGTTGGTTCTCGAACTGGCGCTTCAGACGTCCGCTGTGCCTGTTCGGATTGCTGTCGGTCGCAGCGCTCAAGATCAGCTTCTGTGAGTTTCATGATACTGAACGCTATACAGCGCGCCAGTCTATACGGCGACCAGCTACAGAGGTCCTGCAAAACATCCAAATCATGGCAAACCATGGCCACCACAGAGCGGCGGAAGACATCGTTGCGCAAGACATCACTGGCCGCCGCTTCGGGAAATGCTTCAACGCTACCCGCGCTCGCGGCTTCACGAGCCTCTGGGCAATCGGAACGCGGATCATCTCCAGACTCCAAAGCGTCTCCTGAGAGCGGGTTCTGCTGCACGCTTTCCGTATAAGCGTTCGCAGAGTAGAGAGCGAGATCCAAAATATGGCCCTCCCAGGTCAGACCGTCTTTGGTATGTAATTCCGACATATCCCGATAGAACTGCACAAACGGCGCTTTCCAGGGCGCCGATGCCCATGGGCTCTCCAGTGGTGCAACCCATTCATGACTTCCCGATTCACTTGAGCCGAGGATTTCCTCAACAAGCTTATCATTCATTCGCAGGATCAATTCTTTCCGTTTGGGATCCTCGAGCCGTTCAGATCGACGGCGAACAGAATGGTCTGCTGGTGCTCGCTCCGCTTGTCTTGAGGTCCGTCGCGTATCCGTATCAGATGGATGCCAGGCAGATTCTCCAATAATTGGAAACTCCAGCGGCTCCAAGTCCATACCGAGAAGTAGCGCGGAGCTCACTAGACCCTTCAACGCACGAACAAAGCTGGAGACATACTTATCACCAAGAATCGTGGAGTAAAAAACAAGGCCACGGAGACGATTCAACAGGGCCAGCGCTTGGCGAATATCCTCCGCTGGTTGCAGCACTGGAGGAGACTTTGCAAGCTCCCGCACCAGGCGCTTCAAGTTATTCTCTAATGCCACAAGCTGCTGTCGCTGTTCCCGTTTCAGCCGACTGCTCCTAAGTCCAGGCAATGCTTCCGATAGCACCGTGAATATCCAGCCACCCTTTGCTTTTCTGCCCCTGTGCACCCAACGTCGCTCTCTTCTTGTCTCATCTGGCAACATTCCGAAATTCTCTAGTATACTGGCAACACCGACATCTGAACTCTTTCCAAGCTCACCAGATGTGCTATTGCGTACTTTGGATGTCCGGCGAGAAGACGCTTGACGAGACCGTTTCTGGACACTGTCCGAAGTAGGTCCTTTGATCGCCTCGGCATTGGCGTCGCTCTCGTCACCAGTCACACCATCGCTCGATCCGGCTGGTTCCTGAGGCACACCGCCATTAACAGGACGACCTTTGGCACCGCCTCGAATCGTCGCAAACATTCTGGCAGCTCCAATCTGTCTAGCAGTCGTCTCACTCGAAGTGCCGTACGAATCACAGCAGGGCTGCCCAGCTGGACTGGGCCAAACCCAGAAGCGCAGTCCGTGTGCTTTGGGCCCCAGAACAACCGATTTTGAGGAACCCAGCCCGCAGAAACTGCTCCCTCTCGTTCCGGCTCCCACCAAATGCCAATAGCGGACACCGTCGTCACCCAGGGATCGAGCCTTGACGTGACATGGCGAACACGCGCGATCACTCGTCGCGAATACCTGCGCAGTGCAGGTCGGCCAAACGAAACTCAAGTGAGAACGCCCTCCACGAAACCCGAAAGTGTTCCTTCCCCAAACGCTTACGAAACCAGCACTAGAAACTGGTATCCAACCGTCTGGACCAGCCGGACAGCACGAAGCGTCTCGAAGACAGCCACCCCAGTCTCGGTTAGGTTTCGCCCCAGGCCGACATTCACTGCCCACGCGAACCTGGTCATCCATAGAGACCCACACGGCCACGACCTCAGGTCTACTAAAGTCCCTATACGTACCAAAAACACAATGCTCCCAGGCGCTAAACGAAAAACTCACCCACTCTTGGTAACGCTTGCCAGACAACGCGACGGAGACGGGAACCATGGAGCCGCCGTATTCCCGGATGCGCTCGCGCGCGTCGCCTCGAACCATGATCCGCGGCGGCGCGTTCCGCGGGCCACAAGATCACGCAGGATGCGTGTCCAGCTTGCATCGATGCGTGCATGAACCTCAGAGAAAAGCCTCTTCACGGGAACCTGCTCGAGCGAGATGATCAATGCGAATAACGTATAAGCAGGATAGTACAGAGACGGATCGATCGAGGCAACCATTCAAAGGATGGATCCATGCATTCGAGATTCCTTTCACGGGCTGTGCTCGCACTGGATTGGCCCGAGCGCGAACATGGGCGCCTGATAAGGCGATGCGGGAATCTGGAGCGTCGCCTGCACGGTATCGTCTATGCATGTGACTTTCCAAGTCACAAAGCGATCGCTTTGGTGGGTCCGGACGGGGAACGAATCGTTTTGCTTGTCGCGAATAGTATGTGACCGGGAACAAGCGCTGCATGTCGGGATGAGGTGTGCATTCAATTTAGAAGAATCCTATTTCAAGGTCTTCGTTATAAGGCCAGCTCCTGATAGTGCACTGGTGTCGGGGACATCAGAGGTCTTTTTGGTGCAACGTTCTGGTCAAGTGTCATTCGCAGCGGCGCATGAGGGGTTGGATCGCCTCTCGTGCCGAGCCAGCCGGGGAGTTTATCGCCAAGCATCGGCCAGAGGCATCTCCAAAATCGACATGAGGTGGATATTGCAGCGCGGGCGTGCTGCGACCGAATGACGGCACCAGTGTGTCGTTGATGCACGAGTCAGTCTTTGTCTAGGTGTTGCGAACGCTCCACAGAGAAAGAGCACATTGCTTCATTTCTCAGCGGACAAAACCATCGCTCCTCTAAGCACTATCCTAAGGGAGAGCCAATTGATGTCTCCGTGCTTGTCTGGATGCGAGCCACGTGACAGTGACGCGGAAATGCGGCTTCCAGGTCAGTGTCCCTCCGGCCACAGCGGATGAAGAACGAGCTTCGAAGACGAGTCTCTGTGAGCGTACGACCAGTCAACCCACAGCGTGCATGCTGCTCATCCGATGGAGCGCGAATTGCGTAGAAAAGAAAGATCGTGCGTGGTCAAGCAGTCGTGATGCACATGATGAGGCACCTCAGGAAATAATAGTGACGAATCGCTGATGCGCTCATCACGCTCTAACAAACGACATCACCATCGTTTCATGAAATGCATGACAATCGCATCGATGAAGAAAGCGAAAGTATGCTTCAGCAAGTGCTCAGGTCATTGCCGCCTCCGAACTGGAAGAATCCGTAGCGCCCTTGACCCCACTTACGATTCGTTGACCGGGAATGCGCAGCACCACGCCAGCGCCAATGGTGGTGCCCTCGTCACGAAGCATGAAACGCCCCAGTGGTGCAAAGTCTTTGAACGGCGTCACACAAACCGGTTGCGCCACCGCAAGTCGGGCTATGAAGGTGCTTCCCGGTCGCACAAACTTGGGATATTTTTTCGCGATCTGATTCGTTCGACGGTCGACTTCTGCAAGCAGACGCTCGAATACCACCTCAACGGCAGCAGCCTGAATGTGAGCGACGCATCTGTACCCGGCAGTCAGAATGGACTTGTGTTCGACCAGCATAATCTGGCCGTCAAAGACCGTTGTTGCCTCTACAGGCGCATCCTCAGCGCAAAGAACCTGTCCTGGATGAATATCATCCTCCTCGACGCCCTTGACGAGCAGCTTCACATTGTCACCTGGCTCGGCCGCTGGTACCTCCTCTGCATCCACGGTGATGCCCGCTACTTGGACAGCTAACCGAGGCGGCATGAGTAGCAGCCGATCACCGTTCCGAACGATACCCGATTCGACCTTGCCTAGAATGCAAACGCCCATCTCTCGGAACTTGTCGACGACTGTCATACGCACTGGCACGTCAAGCGGTCGCGGTGGCAGTTTCAGTGCATCCAAAACTTCGAGGAGTGATCCGCCTCTGTACCAGGAACAGACCGATGGACTGACCCGTTCACGCAGGTTTTCTCCAGAATAGCCGCTGACGGGTACCCAACTTAGCTCCTGCGGTCGATAACCAATCTGCTTCAGAAACGGAGTGAGTTTGTCACAGATGTCGCGAAAGCGTTCCTGGCTCCACTGTACTGTCGGCTCGTCCATTTTATTCACGACGACCACGAGCTGACGCACACCAGCCGTCTTGGCCAGCATGGCGTGCTCACGAGTTTGTCCGCCTCGTTCAAAGCCCGCTTCAAACTCTCCTTTGCGCGCTGAAATGACCAGAATCGCAACGTCCGCTTGTCCAGTGCCCGATATCATCGCGGGTACATAGGCCTTGTGTCCAGGTGCGTCGATAATCGTGATGTGTTTTGTCCGCGTTCGGAAGGAGGCCACCCCATAGTCAGTGGTTTTTCCCTTGCTCCGCTCCTGCTCGGTGAGGTCCAGAGCCCAGGCGAACTTCCATGACTCGCGGCCCTTGCTCTTCGCCTCTTTCTCGTACTTTTCCAGTGTTCGTTCATCCAAGTTGCCCGTTAGGTAAAGCAGATGTCCACACAGCGTTGATTTCCCTGCGTCGACGTGTCCAATAAAGACGATGTTGATGTTCCGCAACGTTTCGGGAGAGGACGTTGCTGGTCCGCTGTCGTCCTCGACCTGCAACCGCTGCATGCCGTCGACAACCTCGGACGCAGCCATGGTCGCGTCTTGGACACCGCAGACGTTTACTCAGTCTCCGTATGGTCTATTCAAGTCAGGCGACTCCAAGTTGTAGGATAGAGCGAACGCCACGACGATCGCTTGACGATCCGTGAACCGTCCTGAGCCTTTTACTGAAAGACACGCGGCAACTGGACGTCGCTCAGAGAGCAGACTCGCCCGAGCGACAGACCCGAGTCTGGCCAATAGACGCCGACTTGTTGCCGCTTACGTCGCAGTCGTTCAGCGTTTGAGACAAAACGTTGCTTGCGCTTTACGGAACACTTGAACGACTTTGGTGTTTCGTACGGTTGAGCTGACGTGAGTACGGACGTGCCTTTCCTACGGGGTATGTTCGTCTGGGAGGTTTCTCAACGTACGTTTCGAGTTTACACGCGGCAAACGTATCACCGACGTTATCAGGCAACGTGTCGAGGCCTCATGAACGGGTCAATGTTTGCTGATGTCCCAGAGGCACCCAAAGACCCGATTCTGGGTCTTAACGAGTTGTTTTCCTCCAAGCCTGACTCTGTCCGACTTCAGCCCTGATATAAGCGTCTCTCCAGAGATGCGAATGAGTCACCGAAAATCACTCGGAAGCGCTGCTCGAGCGCCCCAAGATATGCCAATCAGGCCAAAGCGCGTCAAAAAGACGCAACGCCTCTGCAAGTCCAGGAGACACTTCCCTGGAATCCGATATAGATGATACATTCCAAAAGTCGCCCTTTGAGTATGACGATGGGGTTTTCGAACCTTGGACGCCCTGGCTTTCGAAACGTTGCTGCTGCACATGGATCTGTATCTTGTCTATCGTCACCTTAAGCGATCCAAAAGACTATCCAAGCAGCAAAGGCGTTCGCTTTTCGAGCAGATTTGAGCCACCAAACGTAACAAGCCTATAGGTATGCATACAATCGCGAAACGTGCATGCTTTCCTCCTCTGCCTCGATAGAGCACCTCTATGTTTAATTCCGCTTTATACAAGTCAATTTGATATGTCCATTCACTCGAATCTTTCAGTGGCTCGGGCAAGCGGGTCACTTGTTTGCTCCCGCGCCTCCTCAAGAAATCGGATTCGACGTAAAGGCCGCCCATTTACTCAATATTTTACTCATGAAAGCGTGCGCGAAATCATTTTTGTACCCAGTTCCAACCGAGAGCTCTGTATTCATCTAGGTCTATAATTTGAGCATCCAGCCTATTGGGCTTTTGGATCCAAACCTTTGTGAACACTCCGGTATCTGGGGTCTCGGGCGGGCCTCCGTATGCTGGCGCTCTCGATCCGGCCCAGCCGGCGTTTTGTAAAGAGTGCATCGAGGTCGGTGTCGACAACGTGCGTTGGACGGCTGTTGTTGCAGCATCTCCTTACTTGTCCTGATTTTCTCGACGAAAAGCAGTTATTTGAGACGCTGACAAATCATGACCGATGATGTTGAAGCTGAAATCGAAGCACGTCTCTCCGACTGGAGGCGCAGCGACAAGCAGGTTGATGCACCCAGTTCTGAAGCGTCTATCGCTGGCGACAACGGTTTCGGCGTTTGCGACGTTGGCCATTTCGCGTCGAGAAAAGAAACTTGGGTAATGTCTCATCAACAATCACTGGCCGCACAGGGACAAGATCGTTGTGTCTCCAGGAAAAGCCATCAAGAACGCAAACAGCTCCGAGCGCGAACTGCTAGTCGAGGCTCGAGCAACGCTCCTGACCAGGCCAGAATGAAACCGACACAAGAAGGGAAAGCGCGCGGAGAAGCTTTTATCAAGGAATTGGTGGACGATGTGCCCGGCGGGTCAACGATAGATATCTGGGAGACGCGATCGACCGTGACGACCAAGGGCGAACGATACGCGAAACCTAGTGAACGGAAGCGAGCCGAGCGTCTCCGTTCCGCAAGCCTACCATCCACAAGGCTAGAGTACGAATCAGTGGCCACGCTTGTTACAGAGGCTCGCAAGGAAATTCATAAACTCGTGAAGGAGGCGAAGACAGGACGTAAGCGAGTCGATTGGTTCGCCTACCGCGGACCTATGATTCCACGAAAAATACTTTTAGGACTGCGCGCGAAACAAAAAGAACGCGAACGCAGAGCGAAAGATCTCGCTCGAGCCGCCGGACTTGTCCAGAAGGCTACCAAAAGACGCCGGAGGTAAGGAGTCGATAACGCTCTATGACGCAGGTCAATCATGTCTCGACACGAGTCACTTCATCGGTCAGTGTCGCATGGATGATGGTCAGCACCTGACCTGTAACACGGGGCACAGTTGGGATATTCTTCTCGCTCGTCGTTTTGCCAGAGCAATCTCTCACGAAGAGATGAGCAGCTGCGCTGGGCCATTTTAGCGTTCTTCCATGCTGCAACGAAATGTACCGTCAATCATGGCTACGACGCTTATCGCGAAGTAGCACAGACGCCCTGACTCTGAAAGGTGAATTTCTGAAACGCCTCTGCGCATGCCGGATGGGCATCTTGGGCGTACACGAGAATGCGCATGCTCTGGGGGAATATTTGAAACCCACTAGCCATACATCCGGACCGAGCGTCAACGGGTACAATGAAATGGCGCTGCACTCCTATGCGGTTGTGCTTTACCCCGAGGGAAGCTTGTAGCTCAGGGACCCCGCAGGCAGTAATCACCCCCAAAACAGCACATTGATCAGCGTACTGTAAATCCCTTTGCGGAAGACGATCGCCACGATGTCACCAAGCCTGAATTTCCCCCGACGCATCGCCACCTGCAGCTGACTTTAACAAGTATCGATTAACAACAGATTCACAGGCCATGTAGCACTGATTTGTAAGTACAAACCGATTGTGGGAGAGATTCGACCACGGAATACAAACGGTTGCCTCGGTCGTTCACGTGGTCGGGTGCTGCGCCCCAACGCTTTGGCGTATTCTATCGATAGCGTCGTCCCTGGTCTAATACAGTAGCACCGCCGTCGCCTGATAGTACTCGAGGCGCTTCTCTTTGCCTGCGTTCACCACGAACACAAAGCTCACAGTGCGGCTTATCAGGATGGCCCGGGTACAGATAAAACCTATTTGAACCAGATGAGCGCTCATCACATAACGGTAGGCCACACCGCACACATCGGAGGCACTCACGATGCCATTTGCGTTCCATTGCCGTCACAACCAGGTCTGTTATTGGGGCTTTGCATCGGGCACAACGAGGAGCGATATGTTGCGCGTAACAAGTCTCACAGAACGGATTCCCGAGACTAGTCCGGAATTTGGCTGCAGGCGCCAACGGTCGACTGCAAATGCTGCAAGTGAAACAGGCTGGATGAAAGCTTTTGGAGAGCGCACGAACGTACTGACCAATGATGCTTTGACGGCACTGGGCGCATAGCAGGTTGCTCTGGGGATCGGCCGATGTCGTGCCGCCCTGAACGACTTGTGGATGCTCTCCCGACTCGGCATCCGAATCCTTCGTCGACGGTGATGATTTCGATCCGGTTTTCAGTGTAGTTTCCATCTCGGTTTCCGACTCGGCTCGGTTACCAGGCAGCGCGTGCGGTTGGTCGCGGCCGCTGCGTGCCCGAGCAGGACGTTCGGCTTCTCGTTGGGCCAGCGCCATCGCGACCTTATCGATAACGGCATTTCGGCGACCGACAATCTCCTGTGTCTGCCCCGTCCGTCGTTCGGTCTCTGTCTGAGATCGCTCTTCTCTGCAAAGTTCATCCAGGACGCGGCGGGCACGGGCAAAGTAGGCATCTTCGGTCGCTTGTGGTCCGACGCCAAGCTCTGCAGTCTTGGCTGATCGAACATCCGAGCAGCGCGTCCAAGGATCCTCACCTGCATCGTCTAGGTGAATTTCGAAAAGTTCCCATTGTCGTGGTCGATGCTTCAACACCAGACGCGAGTTTGATTTTTCAAGACCCAGATAAAGTGCCACTCCTTCATCATCTGGACGCGCTCCCTTCGACGGGCAACACAGCCGCAAGAAACACGAACTAGGCCGATTGCCTGATCGCCACAGAATGCGAAATACAGCCGGTGTTTCGTTCTTTTGCGAAGACAGAGAGACCTGCCACCGAGACTTGTTCTTGGACGAACTCTGTTTCCTTTCACAGCATACCAATGGACTTGCTTCCTGCCAAAGACAGAGGGAATGGTTCGTACCGAGCCCGTACCATTTACCCTCGAGCATTCTTCCTCCGATCGCGAAGCTAAGAAGTTTCATGCGCACGGGTCTCGGCCAATGAAGTTGCTGGGTCGCCACTCGTTGCCAAGCGACCTCGAGCGGCTCAATAGGAACCCAGTGAGTGTCGGCAATCCCCGACAATAGGCAGTGATCTCCGTGCGGTCTTAACCATGCAAGCTCGCGATTCTTCCAAGCGGATCGGAAACACGCTCGGTCCAGAGCCAGTGTATCCAGTTCGATGGTGAGCGCCAACGCTCGCTGGGAAGCACCCGATGTCTCGATCACAGTCGCTGACGTGTCTGTCGCAATGCGCTGTAACTCAATGCACGTACCTGCTTTGGTACGCGTCTGCGTTGATTGCGGTTTCGCCAGCATGAATTTCCCATCCAGACTTGAAAGCAAAAACAGCAGTTTCTGCTGAGGTGCCGTCCATGGAACGCGCATCCGCACAGCGGCAGTTTCAGCGAACTCGTCCATTTTCTGTCGAAGTGGCGAGACCTGGAATGGTGCCAAACTTCCGGGTAGACGCTCCATGCCAAGCAGAGCAACTTGATCACTGGTGCGCAAACGAATGAGAAAATCTAGATTGTCGGACGGCTGTTCACCACTGTTTGGAGCAGTTGGCGCGCAGAGCAAGTGAAAGCTATCGCGCAACAACGCTGCTGTTGTGCTCGGATCTGAGCCCAGCTCCTCAACAATGGCACTCGAGCGATCGGCGATCCAAGCCCTTCCAGATTCTATGTGAACAAAGAGACGAGACTGGCAGTCATCAGGGTCTCGAAAACGAACAGAGAGCCCACGAGGCGACTGCAGCAGTAACGCGCTCAGTGCCTGGCGAAGTTTTGCGGACGAGACAACGTCCTGTTGAGGAGTCATGAGCCAAGTTGTGTGCCGCAAGTTCTAGTCCGCTGAACCTAACAGACGCACCTTGGTGCCCTTTAGATACGTCCTTGAGCGGAATGGCTAGGGGCTAGGGTTGCAACACCGCCAGACGCTAAAGCGCAACGTGTCGGCTCGTTGTCGAAAACCTGTGTCCTGGCCCAACGTTTCTACGCCGGTCCTTCTGTGCACACACCGGAGTCTGTTACGAATCGATTTCCGTTGAATGCACCAGGCGGAGACTTGTGTCCTTCAAGAGCTTGATTCAGCCTATGCTGATCGGAGGCGTCAAGAACCCTGGGTATCTGCACGAGGCTCGAGAACAGAGGCGTGCGGAGGAGGCAGGCGACGGAGATTGTGCGGTGTACGCTGGGCGGCCACTTCAGCCCAAAACTAGCCTAGACACCCAATCACGATGACGTTGCTTCTCTACGCCGACCTTGGTCTCGTTCGGAAGCACTCTCCCGAGTTTACCTCGTGGTTAAACGGAGGCAGGTTGAGATAGTCAATATGGACGGGACAGTGTACGTAACTCGGAGAAACGTGCGTTTCTGTCGTATCTGCCACGAAGAGCAACCAGCACCTGCGAGCGACGCGGAGCAGCTTCCCGTATTCCGGGGTGTTGGTGCTCCGTTTCGTTCGAACAATTGGGGAATCGCTTTCTTTCGTGGCATCATTCTATTCGTGAAGCACGCTCACGGCGGCTTTCTTCGCCTTATCTTGGGTCTGGTGCGAAGACTCAAACTGTTGCGGAAACGTGTCTGGCGTGTTTCTCGCGAGAGCGACGCGGACGCTAAAGACACCACGAGGCGCTGCATCGACGAAGGCTCTGACACAACACTCAGGCAGGAAACTGGACAGGCGTCCAATGCGGACGAGTTGCTGGGCGATCCCAAGACCCTCATTGCCCCTTGTCGGTGCTCGGGCACGCTTAAGTATGTCCACCAGGGGTGTCTACGAAAGTGGCTCCGTAGGCAGCCAGATCCAAACTGCTGGCACTGCGAGATATGCGGTCATTTTTACGCTTCGCAAGTGCAGTTCCGTCCGGCCTATGAATTCCTTTTTCGGTGGCCCCTCCATAGAGACAAAGCTGCGGGGAATGAGATCGATGATACCGCCGACGAGGATTGGCTGATGGCGTTTTCTGACTGGAGTGATCCTTCGCTACAAGTCTCCATGTTGAATCGTGAATGGGACGCTCCTGCAGAGGCCTCAGAGCGCCGAGCGCCATCTTTTATTGCTTGGCTACTACGCGGTTGGCAGACGATGATACACGGCCAGCGGCAAGACCCAGTTGTCGCGAGCCGCTGGCTCCACTGGCTCCACATTATCTACATTGGGCTCTTTGCTCGACATGTTTTTCGCCAGGCCCAAGAGTTGGCTCATCTCTTGAAGCAGACCACAACGATGGACCCGTTGCCCCGCGCATTATATCGAGGCGGACATGCCGTTCGTACCGTCGTGGAGGCGAATGCCTTGGTGGCGTTGCGTACCGCCCTCATTGCTCATTATCTCATCTTTTTGGCGGTTGACGTTCGATTTCTCTACTGCCAATTCAAGCTGTGGCGTTCGGCTACGGCTCGCATCCTGATTCTGAACTATGATGGACGCGACACTGCATCCTAAAGGATGGAAATGCCCTCACAATGTCACAGAATCTTATTCACCTCTCTCAATTGGTTCATTCGCCCTAATCCATGCACAGAAAAAGGACTACACCCTCGGCAAGCGCTCTGGAGTAATTGTTTTGCATCCGTTCATGGGGAATCGTTGCAAGGTCTGGTTTCGCGGCGATAACGCAAACCAGGACGGTGTCAGTGCGCGGGCTATCAGCATGGGACTCGATGATCGCAAGTTGCCACTCAAAATCTTGCTCATTGACTTGTCTGATCAATGATCAAAATCTCGCCAGCGGGAAAAGGCACCACTCCAGCCCTAGAGACACCGTCTAATAGCGACGACCATGCAATTGGGTTTTGCACGAGATGAAGCAGACATCCGTGTGTTTTCGCCTGGCAAACAAACGGACGCCTCGTCTCGGCGCTCGCCTCATGCTGACGTATCATCACATGCAGCTTCTCTAAACGTAACCCAAGAGTCTCGTCTATGAAGAGACTGTTTTCTCGTCCCAGAGGCGCCGCCTCCCTGCAGTCAACGCATCCACGAAAAACCGATCAAGCCGAGCAGAAGTTTAACCATCTCATGAATCCAACAACCTTCATCGCGATCCATTCGCTGATGAGTGCATCCTATCTTATTCACGAACAACCCCAGAGCGCATTCGCTCACTGAGAAAATAGCACCGCAGTTCCAGCAGAAACAGCCGTACACTCCGATATGGAAACCCCACCATTCGAACGAGACTCACGACTCACTCGACAACACAATCCATCCTATCCAGGCGAGTCATCCACTATCTGCCACGACTGACAGCCACGGTTTCGCTCTGCAAGAAGAAGCGTTTCCGCCAAGCAAGCTAGCTAGCTCGGAATCATAACACAGCGATTTGAGAACAGCAGATCGATGCCCTGGCCATCACAGCTCGGGCCACGACCAATAAGGGAAATCGCTTGTGTGTCCATCGGCCCTTTAAAGGAATGTCTTGATCAATTCAAATGCGATGGAGCCGCGCACGCCACGGCGGCCGCGAATCGACAAGGACGTTTGGGTGCCCGGCCGGCGCGCAGCCGTTCCAGGCGTGTTCGCGATGGCCACAAGCGTCGCTTCCTTCGTACGGCGAACCGCGCTGTTCGGGTGAACGTAAGGAGAACAGAGGCATAGGGCCTCTGCGGGTATCTGGCTGGTAACGTTCACGGTAGCAGGCCGTTTCAATAGCGTGGCGTCTCTGAAACAGTTGGTTAGAGAGTGAGTCAGGAAGAAGGCTGCTTCCGTTGGAGAACGCTCGAGTCCACTGACGCTGTTCGTCGTCGAGGGGTCTCTCGAACGAGTCTCGCGGGAATGCGCTCGGCCGACTCGTCCGCTGGCTGGTTGAAGAATCGGGCCATCTCGGATGATGCAGATTCTTTGTCTCGTGTTTCGGAGAGTCGAGACGGTTTTGACTTGATGTCGACTGTTGACGTTGATTGGCAGCATCGAGCTGGTGACGATGCTACTGAATATTCGGGTATCGTGCGCGGCGACAACGAACGCGAGCGAGCGAGTGCCGTGCTGCGACACGGGCGCTCGGCTTCTATGCCGTCCATCATTGTTGACGTGACCACTGAGCAAAGTACCTCGTCTCCGGGGGGAAAAGGGTATCGAGCTGAACGAAAGCCTGTCTTGCTAGGTCGAACGAGACGCATTTCGTTGAGCACTGCCTCTGGTTACGTTCCAAACGCCTTGCATGTTACTGAAGGTTTCGGTGGTGGCGCGCTCTCGGCAGCACCGCCACCGCTGACTGAATGGGAAATACGCAAGGGTCGGATGCGTTCCCAGTCGCTTTGGAGCGACCGGGAGACACGGAGCGCAGACGAGCGGAGGCGGCCCGCGGAACGTAGTCGGGCTCTTTCAATGTGGAGCAGTATGCGTATTTTAGGATATCGATTGGCCAGGTTTGTATTTTACCCTCCGGAACCTTCGCCAGGCCAAATCTCTTATACCTCGTCTACGAGCGGTGGTAGCGGGAGCGAGAGCGATACGCGACGTGGCCGGAAGCGTGCTGGCCGCAGGCGACGCTCGGAGCGCACTTTTTCGTTGGATTGCGGCAAAGCATTGGCTCCTCAGAGCAGAACCGCCCTGGGCTCTGTGGCGCTCTCCAAGGCAGATAGCATGCTCTCCATGAGTAGCTTAGTTGACGAAAGCGTGTCACCGACGCCAGACGATGTGTACGATGCATCGAGCTCGTCCCAATCGGAGGCTGACGATCTTGTACGAGAGCAGCGAATGGAGCCGGGATCGCGCCCCTGGACTGCGAGTACAGGATTCGACTTGGAGTCAGCTCAACCAGACACGCGTTTCTACCCTTGTGAGACAAACGAAGGAGTCTTGCCAGCACAGGGCGGCTCACTGCTGCGATCAACGTTATCGTTCATGCCGAATTTGGTGAAGCGTTGCATGATGCGCGCTGCAGATGTGTTTCAGACGCTGTTCGTCAGGGGGGTGAGCGTCCAACCGCCCCTCAGGGAGGAGCTAACTGCCCGACATTCCTGGCTTGCAAAGGGTCTGTTCCTTGCACAGACCGCGATTTGGTATCTGTGGCCGGTTCTCGCTTGGTTGCTGGTGTTCAATTTCTTCGATCTAATCCCTGGTTCGTGGAAACCGCATCAGATCCACGTACGCTGGATTCCGATCCTTGAATCGTATCTCTACTACCCGCATCGATGGTTCTTCTTTGGTTATGACAATGGTCGCGGTGCAAACTTTCTGGATTTTCTGGCTGCATTCCCGTACACAGTACATGCCGGGTTACCGTTTGCGTTTATCGTATTGCTCATTTGGAGACGCACGCCGGCGCGACGAATTTTGCAGTTTGGCCGCCTCCTCGGGTTGGTGTCTTTATTCGCGGTGATTACGCATCTCTTTCTGCCAACGGCACCACCGTGGTACTATGAAAAGTTTGGTTTTCGCCCGCCAAGTTATTCAATGAAAGGTGATCCTGCCCTGCTCGATCGTATTGATGACGAATTCGGCGTCCGTTTTTACAAAACCATGTACGCGACCGCCGGCAAAGTCGTGTTCGGGACATTCCCAAGCTTACATGCAGCGTGGCCATACCTTATGGCGATTTTTGAGCCACAACAGGGCCGTTTCCTATGGGCGTATGTGCTGTGGGTCTGGTGGGCTGCACTCTATCTCCAACATCACTACCTGCTGGACCTCGTCGGTGGTGCGATTTACGCGGAATTTTTCTATGCACTCTGCGGACGCCTCTCGGAAATGGAAACTGAAGCTGCGCTAGACAAGACTTTTCCAACGGCTGCTGATGGTCACGGAGAGTACCAACCTGTGCAGATATCGGAACCGTTGTCCGCCAGTCGACATTCGCGTCTACAGAGTGATCCGCAGTCAGGTGGCTCCATGCGGCCGCTGACCCCTGTACACGCTTCCGGCACAAGCCGGCCGCTGCGGCGCTATCGGAGCTCATCGCAGGCTTCCTCGATAGACCAGGTTTAAAAGTACGTTTCGGTTATCGATCTCGGCACGGGCGCGCTGTTGCGCAGCGGACATGTAAGTCTCATGGGGAGACTGCATCGAAGGCATCGATCTCAGCGGTTTGTTCAATGACGCCGAGACTAGGTCCTGTTTCCGCCCTGTCAGGCGGCAAGCGATGGTGCGCTCTCGAAAATCTGTAGTCAGGCCCTTGAACCACTTCGTCCTCTGAAAGAGACGATGAAGTATGATTTTTGGTGCTTGGTCTAGTCGAGGCCGATGCGCTGCCGTGTTGTTAGCGATCCGCGCGGTGGCGCCGCAGTTGATGACCTCGCGACACCAGACTGTGCCTCACTTCGAGGTACCGTCTGAGCAGTGTTTAGGTTGCTCGTTTGGTCACCACGTAAAGCAGCTGAGCCAGCGTCTTGATGACGCTTTTGAATGGCCCTGTCCAGTGCCTCCAGGTCCAACGGCTCCAGACCAACTCGCGTAGGCGGACGGGTTAACATCAGCTGAAACGACACTCCAGCGATCGTTGTGTGCACTCTCTTCGTGTGGTGGTAGCGGCTCTCGATCTTCACACCCTTGGACCTGATAAGCCTGTCGCCAGCGCGAGAGATGGTGAGTCGGCCGGGAATGTTTCCAAAACGCGCCGTCCACGACTCAGTGGTGCGTGCGCCGCTGCTCGCTTCGACCATGGCCGCTGGCACCTGGACGATGCCCGAGTGGTGTGGAAGTTTCGAACGATGGCCATGGGTGCGCTTCTTGAAAAAGCGAAACGAAGCAACGTTTCATTTGGCTCGCCGACGAATATGATGTGGTCAAACACAATGCAAGTCTCTATCGAGAGACGATTTTATGTCCAAGTGGCCCGCAAGTCCTGGAAAAGGAACGCGTCAACTCGACTGCGCCTCGATCTGTGAATATGCCCAAGAACGAGATTCAGCGCAGGCGTCTCGGTAGCGAGATTCCCAACTCGCACACGATTCCTTCATTCTATGCATCCATAAACATGCCTTGGTTCGAGATGGTTTCGCTTCCAGTGCTCCAGAGCTACATGCGCCCCAGGACGAATGCTGCGCCTATCAAGCAGCAGCCACCGAGCGGCTAGCGCACAAGCGACGGCTCACAAAAGGTGTTAGGATTGTTTCCCGCCGGGTGAGCGTCCGTCAGAGACACGCATCTTGAATGAATGGCTGTCCAGGCGCATTCATCCGTGCCGAGATGCACGCATACCGTTGACCGCGCATGCGTGTCGAATGATTGCCTCTTGGCATGCATGCGTGGGTGCTCTATTCCTCTTGTCGACTCGAGAACGAGTCCTGCTTTCAGAGTCGAAGACCATGGACAGGACCATGGAGGAATGCCAGAGGTGGCACCCGGGTGAAGCGAGTCGATGGCTGTCTTGTTTGCGACCGACAAGGGCATGGGACGAAACGAGCGCGCCCGACGACTACTGTGTTCCGTGCTTCATACGAACGCTGGCAGATGATGGGTTCGTGGACGCAGCTGGGCGACTCCAGAGGGCGCTTTGCTGGCTGGAACTCCTACAACATGCTGCAGGAGCAGAGGGAGCGTTCGCTCTACGGGCAGAAAGATCGCAGGAGGCGCTGGCATCGGCCCAGTGTGAGGCGCTCGCCTATCTCGTGCACGGCATCCTGACCGCTGTGGCCTCAGGGACGGTCGATATCGCCCCGTCGCAACAAAGTGTCGGGCGCTGCCGGAAACAAAGCTCGATGCCGACATCCCTGCTACCTGTTCTTTGTCAGATAACTAGTCGTGCCTTCGATATTCACAATACGATTGTCAGATGGTGCAAAAAGTCCAAATCAGTGCAAATTGCTTCAGGACACATCTCACCAGGCGCCATGACGGCACTAGAAACCATTTACCTTGTTGGGGTGGCGCATCACTGTGCCAGTCTGTACGGAACGTGGCGTGAAATGCGCACCTTTCTTCAATTCTTCGTGGCGGTGGCAAGAAGCCGTGAGAACGCTGGCCAGCCGCTCGCGTCGCGTAGAAATCGTGCCGATGCATCATCTGCAGGGGGCCCATCCACAGCGATCGAAACGACCGCTTTGCATGACCGCATTGGGAGCCTCTGCAGAGATGCGTGTGACGCACTGCTCGCCTATCTCGATCACGAGCTGCTTCTCCAGTCGAGTCGAGATCGCCGGACCGCTACAGAGGCGAGTACGTCCGCAACTCATGCTCTGTACGCCATGCGCGTGCTCCTGCAGGCCATGGTGCCGCCGACGGAGCCCGCGCTGTTACTGGCGTGCTGCACTCGACTGATGCGCCTGGCTTCTCATCGCGCGCTTCGATGCGGGCAGCCCACGGATTTGGCGAATCTGCTCTCGATTCTGGGCATCTTGCTTCAAATTCTAATCAGGTCGCTTGACAAAACCCAAGTCGGCACCGAGTTTGGAGAGTGGCAGCATGCAGGCACTCTGCCCCTCCTGGTCTGATTTTCTGAAACGATGCATGGCACAGCCCGAGTCGTTAGAGCTCAGCCTTCTCGCCCTGAACGTCTTCCGGCAGACACTGCAAGTTCTGGAAAGCAGACACAATGATGCAGAGTGTGCTCGAGAGACGTTGTCGTCCTTGTCTTCGTCGTCGGAGGCTCTAGGTGAGGCTGAGGCACTGCGTCTCTCCAGCCTCGCGGACTATGTCGTAGAATGTATGTGCCGTGATGGTGCCGCTCTAGACGTCTGCCGAGAACCCTCTCTTGGGGCAGCTCACTCAGAAGCGAGTGAATTCGTTCACAACGAGGCCAAAGATATCACTGGTTCATTACCGCCGAAGAAGCGATCATTGTGTCTCGAGTCGACAACATACGGAGATACAGCCCCAACTCGAACAGATCGACTGGCGTGGCGGTTGACGACGAGTGACCCAAGCAACCTCCGATTGCGAGAGTGCTTTCGAATCTGTGCATTCCTGCCGCGTGATGAAATCATCGGCCGAACCTCAGTGCTCCTTGTTCTCGCGTGCCATCACGCATTACGAGCTCTCGGTGCCAAGCCAGCCCAGGGCTGGGATACTCAAGGCCACGGCGCTTATCCGCAGCGTCAGAGCCGCTTTCTTGGTGATATCTTCATGGCCATGCGTAAGCTCATCACCATTGTTGGTATTGATGGTTGTGAAGCGCATGTGGAGGTGGTCGCGGACCTGGTCAGCGCACTGGTGCGAGACCCCTCGGCCAGGGAGGCGAATCATACGCGCCGCGAACAACGTGCGCTCATCGAAGCACTCGCGAACAGTGTCGGAGCTTTTGAGCTGAGTCCACCACCTTCTGAAAACATGAAGCGGTTCTCACGTCATCTTCTATCCAACCTCCAGTGCACCAGCGATTCGGGCCAAGTCAGATCGCTACTCTGCTACATCTACGAGTGCCGGGCTTGGCGAAGACTCCTGAGATTCGTCGCACGCATCTGTCTTGTGGCGAACGAGAGCGCATCGCTGGCTCAAGCATTCATTATTGAGTATCTTCCCGGCTGGATATTCTTGCAGATGCATCTCGTGAGGGATGCGATTGGCTACAATGCAGAGCGCACGCTGGACATTCACTGCGACGACGGTGCGCTGCGAGGAATGATTCCTCCATCGAGCACCTTCGATTCCGTGACGGACCTAAGATCCGAGCACACTCAACATGGAGACGATTACGAACCTCATCGTATGCAGCCGGACGTGGTTCACGCGAACGTCTGGTACTGGTGGCTCACCCAGATGTGGACGATTCTCCAACCGCTCTCCCCTGGTGCTCGAGAGTGCCATCGTTTGGTGCAGATCGCCGGCCACCCGATTACACTCTGGTATTCGTTCTATCATACTTCACGACTGGAGAACAAAAAGGCCACCCTCCACCAGGGGATCGATGAATTCATGGACGCGCTCATGAGATACCTCCAAGCTCCATCAGGTATCCGCTATGGAACGCTTCTACCTCTTATCTGCACTGATGAGGCGCTCGAGCAGCTTCTCTCGGCAACGGACAGCCCCACACTCGTGGCGGCACTGGATCAGGCTTTCGACCTGCTCGCAACAGCGCGCGCCCTTGTGGCCCATCCAACCGATGCAAATCATGGCGCAAGCGACCTCGTTCTGTGCAGGGCACGGATTCAGCTCGGAGAGCTGCATCAACGCGCAAGCAGCATCGCTCGATTCGTTCTCTTCGTGCCAGCCGCTGCACAGAGATTTGATGAGCGCTTTGCGAATGGTCAGCCAGATCTATTCGACTGGCTCGATTCGCTTCTCGGTGAGTCGTGCCTGGAGCCAAGCTCCAGTCCGTATCGGGTGATCCACGGCGTCCGACGTGCACCGACATCGGTCTGGACACAAAATCTCATCGATTTGTGGGTGCATTGGAGGGGAACTCGCGCGCCTCAAAACATCACGTCTTGGCTGCTCAAGCATATTCCGTCGAACGAATGGGTCTTCGTTTCCAAAAGGCAAGACGATGATCCAGTTTCGTTTGCGTGGAGGGGCCGCGCGCTCGTTGCAGCCATCAACCTAACCGCCGAGCCAATGTTGCACTGGCGTGATGTACTCATGCACGCGCTCGACGTTGGTGATCGGACCATGTTCGTTCACTTGGCGGATGCGTACACGTCATTCGGTTCCCGCGATACACTCCCCGCAGTCGAGCACAGGGCACTAACACAGGCCATGCTCAGAAGGGGGGTACTCGATTGGCTCTACGGGCCCCCAGATGAACCAAGCGCTTCGGGACGCCACTCCGCTAGCGCACTGAGCACGGATGGCGACATGTCGCTTTCGTGCGTTATCAATAGAGCGGCGCTTCTTCGGGTCACGAATGAGTTGTTGCGGTGTCGACTACTGGAATTTGAGCGTCATCCGCAGACCGATACAGCATCAGGTGACGTGACCTGTTGGGGCCGCATCGCCGCGCATCTCTGCGAACAGGCCGCAAGCGACGCTTTGGGACCAGCGGAGGTGCCTACAATGCTCTCCGTCATGGAGGTTCTCGTACAGTCCGTCCAGGCCGATTCATCTCACCCTGACTCTGCAAACAAACTAGGGGCGTACATCGTCCACATGGCACGCGCAGTAGCGCAATGGCTTCGAATTGCCGCTTGGACCAACGAGCGCGTGCAGTCGCCACTCCAGGAGTTGACCCTTCTCGGCTGTCTCGGGTTTATCAGTGTCCTCGGGTCCGTCACCAATACACAGCGCGGTCTCGTTGAACACGCCTTACGCATCCTGGCAACCGCAGCGACGACGAAGACCAGCGCGACCGACCAGGCTGAGCCCTCATGGACGTTCTGGTTGCACTTGCTATGGCAGGCAGTACCGCACAGCAGAAAGCAGTTCCTTGCGTTGCGGGTTCTGCGCATTTTCATAAGATGGCGTATACTGACCTCTCCGAATGCAGACGATCTCAAGCTCGTCTACAGCCTCGGGTGTTGGCTCTACATGGAGCTACTTGATGCAGGAGACGCGGTCAAGCCTGGACAAGCACCATCGCTACCAGAGACGGTCACAGAGGCCGAAACCTTGACCCAATGGTTTCATCATGAATGCGCCTGCACCTATTGGACGTTGCAGCGTTGGCTCGAATCGGGTATCGTGAATGGTGTATCCTGCGACGACGATCGTCACCAATGCGCGACTGCGCTGGCCTTGCTCGCAGCGTCGGCCGACGTGCCCATATCGGCAGCGACATCTGGCCAAGACGAAGTATCGTTACGAATACCCGTAAGCGCTTGGATGAAGCTCGTCTGTTTGCCTGTGTGCCCTTCCGTATTTGCGTTGCAGAGCAGAGACGAGAAACAGAGCCAACCCCATTGATGGACAGGCAGCATGAGATCACATCCAGCGGGACGGCTACAGAAGAGCGCGCCCCACTCGGGTCAAAGATGCAGCACTTTCAGTCTGCACTGAACAGAGCATTCATCCAGGCACCACATGAGAGGATCATGAGACAGAGCGTCCAAGTCATGGTCCGCCGCGCGGTGTCACATCGATGGCGACACCCGATACCATTCCTGGCAAAAGGTTGTATGCCCGGCGGGCAATTGTCGATACCACAAGTCAATTTTCACATTGCGCAAACTGTGAATTTGTGCTCGAAGAGCTGCACATCTCTGGGACTTGCATAGAGGCCCGTCCCTATCACTGGCGTCTGGTTCGTTCAAGGATGAATTCAGCCGGCTCTCTCTGTGAAGCGAATTTCCCCAGTATCTCGCCCAGTATTCGCAGCAAAGCGCTCTCGGAGCTCTTGATATCGAGCAAGATCCGCTGCGCTTACCGAGCTGGTCGCTTGCCTTGCAGCCTCGACCAAATCCTCCTGACAGACTTTCACCTCTGGCGTCAACTCGCTTGCGGCCTCTCCAGCTTCATCCCCGGAATGCTGCTGTCCATTGCACGTAGACATGTTTGCTCGTTCCGGGGGGCACTCAGCGGTACCAGCAGCTGATGCGCTGTCGACGACAGCCCCGTCTACGGTGCGTAGCAGGTTTCGATACGCGTCCCTGCGCCGACTGTGTAGTAGCGTTCGCTTGGCTGCTCGCAACCATGCCTGCACAGCCAAGCCGTACAAATCGGCACCCGTCATCACCGTGGGCGCATCCACCAGGACCTGATCGAGATCGACATTCGGTGCGAGTCGAAACTTCCGCATGAGCGCCTGCAATACAACTCGCTTCTCGGCCAGCGTCGATGGTGAGCCAATGTAGACCATCCGCTCGAAGCGACCCGGACGCAAAAGCGCTGGATCGAGCAAATCTGGCCGGTTCGTGGCTCCGAGCACAAACACCACGCTCTCGAAAGGCGCTTCAGCAGATCGAGTCTCCCGAGCGGGCCTCAAATCAGATCCAACGGTATCAGGTTCAGAGTGTGCACCTCTGATGTGGTTCGAACAAGCATCTAGTTCGGCGAGCAGCTGTGCCACCATGCGGTCCGATACTCCACCCGAGTCGCTCCCGACACCTCGGCGCGGAGCGATGCTATCAAGCTCATCGAAAAAAATCACACAGGGAGCACTTTGACGGGCTTTGGTGAAGATTTCGCGAATATTACGCTCGCTTTCACCGATATACATGTTCATCAGTTCGGGTCCTTTGACGCTAATAAAGGCGTAGCCGCACTCCGTGGCCACTGCTTTGGCAAGTAGCGTTTTTCCCGTCCCAGGAGGCCCGTACAAGAGAATGCCTGTGCGATGATGCAGCTGACGGCTCGAAAGACTTGTTCGGTTCGGTCGGAGAAGAGTGCGAACTTCTTCCTTGGCATCATCGAGACCGCCAATATCCGACCAGCGTACTTGTGGTACGCTGGGGATGCCCACTGTCATAGCTATGCGCATCCGTTGATAGAACTGCAGACAGTCGGTGATCGTTTCCGACAAGCGCGACGCAGTCTCGGTCGCTGATGCTTCGACGAAACTCTCTGCACTGAAACGGCTACCGAGGCGTCGTACCAGTGCCAGGGCCTCGCGCTCCGTACAGGTCTGCACGGGCGCCAACGATTGTCTCAGCACTTGTATGAGTTCTCTTCCCAAACAAGGACCCTGTTCCAGTTGACCGATTAGGAATATTTCCAGAATCTGGGACAGCTCATTGCGGGTGATCCGCGGCGTCTCCAAGACTGCAGTGAACATAGAGACCAGTTCGGTAGGCATATCGGCTGGAGCGATGGAGCTTGCCGAGATATCAGCGATGATGAGCCATCGATGTTGTCGCTCTACGCGAGGCGCTCCGTCTGATACGTCCTCTAACCAGGTACTCCGCTCTCCTGGAGCAGTGCTTGAGGTGCCGAACGCTCCGCCGGCCGGCTCAAAGAGCCATCGCAAAGTCGTCATGAGCGCACGTTGCGCTTCTGTTGAAATACCCCGCTCGACTGCCTCTGGACTGAGCTGTTGCACCAGCACCTCAAATCGCGACAAGTACAGCACACATGGCCACGACTGACGACAGCGCTCTTCAGCAAGTCGCAAGTGTGCCAACAGCGTTTGCCACGGGTCCAAGACCTGTCTCTGATCTTCATTCTTGGTGAATGCCTCGGAACCATCGCACTGACTCTCCGACAGACCAGCTGGCATCAGCAAGGCACAATCTATCTCACACAGATGGATACCACGAGAGTTCAGAACCTGCATTGTGGTCCACAGCGTCTGCAGTGGCCGACTACCGTGCACGAGCACTGCAAATGTCTCGGGACACGTAACCTGCACATCCATGGATGTATCCAGTCCAGAGCATTCCAACATCCATCGTACGCCAGCGTGCAGTACCTGATGCCATGCAGTCAGTGGTTGCGTTCCCTGCCGCAGCAATGACTCGAATGCAACCGCTCGGAGATGCCAACGATTTGGCACTGGGTAGACCATCATGCCATGAATGTTTGCTCGTTGTTGTATTTGGGTACGGTCAGGGTCGACCAACGCACCAAGTGTTGCGACAAGCGCACGAACCTCAGGACAAGCTACCGCTGCTTCGGTCTCGATTTCGACTGCCTCTACCCGAATATACATGATGAATCGATGCACCGATTCAAACCAGGACGTTAACGGATGCAGCTGTGGTTCAGCGATTCCCGATGAACATGTTGCTGCATCTTCCCGGGTCGACCAGGTCGATAACGAGACAGCGACCTTGCCCATCAGTGGCTCCGATAAAGCCGGAAGCGGCACTGCGAGTACATCATCGACTTTGAGAAACAGAGGCATATCGGCAGCCCGCTCGCAGACATAGCGATGGATGGCTTGTCGAACGAGTTCCGCACTTGTACGACTGTCCAGGCTACGGAAGCGCCCGTCGTTGATCACCGCTACGCTAACAGCTCGTTGCCCTCGGTGGTTGTACACACCCGCCACGAGTCGGTGCTTCTCGCGTGCACCAACTCCGCATCGGTTGCAAGGATGTGGCCAGACGCAAACTAAACCAGCGTGTCATCGACGGAGTGGTTGTGTTCCCCGTACAACGACGATGTAGCGTAGTGCCATAGCGGCCGCGTCAGCCATACTCGAGTCGGAGAGTTGTCCTGATGAACAGAATCGGGGCCCAGTTCAACAACTTTTAAAAAAGCCCAGTGTGAGAGGTTAACGGCTACAATGGAGAGCGCCGTCCAACCCCAATCACGCAGATAAGTAAACGGAACAAGCACCGCAAAGCCTGCTGTCGAGTGCATGCGAACACGCCGTCCGCCCAGTCGTCGGAGTTTCTTCGTTCTCATCCTGGGTCCATTGGCTCGCTTGGACAAGAACGACTCGCTCCCGGTCTCTAAAGTGCTCCAATCGACTCGTCTGCTCGACCGCGAAGAATAGAGCATCCGTCATGGGAGAAATGTGGGCGGCATGACAAGCAGACTCGACCGGGTGGTGCCGGCAGAGCGTCAACTGCGTGTGCCCAGCGACGCGTCTCGCGCGCGAGCAGCTCCCAACGCACGTTTTTCAAGAATCGAACGAGAGGGGTTACTTTTCAACACAAAGACCTCTGGTTTGAGTTTACTTTGTCTCTGGGCCTCGATGCAGACGCTCACGATGCCCAGAGAGGCGTAGATTCCAAGCGATGAAGGAAAAAGAACGCTCCGTCGGGGCTGGGGTGCATGACCCCTGTCCACGTTCATGTCGGGGATACGGGTCGGTTTCGTAGGAGATCCCATTCAAGCCGAGTCTGGAGCCGACACCGTCAGCTCTCCAGTGAAACGAAATGCAGCGGCAGTCTTCTTTTTGACCGGCAAAGATGCATAGAGCGGATCCGGCGAGAAACGGGCTGCCTGTTGGACCCGCAGACGTAACCGCTCCAGATGATCGGGCAGTGACTCTACCGCCGGCGTATTCTGGTCACCACTCGACGGCTGATCGACCAGACATGCCAGCTGTTCTTGGTAGTGCTGGTGCAGCAGCCATACTTTCTTTCCGAACCGAGCGCTGTGGGGCGTCTCAGGTGCAGCCTCGTTCGGCAAGAAGCCGCCACCCTCGGGAGAGCTTCTGTTTTGATGTAGGGCAAGCCAGCTGCTTGATGCGAGCGGGGAGGCCCTCGGCCCAGTCTCTTGACTCGAGGAGCAGCATCGGTCCAGTCCTTCCTGTGCGCTCTCCGTTGAAGCCGACGTCACGTAGATATTGCCCAGTAGCGAGGCAGACAAACTGGGGGGTAGCGGAATCCGCAACGGCACGGGGCTTGCAGGGCTTAATCCGTTTTCGACAGCCGTTGCGGAAGACAAGCCTGAGAAGGAGCGGCTGTTTGCTGGCAGGTCACCAGAGGACGCATTCCGCTCGGAAAGGTCAACGAGTAACGCACCATTTGATGCCGCGGAGGATCCCTCAGTGCGGGCGAAACGATGGGAAGGCTTCCAGGTCCCATTGCCGGCGGTTCCAGTCTGCGGCGAGGGTGAGCATCTGCCCGGTCCATCTCGGCGATTGCTCGACGTGGTTTCCGCATCCTCTCGCGAACCGTTGACTTCCTCAACGGCGGCACCGGAAACGGTCCCACCGCGGCTATGCCGCGCTTGTCCGCGAGCACGCTTCGACTCAGGCTCAGACCGCGTCGCCATTTTCGGACTCGATAGCACACGAGGCGACTTGGCTACATTCGTTGCTGTTGTCATCGCAGCGTTCGAATCCGTCGAGCCGGCACCCATTGATGGGCTCGATGAACCATGAATATGCTGCTCTGCTTCGCGTCGGCGACGGCGTTCTTCCTCAGCCTCCATTCGCTGAAACTGCTGCATAATCTGTTGCAGTTTCCGCTCTTCCCGACTGAGGCCCGCGTTTGGAGACTGCGGCGACCACAAAGCGGATGCGTTCGGCTCGGATTGAGATCTGGCCTCAGGGCTGGCTGCTGGTGTTGATCCCTTGGAGCCAGTGTTGCGCGATCTCTTCGGGGAGCCCTGCCCGTCATCCCGGGGGCTGCTGGTTTCAACTTTCGCCGATTGGCTCGCGTTGCTGGTCGCGCGAGGGGCCGGACCACGCGTCTCGCTTGAAACCGTCGGCAGATCCATTCGCTACAGAGGACACGTCTGTGCTGCCGGAAGAACGTTGATGTGGAGACGTTACCGAGTTCACGGTGTTATTCGGATCGCGCTCGATTCTATCATTGGTTTCCGAACCAACACCCATGATGCTGCCGCTACTGTGGTTGCTATTGCTTTTGCTATCGGTGCCGCTTAGTGCGTCTGCTGCAAGCCGTTTTCCCCGAGTGGTTCCGTTCTTTTTTGATCCCTTCGTCCCAGCGCTGCCATGAATAATGCACTGTGGCCGAACCAGATCAGGACGACATAATTCGCAAAAATACTGATCGGGAGCAGTCTGCTGCTCGCCGAATGCCCATACACTTACCATGTTGCCAGACCCCGCATGACTCGCACGCTAGCATAAATCCCTGGTAAGCTCCACTACCGCACGGACACCGTGTAATTTCACCGTCATGGTCTCGATAACCAAACTCGCTGGCCGCCCGCAACGCTTGCTCGCGATGACGCTGCCTTTGCGGCGAGAGGTTCAAACCCTGCACTCGTTCCAAGACCTGCGTTCACGGCGAGCGAACGCCCCTCGCTTGGTTTCGTGTCAATTTCTTGGTCTAGTCTGTCGGGCGGAAATCGAGAATCCGTTCTCTCCAAAGACTTTCTTGGAGCCGCTACTCGCCATGTGGCACAATGTCTCAATGACACGCTGCTGCGCCCGGTCTACGTCCACCGGGCCGTGTGTACCTGAATTGGCAGGCAGAACTAGATCTGAGCTTCTCCGTGGGGATCCTTCTTCAACGTTCCCCGCTGATTTCTCTCCAACCAAGTCGCCTTTCATCAGGTGCCCCATCTTTTCCAGAGTGCCGTTTCCCGATCGAGCAGAAAACGCCCCCTCCGGTGACCCCGTTGCGGCAGACTGAGCACTGTCTCCAGCTGACTGGAGAAGCGCGGCCTCAGCGAGCGCATCGAGTGCTGAGGGCATCAAACACGCAGACCAGAGACTTTAGGAGAACGTTTCTGGCACCGCTGACGACGACACGTAAGGCACACCCAGGTACTCGTCAACTCGTCTCTACCAGTGCCGTCAGAAACGCCAAACCCGAACGACTCAAGGCAAAAAACTCGCTGTTAGATAGTCAGCTCGGGAAGCACCTAAACAGGCTTCCTTCGCGGGCGTAACCTTGACGTGAAGAGGTGTCAAGTAGCGTGTTCGCGTACTTCAAAAATTGGTACCCGCACGCACACGCACAGCGCAACCACGTCACACGCACTCGTGTGACACAACGTTCGCGTGACAGGTCGACGGCTCCGTGAAACGCCGCCAAGTGATCTAGTACATAAATGTATTATTACGGATGATTTTGGACAGAACACTTTGACGAAATATCTGGTCATGGGTCGCCGCCTGAGTGTGCCGTACACCTCCATCCGTACAGGATCCGATGCCGAGACCACATACAGACTCCGCTAACCTCCGTTTCCAACAGGTTTCTCATGATTTTTCTAGCATCAGTCCGAACGTATGAAGCGGCGAGACAAAACCCGTTGACAGTGATCGGACGATTCCGCGTCACTCGAGTTCGGATGCTGGCAATACCCGCGCTTTCGCTGGCGCACCGACTTTGCGTCGCTTGGGGCCGGGAGAACGCTCCAGGCGCAACGCCTCGGGCAGACGTTCCTGAAAAGATGCGAGTTCGGCTGTGAAGAGCACTTGATGAGCCCAGCCACAGCGGATGCCGAAACGCTCCCGAAACAGTGCGCCGATCTCATCATATCTTTTTTCTGTTAGAGACTTTGTCTGCCATTGAGGTGCATATCGTCGCACCGTCAGCTGCCACACGTGCGTATCCACTGGCACCTGGTCCGTACAATCCAGGGACAGGAGAGCGATGCAGGAGGCCACTTTGCGGCCGATACCAGGCAAGGTCACCAGCTCCTGCATAACTTTTTCCCGATCATGAACGAGCCGCAGGGCATGCAAATATTTATCCCCGCCGCGAGAAAGTAACTCCTTTGCAGTATTCACCACGAAATTCGCTCGATACCCGAAACCATTCGCACGGAGCTCATCCACCGTCGCTTCGGTCGCCAACTGAGCGACACTGGGGAACGCGTAATAAGCATCAGAATTATCCACCCATGACGCGGAGATACAGCGCCCGTACCGTCGTGCCAGAAACTCAACCATTCCAGATATCCGGCGAATATGGTTGTTGCTTGAGCAGAGGAACGAAAAGAGGCATTCGACGGGGTCGTGTCTTAGGACGCGCGCGCCGCGCAGATACGGCGCGACGGTCTTGAAATATGGGTCGGCCTCGCTCCACTCCCTATACAGTTCGACCAAGGTTGGTGCTCCCGTATCCAACTGCAGAAAGTCTCGCAACAAAGTGCGAGCATGTTCTGGATCCACTTCAGCAGGCGCATACCGATACCGCAGTGCTGCCGAATCTGCGCGGTACAGGTTCCATGCCAGATCCGCGTGTACACCATACCAGAGGCCAGTCTCGCGCTGTCGCCAACGAAAAGTCTGCCCCGACTGCAGACACAACACCAGATCCAGTTCTTCAATAGGTAATAGCAAAACGTGCCAGGGCGAGAAGGCTTTACTCGCAGAGTTCGCAACAGTGCCGGCTCCAACCTCGCTACGAAGCGAAACCAGCGATCCGGCCAAGATTCGCCTTTCCGTTCGCAGTTTGCCAACACGTCGTGCTGCACCAGCAGCCAGAAGACTAGAGGCGAAACCCACTGATGCCTTGATTCGTTTTCGAACCATTAAAGTACTTGTTGCAGTCAGCGTTGTTGCAGTGGCGCCAACAACCGGGGGCGCCGCCAAGGCGAGGGCGCTCGTATGCCGCCCCTGCGAGATTGGGGCGTACTTGTCGTTTCCTTGCGCAAAGCTTACAAGGAGATGCGCCCAGGTTCATGCAGTCGCCTCATCGAGAAAGGCTAAGCAGCAAAGCATGAAAACTGGTTTTGAAACCAAAAGAGTCTTTGTGCATCGAGAAACAGCGTTCCAGTGCAATTTATCTACTGTCTTGAGCGAGACTATCATGCTCGGTCTGTTTCGCTCCACCGATGAACAAGGGTGCGTTGTTGGGGCGCTCGGCGTCAGAGAGTTACATTCGCAATTCGAGCCCTCGAGCGAGACGCAGCATCTGCTTGGTAATTGTCGAGTGGAAAACCTAAAGCATCTAGGTGACGAGCGCGCACTGGCTCACCGCATCGAAGAGAGGCGCGTCTCCATGAGTCGTTGTACATATTTCCCAATGATATCCATCTCGAGGTTTACGAGATCGCCGGGACGACGCCTCGGTAATGTGACGTGCTCCTGTGTATAAGGTATCAACATAAAATTGAAGGTGCGCTCACGATCTTGAACCTCACAAACCGTCAGACTGACACCGTCCACGGCGATGAACCCTTTCGGCACCAGGTAGGCCATCCAGTCGGTCTCCTGACTCGAGTCACGCTCTATAGGGTTCAGCACCTGTATCGTAAACCAGAGCGCATCCCCTTCCGGTCGTACGTCCAGGATACGGCCGGTTGTGTCGACGTGTCCCTGCACGACGTGGCCGCCGAACCGACCATTTGCGGCCAGTGAGCGCTCCAGGTTGACCAAGTCCCCGGCTGCGAGCTGGCCGAGACTTGTTCGTCGCAAAGTCTCCGGTGCGAGCGTCACGTGGAAGCCTTTGGGTCGCTTCAGCGACGTGATCGTAAGACAGGCGCCATTCACTGCAATGCTGTCGCCGAGCTGAAGCCCATCGAGCACTTGATTTGCCCCAATGAAGAGATCTACCGCCGGAGGTGTGCTAGCGGTCTCGGAACGCTTCACCACCGAGCCGAGCTCTTCGACGAGACCCGTGAAGAGCGCTTGCACGGTTCTGCGTTTGATGACTGAGCAAGATCGGCACCGCCTAGGAACGTATCTCAAACTCTTGGGCTGATGGGCGTTCAGACCAGAAACGAAAGGCACAAAGCCCATGTTGATAACTGACGGAGCCGCACCGCACCCAGACAGGAGCAGAAGCCGCTCGACGCTGTGACGAATTTATCGAGCCGCCCTCTGGTCTTGTGCGACGACTCGTTCGCAAAAGCCTCCACGGACGCTACGAAATGACCGTTACGGTTACGGTTTGACCCGTGTTCATGGCACTAAACATAGAACTGGATGTACAGCAGTGTTTACCTGTAGCCTACTTGGACGAACGCTTCATCGGTGAGCAGCATGGTCTGGATTGCTCGCTGCTCAAGCTCGAACGACCACTCAGCCGGCATACTCGGCTCCGACAAACATTGAGGGACCAACAACGCTTCGGCTTCATCAGCGAGGCTACGTCAGTTCTCACCAACGTTAGACTAGTGTTGATGGCGCGACCGGCCGCACCAGGAACGCTACGCTGGGGAACGCCAACACCGATCCACAGCCTGGAGGTGCCGCTGCACGGCGTCACGGGGGAGCGCTTCGAGCAGCCGCTCTTGGGCGCGTGTCGCCTAGAAGCGACTGTAACTACTTTCGCTGACCAGCGAGCACTGCCGCCTACGTTCCGCCTATCTATTGAGTTTGCCCGTGGAGGGTTCGGTGCGTTTGCACCGCTCTTTGTGGCGACGTTGACGCGCGTTCGCCAAGTACGAAGCAACCTGTTGCTGGTGCGGCACCGTCTCGTGCACACCCCAACAGACGAGCGGGAGCAGAGCGCGCCATCCTCGGATGACTTGAGCTGGACGACGCGCAGCGTTGCGGTGCTTGACCCGTCTGACCCGTCCGAGTTGCTGGTCCTCGAGCCGGTTCCCGACCAAACGCCAACCTATGTGCATCCGGCTTGGGCGCCTGCTGCCTCGATCAGCACATACCTCAGAAGTGCGGACGATTCAGTGGACGCACAGAGTCAAGCCTGAAGCATGCCAGGCTCGACACTGGACGAGATCGAATGAAAACCCACCACCTGACTGCACGGGAGGCGAGAGGTTTCGTCAACTCGACAAGGTAGAGCCGAGAGCTTGGCGATACTCAGCCAGCCAAAACCAGAGTGTATTGCATATAAAGTTTCCCCGAGTGCATTTAAGTTACCCATAAAGATGCATCTAAAACATGACAATCGAATACAGGACGTGCAAGTCCTTCCCCGATGCTCCAGTGCTACCCTTCGCAGGCGAGTCCACGCCAATGCGACGGTCCCATGATCGACGGCAAGTCCGCATGGATCACTCCTCACCACTGTGCAAATTCCCTCAATTCTAGGTATATTACAGACGCATCGATGGATCTAGGAACGTCTATCTCGTCCGCTATGGCGCGATATTGCGGCCGACGCTGATCCTATTGCATTGTCCAACCATCGATGCGACCATCCATTCACATGCTCATCTACGCTGTTCATCTTCTACAACATGTTTTCCTGTGCAACAAGCGATAATAAATGCACCCCACAAGTATCTGGAACCGTGTTAAACGGCCGTCTTCGTACCTCTCGAGGATGATCCGCCTCGTCATGATTCAGCACAGAGTTCGTCTGTCCATCAATGATTTTGTCCTTCTCTACCAGTTTCGATGCATGACTCCCACCCGGTCCACCAGGTCTCTGCTCGGGCGGTCGCGGCGCCGCGTGAATGTGCTGCACCTGCAGACAAGCATTCAGTTCGGTCAACGCAGAGCCATTTGGCTCAGCGAAGCGTTTCGAGCTGTCTGATTGCACCGAGTCTGCATCTCCATTTGACGCTGCTGCCTGAGGGCCCGTCTTCGCAGCCGATTGTGGAGAGGATTTTCGACCCTCTTCCAGTCGCTGGGCTTCCCGCGTGAGCCGCATAAAATATTTCTGGATATGCGTACGAACCTGCGTGGCGTTCCGTGTCCCCACATAGGCGCTAATAGCCTTGAGATTGCGATGTCCATAGATCTTGAGCGCCTCCAGAAACAGTCTATGTTCACTTTCTGTCCAGTAGCGAGTCGTACCGGGCAGAGGTGGCGTTCGGCGCCGCCTTTTAGACCGACTGCTTGTACGCATCGCAGCGTGCTCCGAAAAGTGAGGCAACGAAGTTTTCGTTCCCAACGATGCGGTTCCTGGTAACGGGCCAGTCGTTCCGTGCTTGAACCCGGACGGACGGTCGTCATCGTCATCGTCCGTGCCGCTGCTCGCAGTGGAGCAATCGCAGGCGGCTCTATGCTCGCCTGACGTCTCACTTTTGCGAAAGATCGAAGCCATTTCTGTAAAATCATTCGTGTACGAAGATATCGATTGAGATGGATAAACTTGTCTCGGCACACCAGGCAGGTTCTGGCCCAGCACTGACGGCAAATCTTGAGCAACCGACGAGAGATTTCCTCTTGCACGGGATTCAGCAGCGACACCCAAGATAAGGCCCTGATTTGTCGTCGCGCTGGTCATGCTTGTGGGTCGCGTCTCCTGATACCCAACTCCTGGCATCGAGATATCCCAGCTTACCCCGGTTTCGGAGACGTTCGTCATCATGTCTGGCCTCCCCACGTAACGCCGCGCCCACGATGACTTGAGACATGTTGCCTGCAGACGTAGCATCTCTGACTTTGCAAGGGACAGCTGCACTTCCAGCTCCCGAGTGCGCTGCACTGCCTGCAGCAGACGCGCGTATACTCCAGACCAGTCCTCCTGCAACGAAACCGGTTGCCCAGAACCCGAACCTCCTTCCGGTGCCGAGTTCCCGACCCCCTGTGTCCTGAGAGCGCGAGCGTCAGTCCCCGTGCTCACACTGGGCACCGCCAACCCCCTCTCAGACGGCGCCTGTGAACGTTCTACTGGCGGGGTGAGCGGCTCACAGCCTAGTCCTGTCCCCGTACAAGGGAGACCCTGTTCTCCCCCGCTAAGATGCCCCTCGCGTCCACTACTATTCCCAGAATCTACATAAACACCAAAACACTCTGCTCCTGAATCAGAGCAGACGCGGTGCGTTGACAAAGTGCGCTGCACGCAAGACTCCACCCGACGCGAAACGCCTCCATCAGCGTTCACCCCACCGTCCAACACCATCCGAGATTCAGAAAAAAAACCCGTGGAATCTACCGCTCCAAAATCTTTCAATCGAACCTGTTCTGGTGACAAGTCCCAACAAAAGTGACGCGCATCGCTCCCCATAACGACACCCGCGCCCAACAGACTTGCAAGTTCACCTTCGAGACTGCGCGCAAGGCCGTGCACCACGCGCAACGGGTGATTTCCCGCCCGAACGCCGCACGTGCACACGCGTCGCGAGGCGACACGTGTCCGCACAGATTGCCTGGAAAACGACTCCCCGATTCCCTCGCCGCTGGAGTCGGAATCGGGGAGTGCCCCATCCCACCCGCCACGCCGGCCAGTCGCTGCGCGCATCCGCGATCGAGTCCATGCAGCCGCCAGCGTGCATCAGCGCACAGCCGTAGTCTTTTCTCCCCTCGGTCTGGCGCGTTGCTTGCCGACACGCCGGTTGCCGATGCGAGTGCTGCTCTCGACAGTTTTTGGGGGCGCATTCGGTCCCGGTCGTAAGGACCCCAAATCAATGGCGTATGGTGATCAGCGCCATTCAATTGGTGGTCCGCGGCAAGCAGTGCATGCATCGATGAAGTTCGGAGTCTTTACTGGATATCCGATGCGAGCGCGTTTGCGCGGCCTAGAAGAAGCACTGCTCGATGAATCAGGATATCGACTGACGAGGTTGGTTATGAGAAACTCGATGTTTGGATCGAACGACTCAGGGTTTTCACTGGCAACTGGAGCGGGTCTACGCCAATAATCGTTCTGAATAGAGCACGAACAAACGGGTCCGTATTTGTGTGTGGCGATCAACAGGCGATTGCTCGGATCAAACGTCTGATACGCACGAACGCTCAGACAGCAAAACTTCATCATCCGCACAACCTGCTCGATGAGCCGATTTTTGTTCGTGAGTAGGCAGGAAGGGGAAGCGGCATCTGTTGTTCCAAGAGACGAGTTTCGATCGCGTCGCTCCATTCATCCTACAATGTTGATTGCACGAACGCCCAACCGTTCTGGTTTCGGATCGATGGCAAGCCAAACTTTACCGTACAGGACGCAGATGCATACGCTCGTCATTATCCATTTCAATGATCCTCCCTAGTGCACATGTCTGAGGTTTCCAAAATCCTGAAAGGCGGGCGGCAACAACGACACTGCCTCCATATAGGCCGCATCGTCGTTGTCCATATTCGTTGTTGTTGGTCCCTGGCCTCGAACGAGGTTCGTCTTTGGGTCTTCCGAAGAGAGCGCGCGCACGCGTCGCCACCAGGAAACCGCTGCTTGGGAGATGCGCGCCGCCGGTCGGTGCTGCTGCTGAGCGCGACAAGTACGTGCCAGTCCGATAGAGAGCCACAAATGCAACTCTCGACAATGCTGCAGCGGCAGGTACTGCACATCCAGGGGGTTGTTCAGGCAGTGCTCGTGAGGCAGGCCCGCATACGTATCCAGCCATGACTCGAGGACATGGAGTGCTGCCCCAAACCGTTGCGTCGCCGCTGGCCTGAGACCCTCAATCAGTTCCTACCGCTCCTAGCATGCCTAGAGCGTCTGCGAACACCGGAAGGGATGTAAAGTTGCCACCGCGCAACACGTCTAGAGCGCGGTAACAGACATCACGGGCGCGCATCAACTGGCCGCTGCTCAGAAACATTCCAGAGATCGACAGAAGCGCTGCAGCCGCAAATGTGCTCTGAGCCAGGCCCAGTGCCGACAGGATCCGAAGGCTCATTATAAGCAGGTCATTGGCCTCGGAGCGGAAGCCCTCAAGACCGATTCGTTGACTCAGCAGGATCAACGGAAGTACACACCGCAACAACAGACGCTGCGGAGCCGCGCTCGTATCCTCATTCTGAGAAGCAAATGTTTCGGAATTGCCTCTGCTGCTCAGCCGCGAAACCGCACTAGGCGAATGGACCGAGCTCATCGACCGGTGTTCCGTCGTTACAAATGACACATCGCTACATCGATCCGAGAAATTCTCCAGAAAGACTTCTAGGAGCATGTCCATACGCAAAAGGGCCATCCGCGCCTGACATTTGCGAGTCAGCTCGTTCAGCTGCGAGGGGCCCGGTTTCATTCCGGAACCTTGCTGGGTGCTCTCTTCCTGAAACTGGTGTTGCATGCGCGAGATCTCTTCATCCAAGCATACATCGTCGAGTTTCTCTATGCTCTCATTGGATACGCCGAGGCTTTGAGCCAACGCACCGATGAAAAAGCGGAGCGCTTGGCAAAGCGGCACCTCGGCCTCAGCCATATCAAGTATGTCATAGTAGGCTTCTCCGAGAGCCTGCAACAGAACCGCCTCCTCTTCGCTCTGGGGCATATAATGAACCAACATGCATTGCGGTTTTTCGGGTGTCGACTCGATTCGTGCACCATCTGCGTTTGCATCAGTCGCTTCCAAGTCGGCCTCGTTCCGCAAAATCTTGAGGGCTTTTTTCAAATACTCTACGCGCAACTCCGGAGGAATGCAGATCCGCATCAGTTCGCCACCACGCAGCAGCAATCGCGGCAATAGCGCACTTCGATGCGCTGCTGCAAACTCCAAAGCCGCCAGCAGATTTTTCGATTCCGCGCACCAACGCTGCATGCAGCTGCTTACGCTCTCGTCAAAATGCAGACCGTCGGGATGCGCTGATGCATCCTGGCTGAGACGGTCCAGGATCCACTTGACGAAGCGAATTTGGGCCTCTTGCTGCTCGGCCCGAAATCGTTCCCGAAGCTCTGAGGAGAGCAAGTGCTCTCCCGACTCCGCACTGGTAACTCGTTGAACAAACGCGCGCCATGACGAATTGGCAATATGGCAGGAGCCCGCACGACGCAACAAGCGCTCCTCTACAAGCATGTTCAACGCTGCTGAGAGCACCGTCGAGTCAATATTTGATTGTTCAGGTATCCGAAGCCGGTTTCGACACCGCGTCCTCTGGCGCCCCAGTCGGCTCAGATTTGTCTCTAGCCATGTCGCCGCTCTTTGGGTCCAACAGTAACAGAGCCACTAACTCTTCGTCTATGCAGGCAGGCGGCACCGTCAAACGCACGAACATGCGCCGCTCGTAGGCCGACATAGACTCATACAGCTTGAGCAGGGCTTCGGGCGAGAAAACACGCATATCTGCAGTCGAGACGTTGCGAACAGCGCTACTCGACATGAATCTGCTCTCCATACAAGGAGGGCTCTATCCGTTCCTTCATCTCCTGTCTCTGTCATCGGATGTTTATTGCAGCCTCGCATACTGGTTCAAGTTGAGGGCATTCGCGCTGGGAGTCTCTCTCATCCAGGCAGAGTCCACCGCTGAGCTCGTGCCCCCTGCGAGTAACTGGTCGAAGTTTGGACTCGCCTCGGAGCCCGGCGAACTTATTCCGATTGCCTGCAACTTTCTCAAATAGTGCGCCAAACCGTCCCTGTCTATGCGATTCGCAAAAAAATCTGCATCGGTGTCTGAGGGAGTCAGCGGCGACGTGCACATGACGGCCGAAGAGTTTCCCCTGTTCGCCCTAATTCGGCGGCATGCTGATTTCCAGCATTGTCCAGATGCCGAAAGGATGTGTGAGAGGATCCGAACGGTGCCGCTGACGGACTTCAAAGAATCTCCAGGCATTGCTGGTGTCTCTGATACTTGATCCGCGGCTCCCGACTGCTGAAGTGATTCGCGTTGGCAAACGACTATCCGGAGATCTTTCGGTGAATCCTGAAGCCAGCCAGGCATCTTCTGTGGGTCAGATCCAGTACGCATCTCTGGGTGAACAGGTAGAACATCAATGTGTGGACCGTTTCGTGTTCAATTCACTTTTTGACATCCAGTGAAGAGGCACCAGGAGCGCACCTGGTTGCGAACTCGTCGGCCAAACGCCATGGTGATTCACTGCAGCGACGGCTGGCCAGGCCTGATAACTTTCACTGTTGGACGAGCCATTCGTTGCCCGTATCTGTGCCCCAGCGTCGTAGACAGCAATCTTTTGCAACACGTGTGGTTCGTTCATTGCTACCGGCAAAAGCAGTGGCTCTCCTGTCCCGGTAACGTACAACCTAGTTTCGTCAGGCGATGGGATCTGCGCCACCGTTGTTGCGTCTATCTCATGACCAACAATACCTCCCATATTCCGAGACTCTCGCACGGGCTCCATGGCCGGCCGTGACCCAGACGCCTCTCTCTGTCTGCTCCCTGGCAACATACCCACGTACACCAGCCGCCCGAAAGAATCGCTGAGACCGGCACTCGCGTTACCAGCTTTGCTCGCACTCTTGTCGCGCCCCCGTCGATAGCGTTGAGCTGAGATCGCCGAGCCACCCCCAGAGCCTGTTCTCGTTGCAGAGGCGTCTGCCTGCTGCCTCTGAGCCAGGGCCGCTCGCAGTGCCTTCCGGCGCTCGTACAAACGCTGCTGCCGAGCTCTCCGCAACAATATTGCGCGCTTCTTCCGCTTCTGCTCTGGTGCCAAGAGTTCATCTGGAAGATCGACCCAAACGTGCACTGGCGGACGACCTGGACGCCTTCGTACCTCCAATTCAACAGGTGCGTTTTCAGGAAACCCACACTCCTGCATATTGCGTACACTCATAAACCTTTGTTCGGAAGTACAAAACCAGACAAGTACGCTTGAAGTGACCCGTCCTGTCCCTGCCAACAGGGAACCGTCGTATTCGCGTCGAAACTATCAAGTCGTATGTCGAAGCATGATTGGTGCGCTGCAGAGGCGCTTGCGACGCTCCGGCTGCGACGTTTGCCGTCCGGTGACGGCGATGCGACCAGCGCCCGCATCCCCGAGATGGTGATCTCAACCGAGACCGTTGATGATCGCACACTCGATGCGCGCGCAGTCACGCGACTCGTTGAACGAGCGTGGCACGCATCGGAGACACGACGCCACTTGGCGGCACGTGCTTCTGGACGGCGCATCGTTGATGGACACGTGTGCGCGACCGGCACGGCCTGCGAATTGGTGGCTGGGCGTGGCGCGGTGCGTCGAAATCACCGGACGACCCGAGCGTTCGCTGGATGCGCTGGGATCGTTGTCGCACCGAACGGAGCGGTTGCGTGACGACGACGGCGAGCCAGTGGCCAGCGTTAGGTCGTCGACCGCGGTGCTGCTGATCCTTGATGCGCGAATCCACCGAACGAGACGCCTGTACCTTGCCACTTTGATTCGGATCCTCTTTTTTGGACAGAGCCGTGTCGAGTGCATCTAGGGAATGCTGTGAGAATCGAGCAGGTTCTGATTCAGTACTCAGACTCGGTGTAGAAAATCTGTATGGTTGGGCAGTCATAGGAGGTCGCAAATGCATGAAGATACTCCACCGAATGCTGGCAGAAGAGGCAAGTTGGTGCTGTTGAACCTGATATGGACAGGATAGAGACGGATAGGAATCGGTTGTCGCGTGAACGGGAGCTGATTTATGGCTAGCGTTTCTGTCGCCCCCAGGGAGGACCTGTTGTGCGCATCCGCCTCCGGATGTATTCATTCGAGAGGGGCTGGAACGCGCATCGGGTCATCCGCGTCCTCATCCTGGGTACATATCAGGGATTCGTCGCGCGCGTTCATGGCCGAATCAATACGGAGCGCGTGGCGACGACGCGCTTCTCATTGCGCCCCTCAAGACCGAAGCGCCAGACACCGAATCGACGAGGCAAGTTTTTGTGGAGAAGTACTCGCACCCACATCAACAAAGTTCTTGCAGAAGCGTGCAACGGAGCAGTTGTAACAATAGCTTCGAAGTCAAAGCAATCCCTTACCCGTCATTTGTTAGGAAGAGCGAGAAAGAGAGTGTACTGCCCAATGGCATGCGATCGTTGCCTCTGTCTGCTCCGCTGTCGGGGCGTGCAGACAAGAGTCTCAACCGGAACAGACTTGCGAACCGTATGTTCTCGCCGAGCTCAACAAATTGATCGCTGCCTAGCCCGAAAAGGCGATTTAGACGCATCCTCGGACGAAACGCGAACAGAATGGACCGCGGAGCAAGAGCGACCAAATGACGGGATCGACTCCTCTCATTCTGCAGCATGCCAGTGGGTGCGCATTCGTAGCTAGACCTCGCACCTCTCCGATTCGTCAGCATCGAGATTGTACCAAAGACGGCGTTTGATCCCTCTCCAGCTGATCTACCATATTTCTTTTCAGCTAAGACGTCATTCTGGAGCACCCTCTCACAATATGCGCACCGGAAATGACACGATACATGCCCCAACATCGATGCATACCCGTTTACTGTACGTCAGGTGCGATGCCGACTCCAACACCATAGGGGCGATGCAGGCGGGGGCACGGCCTCCAGCGGCGGCGCACCGCGTCGCGTCTCCAGCCGGGCGTAACGGTGGCGGCCGCCAGAGAGCCGTTGAACAAGCCAACTGGCCGTATCGTTGAACGAGACTTGGCAAGAGTCGTTGGGTGAACGCGTTTTGTGTTCTGGGCAAGTGCTCTCGAGTGCGTCACTGAACTTGTGTTTGTGCTGGAATTAGAGTCTCTCGGAAAACCCTTAGAACCTTAAAATATCCACGAGACGAGACGACTGGTGAAAGGCATCTGGCGGTTTGCTTCAAAGTGGCGAGGTCGCGTTTTGGAGCGGCGCTTTGCGACGGTACTGAGCGCGCGACCTGGGACAACGAGGCGCCTCTCTGGCACAAAGTTTCTTTTTGTTTGAAAGTCGTCTGTGGGGGCTGAGTTTCCGCGTTTTCTCAAAGTTTCGTGTCGAACCGTTCGAGTGCTGAAAACGGAACTCGGAAACTTCGCCTGCCTTTCATGGAGGCTGCCGATCGACCGCAGACAGAGTCTCTGGAGCTCTTCAAAAGCATCTCAGCGCTTGATGATGACGAGACTGCAAGGGCTATTCTCACCGCTCATAACTGGAACATTGAGAGGGCAATTGACGCCTTTTTAAATCACGGGGTCGCTGCCGCGCAACAGCCTCACGAAGGGGCTGGCGGGGAGCCCGCCGCGTCATCGATTAGCCTCGGCGGGACGCATACACACAATGATGCGGTCACGCAATCAGATCCATTGCAGCAAGGAGAAGCGTTGCAGTCGACTGGCCTGCCCGCAACCCAAGTCGCAGGCGTTGGTCCACCCTCCGAATAGAGCGTTGCGAACGTATTCGGGACCGGGGTCTGAGGGAATCGTCGGACGACTGCGGCGTCTTCTGATCATCCCGTTCCAGACTTTTCGAGTAGTGTTCACCTGGTGTGCTGCACTCCTATCACGCATTTTGGGGATCAGTCGCTTTTACGGATATCCTTCGCACTCTCGAGCAGTGGGTGCCGCAGCGGTGGCCGAGTTTGAGGCACATCTGAGGGGTCGCTACGGCGCAGACATTCGATATCCGACACTGTTCAGAGGTACATTCAAGGAAGCGTTATCGCACTCGACCCAAACTTGCCGACTCGTTCTCCTGTACTTGCACTCGGAAATCCACCATGTGACAGACCGTTTCGTCCGAGAGATTCTATCCGATGAGAACCTCATCCGCTTTGTGAATGAAAACTTTGTCTTTTACGCTGCGTCTGTGAATCGCTCAGTGGAGGCAGCAGAACTGACGTCGTATTTTACACCGGCGGGGTATCCGTATCTCGCGATTGTGTACGCGTCCCGCCGGTGGCCACTGGGCCAACTTATCGATCTCCGCGTGTTGAGCGACCTGGATCGCTCTATGCGCGGTGGCAGAGATGCACCCATCACTCCTATGGACGTTTTGCTTTGGCTTCAGAATGTGCTCCTGGAGTATGGTGATGCCTTGCGTACCGCGCACGCGATGCGCGAACAACGGCACTCAAGCCAGCGGTTGCGTGAGGAACAAGATCGTGAGTTCCAGCAGGCACTGGCTGCTGATCGAGCCGCTGAGCTTGCCCGCCAGGAGACTGAAAGGCGCGCTCGCCAGGAGACTGCTGAACGGGAGCAGAGGATGCGAGAACGGGCCGAGATGCTTGAGCGCAAACGCGCGAAGCTCGCACCTGAACCGGCACCCAGTGCTGATGCTGTCACGGTGCTTCTGCGCCTTCCTGATGGGAGAAGCGAACAACGGCGTTTCCATCTAACCAAGACCTTTGCGGAACTGTTTGATTGGGCCGAAGCGTGCTGCGATGTGGATCTCGATCTCTTCGAACTGACAACGAACTTTCCCAAACGAGCCTACACGCCGAAGAATCACGCAACCATGACGCTCAAAGAGGCAGGTTTCGAACGCCGGGTCGCACTCCTGGTGACCGAGAAGCTGTGGACGACGGATACGCAGGACTTGATTGGGAAAAACGAGGCAGCTACTGGCGATACGGGCTCTGGTACCGACACCGATCATGCGAGCACCCCCGCCGAAACCAAGAAGCGTGTGTGAGCGGGAACTGGTCAGGGAATCCTCTTCAGCTGGTGTTGGATAGACCCGAACGCAAGGATAGGGCTTTGAACCGGACTGATCGCACAGATTACTCGGTTGGAGCGTTAGATCTGACGCGACCCCTTGAATGGTGCTCGGGAAGGGTTAGGCTCATCAGCGTGCAGGTAGTGCATTGCGATCAATGTTTTCTGGGCATGAATCAGAAAGCGTTTTATTTTTATCGCGGGTTTGGTGCTCCAGATGGTGGCCGTGGCGGTCGTAGCTGCAACTCGCGACTGCAACAACGCGTGCCATGCTGCTGCTCCCCTTTGAATCGTAAAAGTGCAAGCTTCTGAGAATGGGTGGATGAATGGATTGGCTTGAATTCTGTGTCAGTACAAAGCGCATAGATGGATACAAGCCTTCTGAAGATGGAAGTATTGGCTTGAATTCTGTAACAATAAAAAGCGCATAGATGAGCGTTATTGTTGGGTGATGCTCGCTGCGCCATATTTCCGTAGGGACATGGATGCTTCGATCCTATGCCACTGAGTTTGGTATCGAAGAAAATCTCTCGACAATGACCATCGAAGAACGGGATAAAGAATACCAGCTTAAGTTTGAGCAACGGGACCAGCAGAGATACGCTGCCGTGCAGTGAATGCAGATACCGCCGCCCGCATTGGGTTGTCGGGCTCCCCCAACGCATCCCATTCGGTTGCGTGATCGCGAACGTTCCAAACCATTCTACAGAGCAACGAGAGCTAAGACCAAGAATCAGGACGGGATAAAGCAACTGCTTCACGAGGTTGACCCCGTGACTCATGATATGCTCACCTTCTACAGAGGGAATTCAGATTTCACCTTCCTTTGATCTGATTTTACTTGAACGACTTTGGGTTGCGGACCAGATCCGATCACAGAATGGCGCTGTATGAATGTCGCGTCCAGTACAGATCCGCTTGATAAATGCAAACGGTCAACGACGTCTACCCCATCCAACCACGAACGTAGGTTCGGTGACCACGCGCGGCGGATTGGCAACACAAGTCTTTCTGTCACGGTCGATCGACAAAGGACACATCGAAAGCTCGTCTGGAGACGCAACCTACCCAGACGACGCTGATTCGGTCGAGCGATGGTCGTCCAGGACTCAAACCGCACTGCGTTCGTAGGTGTAGAGTGAATGTACGGCACCTTCGAGCTGACCCGCCAACGTGCGAATCTGGAAACGCAGCTTCCCATTATAGAGTCGGTTGTGCAATTCCATCAAACTCGGCACGCCCAAGTCTTGAAAGCCGTGCTTGATGCCGTTGATCAGATAGGGCAGGTATCGCCGCAGAGAGCCTTTGTCCACCACGGCGCCACTGACGCCTTGTGCGACAAAGATTCGGTCGTCCTCACTGAAATAACGCACCGCGCTACCTTTCTGCATCGCCTCCGCACTGCCCATTCCGCGATACTTTTTCAAGCGCACACCATCCTTGTAAAAGTAGTCTCCTGGTGCTTCTTCTGTACCTGCGAGCATGCTACCCATCATCACGCAGCTGGCGCCACAGGCAAGGCCCTTGATGATGTGTCCAATGCTGCTCACGCCACCGTCGGCGATCGTCGGAACGCCATACTCACGAGCCAGCTTACTTACTTGGTACACGGCAGTGGCCTGAGGGCGCCCACAAGCCATGACCTCCTGCGTCGTGCAAATACTACCGCATCCCATGCCGATCCGCAGTCCGTCGGCGCCCGCTTTTAGCAGATGATACGCCTGGGTCGTCGTCACGACGTTACCACAAATGACCTCCACGTGGCTGTACTTGCTCTTGATATGTCGCAACATCTCCAACTGAAACACCGAGTCACCCTGGGAAGAATCAAGCACGATAAGATCCACACCGACTTCAACGAGCGCCTCCAAGCGTTCGCGATCCTCGACACGAGTCCCTATCGCTGCGCCACAGAGAAGTTTCTTTCCGACCCGATCCTTGGTCGCGTTTGGGAAGTCTCTGTTCTTCAAGATATCCGTTCGCGCCACGAGCCCAACAAGCTCAAACCGCTCATTCACGATAGGGAGTTTACCCTTCTTGCTCTCCTTGACAATGGCATAGGCCTCGTCGAGACCGATACCTTCTCGCGCGGTCACAAGATCCCGCGTCATCACGTCGCCCAGCTTTGTGTTCGGATCACGGATAAACTCGATATCGCGATTGGTCACAATTCCTAGTAAACGGCTGTACATTTTCCCGTTCTCCGTAATCGGAATACCCATGAAACCGTAACGCGACTTGATCGCTCGGGCATCAGCGATGGTGTGCTCGGGTGACAACGTTTTCGGGTCGGTGATAAAGCCATTCTCGTACCGCTTGACTCGATCAACTTCCTTCTTCTGCTCACGTATGGTGTTGTTATAATGAACAATACCGAGGCCGCCGTGCAAGGCCATGTGGATGGCCATAGCGGACTCGGTTACAGTGTCCATCGGCGACGACACCAGTGGCGTTTTCAGCGCCACTCGACGCGATACGTGCGTGTCCAAGCTCACTTGATCCGATGAGAAGTAGATGTGTCCCGGAAGAAGAATGAAGTCGTTGTATGCGTACCCGACAGTGGAGTTCTCGAAAGCCTCCGCCGCCGACGCGCCATCCAGACAGTAAAAGAGATCGTTCTCTTCAAAAGGGCAAGGTGGCAAGGGCTTCGCTTTCATTGCCAGTGGAGGCACAGCTAACTGCTCGCCAGGCGTAGACAAACTACCGTTCAGCGGTTGATCGGCCATGGTCAATGACGACCCGTAAAGAAGTGAAGCTTCCGCACCGGTAGCAACAAGCACGACGACGGCGGGTTGCGAAAGAACGTCCGGGTAGAGCGCACGCGCCACGACGGCATGACGCGCGCGCGCTTGTCCCTTCCCAACTGGCCACGCGTGATCCCGAACGAATCTACCCGTTTTCTGGAAGATATTCGCGCATTTGCTTAGCTGCGCTGGCGTCCTCTTCTCCAGAAGCGCGTTTTCGCCCGGGATTGTACTCACACACGACATTTTGTGGTTTCGGATCAGGCAATGGAGCGTGCTAAAATGGCTCACGAACAGAAACACCAGACCGGATAGCGTATCAGAGGTGCTGCAGCGATATACTCTCGTCGTTGAAATAACGCACGCATCAAGATCTATTTGAACAACACGTTTAAAACCACTCCATATACAATGGGTCATCATTCCCTTATACTCGTGTTTAAAATACATCATCTCTGTTTGGAGCTGTCTCCGAAAACGGAGCCAGACAATGCAACAGTGCGCCCTCCGGCAGTCGTGATCATTCGTCCTTCTTGTCTGTGTCTGGGAGCTTCGACTCCATCCGAGCGAACCGATCGCTGCTCGTTGAGGGCATCGCTCCAGTGGCCGATCCGAAAGCCGCCCGTGCACCTGGGCGAGCGCGGTCCGATGCCCCTGTCAGTGCCCGCAGCTGCGCCCGAATCATATCCAAATACTCGTTCACTTTGGGTGGGATCTGAGACAACGCTTTGCTAATATGATTCTTCACCAGCGTCTCTATTTCGTGGAGTTTGCTTTGAATGATTGGGTGCAGGTCCTTCACCAACTCATCAATTTCCGACTGCTTCCACTCGTAGACTTTGGGGAAGGTCATCACACTGAGGAAGACGAGCCAGCCCATGTACATATTCAGAAACAGCGGCCCCAGCTTGCCAACAAGGTACGATCCAGCGAGCACCTTGAACGTGAGTTGTAAGTCACGACAGCGTACCGCGTTTCGCAAAAGATCTTCTAGACCGTTCACCGTATTCGCAAAGCTGTCTGCCAGCCGTCCTGCGGTCTCCCTGGTGATCAAGTGGCGTCCGGGAGTCGTTGTCGTGTCCGTCGTACTTGCCACGGGACTCGTCGACGTAATGTACGCAATCGCGCGACTCAGCAGCACTAAACACGCTCCCAACAATACAAGCCAAAAGACGATCATAGAGAACACCGTAACCACACTCATTTCGCCCAGCGTGGTGAAGTAGAAGAACAGGTTGCCAAGTGCGAATGCCAACCCCGACCGGTACTTGTTCCGCCACAGCATAATTTCCTGAAGCTGACCAGGAATCCGATGACGAGCAACGGTCAGTTTCTGCCCAAGAACAGAGGATTGTTCGGCGCCTCCTCCACTGCGGTGCAAGCCACTCTCTTTCCGGAACATGCCGCCGCCGCCGCCGCTAGTGCTTGCCGCTACACTCAACGAGCCGTTGATCGGGGCCCCCTTTTCACTCGAGTTTTCATTCTTTGGAAACGATGATTCAATCTCCTTGGATTCAGAACCTGTTTCCCCCATATTCAATAGATCCTGAGTCTCTTCCAGTTGCGACATTCTCGCGCACGATCGATACCAAACAAGGACAAGGAAGGAGCGCAATGGCTGGCTTGGTACGCGCTCCAGCGTCTGTATGCGTACGTGCGTGTGTGCGTGGTCTCGCGGCGTTACGCGGGACAGCACACACCCGTGACACCGGACCGGGGACCTGCCTCAACGAGGAGCCGCGCGGGGCGTTCTCGCGCGCTCGACGGCGCGGAAGGCGATGGGCGGCTCGCTCGTGCGCGACGCCATGGCGCGTTCGGATCGCCGCCGAAGACAACGTCTTGGCCAGCGTGCATGTCGTTCTGAATGCAGCATCCGTGAATCATTTGGGGCCGCTGCCGATCGGAACGGCTCAGCAGCACGGTTTTTGTATGAGAGTCTGGTTGTCGCTGGTCAACCCAGTTTGTATTCTTGATTCATGGTTCGTGGTCGATATCAGGCGAGTTGTCTGGTGGAATGAGGTCAACAGCGCGAGTTCGAGCGCGTGCGCGATAGATGATGGGGGCATCGTGAATGCGCATTTCTGGGAAGTTTTTCTCGAGAACGAGACATTGTCAGATGCAAACTAGGTGATGATATCATCGTGGGGCATGAGAAATATCTTTGGCCAGAACGTTTAGGAACGCTCGGATCGATTGGGACGCCCGGCGAAGTTTTGGCAGGTGCACGTTCTATAGAGCTAGATGGACTGGCAGCGGAAAAATCATTTTGTCGGGAGCGACCCCATGGCGCTTTCCAAGGAAGGTGGATTTGGGGCAGGGCAACAGGCGATTTATCGATAGGTTTGGGGCCAGATCCTGGTGTGCTCGTTGACCACGATTTGTCAGGGTGCATGATCCATGCCAGAGGAGGCTCTCGAACAAACAACACGCTCTCGGATGCAGCCGTCGCTCGAGTCAGTAAAGCATCAAATCAATCCGTAATTCGCGTCACCGAGTGTTATTGATATCACGGATCGCTCAGGCGCGTGTCAAGCCTGCAGTGCACCGGGAGACCGTTTTGGAAACGTCTCTCCACGACCTGGTCCAATGAGTCTTCCATGAAACGTCATTGCAGATACGCTTGGGCTAGGCGCTTCTGAAAGCATTCCATCAAACAGATCAAGAGCGCAAATCGTGGCGCCACCTCATTGTTTCCGATACTCTTTACAAATCCAAATCCGATTGCCTGCCGGTAAGCGGCAGCATCGACAGAGGGATTCGACGACCGACTCCAAACGCCTCCTCGATTTTTGGTTCATTCATTCTCTGAAATGGATACGGATATTCCAATCCTTTAACATCTGAATCAAGCCCCAAATAAGAGACAATAGACTTGAGCGACATATTGTCCCGAGCTAGTGCGTTCGCATCCCAACGAGCCCACTGCAGAAGTACAAAACGAAGCGGCGCGACGTTGATGGGCCCGCGATTCTTCCCCCGCGATTTGGCAGCAGTAGCCGTAGGAGCCCACTCAACCGGGACACACTTTTGTAAGCGCGTTGGACAATCTCATCGGCTCTGTTTTATGCAAGAGCCGCTGTGTGGTGTTTGTTTAGAACCGTTCGGTCCCACTGGGCCACCGCTAACCTGTGAGGCCTGTGGTCTGCAGGTGCACGCACCTTGCTATGGTTATCCGGCGTTCCCCTTTCCGACCAGAACAAGGATGGCTGCACCGGAGCCGGTGACGACGAACTCTAATAAGCCATTCAAACGCATTCGGATTATGGAGAGGACAGAAAAGCTTACAGATGGCCACTCGGACCGACGAACGGGGCAAACAGCGTGGTGGAACCTCGCTTGGCTCTGCGTTGTCTGCTGGGCTCGCCACCTGTCTACGGTGACGCCAAACGAGAACTTGGCAGACTCGCGGATCAGTAGTCGGAGTTGCGCCATCCAGGAGGGTCCGCTTCCAAGCAGTGAGACGACTGCTTCCTCCGATGCACAGAGGATAGAGGTCAAATATCATGGTGACCACGAGCATGGAAAAACGTCCGTTGAAGCCTTAACGCCTCCAGAAGTTGCACCAGCCTGCATGCTGTGTCCGCTTCGTGACTGCAGACTCGCAGTGAAACCGCTCATTCCGCGAAGTAGAGGGACTGGATCTCTCCAGTCCGTCACCAGCTCAGGCTACTTGCATGTCGTGTGTGCCTTAGCCGATCCGAATATCGAGCCTGTTGGCACCTGGGAATGCCTCAATGCTTTTCAGCACCGCGCGGATGAGGGTCTCCACTCCGACTCCCAGAGTACGGCTGAATCAAGTGCTCTCAATGGAGATGTGTCGAGGGTCACATGGACGCCGCAGCATGTTTCACGACGAGTGTTAGACAAAGCGTTGGACCATGAACCACGAGCAACGCGTGAATGTGCCCTCTGTGAACGGCCGACTGGTCTGCGTTTCTTCTGTTGGGTGCCGCCAGGGGGAGAGCGTGACCTCAACGGGGACACGCAGATGACTTGTTCGGTTGTTTTTCACCCAATCTGTGCTCTTGTTGCCGGATGGTGGCGCCCAGAGCCGCGTTTTGTGTTTCAGGGTCATTTGCGAATTTCCTGTCCCAGACACGCGATTTTTGCCTCGCGAGCACCCATTCCGTGGCTTGGCCCTAACGAATTCGCGGATCCGTCACCGAGATTGCTGCCAGGTGCGGCTTTCCGTAAGATGATCGAAAGTCTCTACCTCCCGAAAAACACATCGGCAGATGCAAAGACTGTACTGCTGTGTCTTGAGGCACACATTTTACCACAAACCTATGAATGGCTGCGCTCTGCGCTGTCCGAGCTGAATGTAGATACACCTATCGCCTTGGTGCAGCTGGATGTACAAAAGGTTTTGTCTGCCTATACTGAGGAGATGCAAGTTGCAATCGTCCTGCTTGTCGCCGAGCGCCTCGGTCTCGACCCGGAGTCGGTGTTACGCCGGCTTGAAAAATGGCAGATCTCTGGAGAGCTGCTTCGCTGGATCCAGCCCGACTTTAGCGCTCCCGTTCAGCCGACTTGGGACCGCCACGCGCGGCGGGACCGCTCGGCGACTCGTGGTGACATCCACAAGCTCGATGGAGCGACTCCTGTTCCAACCTGCTCCTATGCGCATTTGTGGGCCAGGCTGCTCGACTGGCCACCGCAGCGACCGTATCCACAGCATTGTGGTTGGGTAGATACAACTGAACGCCCCGTATGCGTCCAGGCGCGCGCGCTTTTCGAGCATGCTGGAACAAAAGCCTGAGTTTTGGACATGCTCACCCGAGCGCATCGGCGGCAGGGGCGCGCCTCGGAGAGGATAGAGCGGCCATGGAACCCGAGGCTTCAATCAGATTGCACGTCCCGCCCTTGAGGAAACTCGTTGATGAAGGCAAGGATCATTGAGGTCGTTTCTGGTGCCTCACCTTATCGTTGCGCCTGCGCAGAGATAGATGCAGCCTCGCTTACGAATGAGGCCTCGGCACATGCGCCTCATCTGTGCTGTGAAGCAGGTTCAACGGCTCCCTCAGAGCAGCCTTCCAGGGCAACGCAGGGCCTGGCGAGCGTCGCATCACCAGAGAGTGCAACTTTACGGGCCATGCTTCTGTGCACCTCAACGAAAACTCGAACCCCGATTATCTGCATATTTTCTGAATCCCTCTGCCGCTGTTGGCTGCGGCCTCATACCTGTCCTGCAACGTTACGTGCTCGTATCTACCTCGTTACCTGAAATTCAACAATGATGGTCTCTGCACTTTGTGGGGGTACACAAACGGTCTTGGGGTGCTGCGGAACCACACCCCGGAAGCGTCCACGGACCATTCTGGAACGAATAGCTGGTGAAGGCATTTCGCTGTGAACGCAATCCCTGGACTCGTCACCCAGGGGAACGCAATCCCAAACAATGAACAAAGGCCCAAGTTGGAAAAGCCAACGGAACGATCTTTCCATCTTTTAAAAGGCACGTAAAATTGACCAGCAGATCGACGTGTCATCCTCAACGAACTCCAGAAGCGGTCGCACTACACCGCCACTCGAAGAGAAGCATACAGCAACGCCGAACGGCCTACCAGTCATCGCAGCGACTTTAAAACGATTGTTCATCCGTATTCTTGGTCGTGAGCGTGAAGTACAAAGTGTTCATGATTTCCTCACGCTCAGCGGCGTCAACTTGCTCACCGTTCATGGTCGTGACATGAAATATGTCGTGTCGATACTTGTCCTGATTCGCGAAGGTAGACATGCTAGCAAACGTGATATTCAGATCGAGATCCCGCAACAAATCCACAACATCGTTCAATAGATTGGGACGATCGGGCGCGTTCACCGTGATGGTCGTATAGTGCGGTGAGGCGTGATTATCCACATAGACGTGAACGCCACGCTTGTGGTCCACGAACCGAACGGGTGATCGAGGTGCGGGCAATCGCCGCTCTGTTTCCGTGCCAATGGGACAGGTCGGGCCGGGAGCACCCATGACCGGAAGCAAGGCGTTCCGCAGTCCCTCCAGTTCGGTTTCCGACAACTGTGATCCGTCGCGAGTTACATAAAACTCGTCCGTCGCGATACCTTGCTTCGTGCGGGCAATCGCTCGTCGCACCTGAAGTCCCATGTTCTGGAGCGCCTCTGTTAGATCTGCCAGCAGACCCTGACGATCGCGACAGCTCACAACCACGCGCGTAGCGTAGTACTCAGACTCGTTGTCCGCGATAATGGACGGTGCCCAGCCCTCTTTGTCTCCGACCGCACCGTCTGGTGATGACTTTGCTGAACCTGCAACAGAGGATGAAGTTGACGTTGCTGCACTTTTCGGCTCAGAAGTACTTGAGCCTGCGCAGCAACCCAAGGAAAAAGCTGCACAGTGCCCCTTTTTTCGGTAGATAAACCCAGGTGCCGAGCGCATCAGCGCCCGTCGCGAGCACGCTGCTCCAACACTCCACCCAACGTTCGTTACAAAATTCAACATACCAACGCTGTTGGCTCAAGAATCCTCAAATATTAAATCGAAAAGGTCGTAATGATCCAAAAACCAGCTCCTTATCGTTCGCGTTCCTTGAGTGGTGACTGACCGACTGACCGACTAACCGACACAGCGTCTCTCGGACAAACACGCTCTGCATGCTTCGTAGTGAATTATGGGCGGCGCTGCCGACATGCGGCTGGGACGCGCGCCAGTGCGCGTGTTTTCGCCTCAAGAAACCGGCGCCATCGCGGCTAGCCATGGATCCATCCACGGAGCGGAGCGGCGTCAACGAACAACGGACGACTGTACCGCGCGAAGGCTGCGTCACGCTTGAGACTTGAAAGCCTCCACAGTGCCAGGCTGCAGGAGAATTCTTGTTAGTAATGGCCAAGGTTGATGTAGGAGCCAGTGAACTTGACCAGATCTGTGCGTTCAACCGTTTGTTGCACGAGCGTAACGAGTTCTCTGCGCGGATTGAGCTCGAGGAGCGCGAGCTTCAGGGCCTGGAAGACGCCGAAGAGGAGCTCTTACTCAGCACGGGCGATGAAGATACGGAAGAGGGTCTGAGCGCGGCAGAGCGCTCACCGAATGAGCGACGGCAACCGTCAGCGACCGTGGAAGTACGGATCGGGAGCGCTTTCTTTTCGCTTCCCGAGGCTTATGTGGAGAAGTATGCCACGAAGCGAAAAGAGGAGGTGACTCAGTCTTTGGGAAAACTGCGGGAACAACGGGCTGCAGTTATTCGAACGATGACGCAGCTCAAGCAAACTTTGTATGCCAAGTTTGGTGATGCGATTAACTTGGAGGAGTCTTGAGGACACCGGGAGACTCGCGCGAGCTCGTATCGTCACGCATTTCGGGCAACGTCTCGTTCGCAGCGACATGAGCACGATTAGGAAACGACGTACAACGTGGAGGCAGTTCCCCTGGATGGAATGATCCCATCTGCACCGGACGATGGATGGCCACCCGGAGCTGCTACGAACCCTGCATACGCACAGCCATAGAGGAAACGGATAAAATCCCCTGCACTGAATCATTCAGAAGACGAGAAATCCAATGCCAGCTGCATGCGTCGATCGATCACTGTATCCTGAGACGCAGATGTCGACTGAAACCGAGGAACGAATTTGATCCTCTAGCGCAGATGGTTCAGTCTGAATCAACTGGCTATTGAGAAGCGATATCCAGGAAGGCGACTAGAGGAGCTCAGCACTAGAGGGGGCGATCGTACTCCCGAGGCGAATGCACGCACGTGACGTTCCGGGGCTGGCGACTCCCTGGGCAACGAGCGTCTCGAATCGGACGAATCTATTCGAGATCGCTATGTCTATTTTGATTCCAATATGAGCCAGTTCTGCCGTTCGTTTCGCCCGTCGCGCAGATTCAAACCATTGCGCGCCGAAAACGCGACCGCTGACCTCGCCAGACGATTGCCGTTGCAACACAACGCGCTTGCTATGGCCACCGACTGGGAAGATCAACTCGTCAGTATTTTGAGGGAACCGGAGGGCGCAAGCAACCGCGAACTCGCTTGGGTCTGGTCGAGTGCTCTCCATGCAGGCAACGTTTTCGTTCTGGAGCGGCTCGCCCAAGTTCAGCGAGAGGGCCTCGAACTGGAGCGCTTGCCCAGAGCTGCTGACCTGCTCGCGCAGCACCAACGGGACGAGTCACTCTTTGTGCTCTGTTCGCGGCACCCTGAAGTTTTGAAAGATGTATCACGTTCACGCACGCTACCGGTTCTGTTACGTTACTGTTCTGGGTCTCGAGCGGTGGGCCCCAAATCACTGTCGGTACTGAGCATCTTGGAGCACATTATGATGATCGTCTCCGGGAACACCCTGGCTCTTACTGAGATACCCCAAGAAACCTGGACGGCTTGCATGATGGATGCCGTTGACGCGAAAGCCGCTGGCGCACTGTGGCTGCTACGCAGAGCCCCGGTGAAGCGCCTGCACGATCCCATGTTTCTCGCCGAGCTCGTGCTAAGAGCCTTCCGTCAAAGACATCAACGAACGGGGAATATCGCCTCTGAACAAGCAGTTACTAACGAAGGATTGGCGCAGGAACGCAAACTCGTTCAGGCACTGGTCGCGCCATCGCCACCAGCGCAAGCGCAACAGGAGATCGATTCACTGATGGCGGAATCAGAGCAACGTCTCGGCACACCCGATGAGGCAGTATCCATTTCGGAGGAGAGCTTTTTGTCGCGTGTCCTTGAAGCGCTAGCTTGTATCTTCTGCCCTGTTTCCCCGGAAATGCTTCATTGGTTCATCGAAATGCACCTCGATGCTGCAGCGGACTGGCTTTTTTCAAACTGCGAATTTGATCCAAAGACGTTGCCGTATACGCAGTTTACCGCGACAGCTCGAGACTGGCTCTGGCAAAAAGGAGTAGATTCGCAAACACCAGCGATCATTGATGGTGTTATTCGCGCCTTGCTCGAGAATCAGGAGCAGTCGGATGTTGCGACAGGAAGCAGCTTAGAGCGACTTGTGCTCCTTGATTCATCATATCTGGCAGCTGATCTACTCGCACAGGCAGGCTATGATGTCTCGCTCTTGATTCTTTACCAAGTTCTGTGCAAACAGAACTCAACTCGGAGGACGATCTTGGAGAAGCATGTCGCAGGCGAAACGCTGTTACGCTTATTCGAGGTCGCGCTCGTGAGTCGTGCCCTCCCTCTCGTTCATGCAATCTGCGCCGAGATTTGCGAACGTCTTGCCATCGAGCAGGAGCCGTTGTCAATCAACAAGGAGCGCCTTCGCCTCGCTTGTGTACAGGCTCTGCGATGGGCGGCTTTCCATGACTTGCCGGAAGCGCTCGCTATGATTCGCTCGTTTCCTTTGGACGCAGCCCACGATCCGCGGCTATTGGGCTCCCTATGCTGCGAAGTATTCCTACGTGCGCATTCCAAGGAAACGAACGATAAGTCTGACCAAACGAGCGCACCAAAGGAACACGTGGCGGCCCGCATCGTGCATGAGCTCGTCCAAGAACCATCTCGGTGTCTAGCTCGGGAATCTAGCACCCTGTCCAAAACTAGAGTCGTCACGAATGATGGGGCGTTCGATAGTGGTCTCCTAGAGTCCCTTGAGACCTACCCGATCGATCAAGTTGCTCTGTTACATTGGTCCGCCAATCATGCCATTTTGCGACTAGCCCGTTTGCTTTTGAGCAATCAGCAGACAGCGCTACTCCAGTGTGCGGAACGTGGGGAGCCGCATCTTTTGCGCATTCTGCTCACAATAGAACGTAACCAGGAACCGTACCAGAAGATACCGCTGCTGTGGCCGTTGATGCTCGAGGAAGCACTTTGTCGAGTCATTCCAACCCGAAACCTAACCAGTGTGCATTTGCTCATTGAGCAACCTTCCGAAAGTGTCGATGCCAATGAATATACCTCCATGGAGATTCTGGCCTCCCTTGGCGACGCAGATGTATTCCAGCTACTTCACACTGCTGCTGAGCAAGGCGATGACACGCTCGTGCGGCTCCTGCTACTTGCCCAGAAGGAGCGAATGATCAGCGTGTCTGAACTGAGTGTCATTGTCGCCAACGCCGCCCGCGTCGGTCAGTTTCCCATCCTCTTTACGCTCCATCGATTATTACGGGAAGTGCCGTTCCCCATGAATTCGGATGGACGCCCCATGGATCAACACGAATTTGGCATGCGCTTGTTTGGAAAGCTCAGCGAAGGGGATCTACGGGAACTCGCCCGTCTCGCCGCTGTTCATGGCGAGTTTGCCGTTTTCGAAACAGCCATTGGACTTTTCTTCCGAGAGTTTGCGATCGATCCATCCCGTCGCTATGAACTGCTCGTGGATTTGCTGCGCGTTGCGGTCCATCACGGGCAAGCACCGTTGGTCGAATTCATTTGTCTGAACCATTCTGGCGTGCTCCATCACGCACCGGAGGTATGCGTCGGTCAGAATACAATGCTTATTTACCACAGTCGGATGGAGGAGCGTCTCTCTCGAGATACAGCAGCAGCGTTGCTTGCAGCACTGTTGAACTCTCGTCCGCCTGCCATGTCATCTTCAAAAATGGGCCTTGCGACCCAAACGTTAATGACTGCTGGTGGAGGCACGGCGGAAAGAGATCGTCAGACCAAGCCAAGCGATCAAGGCGCCGTGCAGCAGAGCCCGGAGCGTCAACGTACCAACCAGGGCGGAAATCAGCGAGCTGCTGGCACCAGCACGAAGATGATGCCTAGCGCTGAGGCCTATCCGAGCCCCGCAGCATTCTTTCCCAAGGGCCGATCTTCGCTGCTTGTCGAGCATCCTGCGACGCCGACCAGAGATGAAGGCATGCCTTTTGTTCGAATTACGACCTCAACGGCTGAAGGCTCCGCTTCCAGTCCCATTCGAGTGCCATCATCAGAGGAGGCCGCCGCCAGGCCCACAAGGGATGCCAGTGCCGCCACCATTACCGAGAACCGCGGAGCGCGCGCCTCGCCCAGTCGACAGTGGTCGCGTGATTCCACAAATGACGCGCTTGCGCCGGCGTATCTACTCCGCGGTCTGAACTCGATCCCTCACCCGATGTTGTTGCAGTTGCTCAATTGGTCTGTTCGAGAGCGTTATGCAATTCTGTTACAACTGTTGCTCCAGCTTGGTTTGGCGATCTCGCGCGACAACCTGAACGAGCTCCTGCTTTGCGCAGTTGATGGCAATGATCTGAACACGATGGATGCCTTTCTCGAAGCAGTCACTCGTAGTCTCCGCTCCGCTGACACGAACACAGTGCTCCTGGATCCCGATGCGCAGATCTTAACGCGAGCGCTCGTCCTCGGAAATATCGAAATGGCTCTCCGCTTGCTTCGCTTGAGCGCCTCTCTTGCTGTCTATCGACGGAAGCTTTCGTCAGCGGAGCGCGCACAGTTGCTGCTACTCGCCGCCGCACAAGGACATGCAGAACTCACCAAGATCACGCTCCATACGCTCGGGGTCGATGTGAACGTTACCGACAAGGACGGTTTGACGCCGCTGCAGTTGGCACTTGGTCCACTACGACAGGAGACGACGCCAAAGGTGCCAGCGGGTCAGGAGCGACTGATCCATGGCCAAAGAGCCCAAGTCGTCATCGAACTGATTCTGCAAGGAGCTGGCCTCGAGGTGCTCGACGAAACCGATCTGCTCAATGTATTTCGACTGGTATCGCACACCGATGAATCGTTCATGTTTGTATTGACCCGTTTCACGGAGCTGCCCGATGAACTCGGCCGATGTGCGACGCATCGTGCGTGGCGACACTGGCCTGCGGATCCTCCGCGAAACAATCGCCATGCTGCAGCCGACCGTTGAGCTCGCCACGCCTCTAGAACGCGCGAGTCTCGTCCCCGAACAAGAGGCCATGGAAGACATCAAACGGTCAACGGTACCGCGTGTGGCCGCCCGCAGCATTTCCCGGTCGCTTTTCGGTGTCAAGGCAACGTCCACTGAACCGTATGCGCGTGGTGCCTACGCCGTCGCCCGGTTCCTCGCCATGTATGAGGACAGTTTGTTGCATCGGATTGAAGAAGGTGAACGATGGCAGTTTCTGTTCGCTGCCGTCGCTGCTGGCGACCGAGCTGCTGTCCAGAAACTTCGCGTCTGTTTCTTTCCGGACGCCTTCGATCCGACGTCCTGGCGTGATATTCACGGTCGAACGCTTCTAGATGTCGCAGCGACCCTGCCAGATCCGTACGTCGCCGAAGCTGTCATGGTTGCCTTGACGGAGCAGCTCGGAGCAACGCCCTTTGTCGAGATCTATGTCGAGTCCAACGAGGCTGGCGTAGCCTCAGCGGGTCCAATGTGGATGGATCCCGCCTCTGCTGGCGCATCTCCCGGTACTGTCATGCCGAGCGAAATCGCCACAACGGAACGGATGCCGCCACGAGGCGCGAATACGAGTCGGACCCAAGCCGAGCCAAAGGCAGTCGCCCTTATGGAAGCCTCCTCGAGACTTGCGAACCCGTCGATCATGGACGACACAATGCAGCTGGAAACCGGTGAGGTTTCTGCTCCTCCGCCTGCTGATCCAACCACAGAGCACAGCGGAGTGGTGGCGATCGACACTGCTGATGTCGGAGAAGTCACCGCCGGTGCACCCCCATCGATCGCTCTTTTCCGACAGTGACTGGGACAGTGACCTCGACACCAATCGCCAACCGGCGGACCAGTCCTTGCCGCGGCAGCTTGGAGACGACCGCGGAACCGACCATACAACGCCTCTCGATACGTCAACGGCTGCAGCTGCCTCAAAGGACACCATCTATCTGGCAGGCAAGGCTTCATCGGTTCCCCGTTCACCGCTCTCGTTGACCGAGTCAGACTCGCAGTCATTACATCGTCCGGTTGCGGTCACGGAGCACCCAACCGCGTCTCCAGAGGCTTCACCACCTGCGCCAGCACCGATATCAACCGCTCCATCGGCGCAAGTTGTCAGGACGAACCTCGATAGTCGGCAGTCATCGCCAGACTCGGGGGCGCTCGCCAGCACTCATTCCGTGTCGACGATATCGCAACGAGCTGAGCAGAACACGGCCGTGTCGGAGGGCGCCGGCGAGGCGGGTCATGTGCTAGCCGGGCCACCGACAACCACCACAACCTACATCGTTCATGAGCTGCCAAAACGTGTTCCGTCCACGAGGCCGCGACCGTTGCCGCCGGTGATCAGCGAACATCGTCTCTCGACCGAGTTGAAGGCGCCCAGTCAGGGTCCCGAAATGGGGCGCGTCACCTTGGCCGTGGCCTTTCCAGGCAGCGAACATGAACCGTCGTCCTCGCAGCGGAAGCAACAGCGCCGCCGGCGTCTTGGGCACCTCTGTTGCGGGCTGCCGATCTAGATCTTTCGCCTAGCAACGTCGACTGAGAGCGCTCGCTATCCTCATTCAAACAGAAATACTCGGGTGGCGCAGATTACCAACAAGTAAAGGAAAAGGAAACGCAGGGCCCGTTCAACGAGCGTCCAGGCAAGCGCCTGACGAAGTTTGATCCAGACCAAGGTCCCATCCGGACTGGCCGAACAGAGAAGCCACTCTGTCGAGGCATGCCGTCTAGTGTCCGCCACGGCATCGAGTTGAGCTTGCTCATCGATCCATGGTACGACGACGAGTGCACTGCTCGGCAGGTCGTGCACCAAGTCGAACGCTTTCGATGGCACTGCCGAGGTCGTCGCTGGTGCACGCCGCCATCCCCGACGATGATGACGACGCAGCCAGCTGGTACAGAGGAGTGGTGCGCGAGTGGTACACCCTCTTGTCGGACGGACGATATAGCTCTGCAGGGTTCCGTTCGCAACGGCGACGCCAAGCACACCGGGCCACTCGTTTGGCGAGTTGGATACGGATCCTGTAAAGACACTGAGCGCAGTCACCGGCTGTCGTTCTGTGAGTCGCCAGGAGCGCCACAAGGACCAAGAATGCTGAGAAGAAGGGCCTCGGGAGATGGTCGCATGCCGCCAAAGCGAAGCGACCGTCGTCCCGTCAGAATTCACAACGGTGGTGATTAACGCCCTTGTTCCCAGAAATACACACGGACCAGGTGTTGGAGCCCGAACTGGTCGTCGCGCTGATCGACGAACCTGATGGTTCAATGGAATATCTAGAAAAATCGCTTTTGATTCGTCAGCTGCGTGTGTATTGCTTCGCTAAACCGGTCTCCGTGCGGATGCCCGGATCACCCAATCGACGCGGAAGCCATAGCAGTATAAGACAGGGGCGCGCATCTACCGAATGATCATCTCTATGCTCGCGGGCGTCGTTGATTTCTTTGGAGTCGCCCGCGCCGGTCAGGCTGACTTGGGGTCTTGGCCGATTCCTCTTTGCAGTGCAGGTCAGTGCCAACCACGAAGCATCGTTGGTGAACGCTCCACTGCAAAAACGCTCGACTCCAGCGAGGCGTGTCTGCGCCCAAAGCGGCGTATCATCATCCTCTGCCCCGTAGACGAATCCACAAGGAAGCAAAATGTTTCTGTGCACTTCGTGGAGAACACGAGCGCGCTCGCTCGAGGCACTCGGGTCAAGAGCTGCATATCGACATGCACTCGGCCAGTGCAACAACCAGATTCGAGGATCATTATCCTCATAGACTGCAGCGAGCCAGGGACCGGCCACAGAAGCCCAACGCCAGCGCAGACGCCCGTCCGGTTCCGTTGCGCACCGTGTCGAGGTAGTGCCGACAGACGCCGTTCCTCGGTCTTGACCAGGGCGATAGCAAGGCGCCGGAACCGCTAGGGCATAGCGGTATTGCAGCGATGGTGCCGGTGCTCGAGATATCGTCAAAACCTCCAATGTAGCCGCAGTCAAAACCAATAACAGCCAGTGGTCATGCTCGGAGATAGCGTGTACGTAAAAAGGGACATGCTCAAACCGCAGCTCGAGCACGTCTTCGCTGACACTCAGCGCCGACGAGACAGGTATCAGCCAGAGCGCGTTCGGTACGCCGGAGCGAGTCTCGTGGCCCCCACCGCCAGCCACAACAAGTGCCTCCAACGTCTGTGCTGACTCGTTGCGTCCGTGTAACGCCGCGAGCGTCAACAGCGGAGCTGGAAACCCCAACCGTCCAGCGTCCTCGACGATATCTATGAAGAATCGCATCACAGATACCTAGGAAGACACCCCAAGTCCTGCCACCATCATCCAGTGCCCTTCAATGGCGCGGCGATCCCTGCCTCAACAACAAGAACTGTACCATCGTCGGGAACGCGGCACACCTGAAACAGTGTATCGCGTATCGTTTTGTTCGGTCGCCAGAAGCGTCATCACGCATGCGATTGCCTGTCGCCGAACGCATCTCCTCAAAACCATGCGTGTAGCGAATCGGACACGTGTCTGTATATTTCATAGACGGCTGTATCGTTTCGATGCGTGTAGCGAACCGGACACGTGTCTGTATATTTCATAGACGGCTGTATCGTTTCAATGCGTGTCTGGTCTCATCGTCGACACTCATCGTGAAACCAGAGAACGCCAGTCCACCGGCATGATCGCCGATACGCGTCTCATCACCGTAAGTTGCGTGTCGGTTCAAACCCATGACAAGCGCACATATTCTAAGCACCAGTCACTCTACGTGAAAACGAGCCATATCTCGACACGCTCACGATAAGAGTCGTCCTTCCTAAAGTTCCGCTCTCCATGTCCCCAAATTCATCGCGTGGCAACACCAATACACCGCTCTTCAGTTGATCGAAATTCCACAAGTAACCATTCATCGGCTTCAACATGATCGATTGGACTTGCAATCACCAGGCAGCGGCCGTCCATACGCATGCTTGGCGCCGCGTTCTCGTTCGATCGATCCATCCATCCACTCATCCAAAAATGAGAGAGAAGGAAAGAATCAACAATCTATCCAAAATGTGAGAGAGGGAAAGAATCAACAATCTATCCAAAATGAGAGAGAGGGAAAGAATCAACGCGCGTCGCGAGTCCCGCCCCGGGATCGCGCACCAGCGCGTATCGCCAAGATCGTCATCGACGACGTCGTCGCCGACTTGGCCATTGCGCTCGGGCGAAAACGATGTCTCAAAGCCAACGCCCCCGCGCAGACCACGACCGCTGCTAGATAGCTATTGACGAGTCTCCCAGCTGTGCGATTGAAACCCTTGTGAACGAGGTCTCCGAGCCAATAGCTTCCAGTTCTGACAACCTGGTCTCTGTCTGTGGACTCGACTGGAGGTGTGGTAGCGGCAGCTTTGCTTTGGCTAGTCAGTTGCTTTGTGCGTTTTTTCGGGAGACAGCTGATAGCAGCCGACGAGCCATCGTCGTCGCTGAGGAGGTTTTCCGAGACCGCTCGCGGAGCGCTGAAGCTTGTTCACAGTTCCGCACAGGCGTTGTAGATACTGGAGTCTTGAGGGGATTCCATCGACGCCGAGTGCATTCGCCAGCGGACAGGTCGATTTTGGATGCGAGGTCTACCTAGTGCGGCGGCTCACTCCGATGCAGTCGACGAAGCGGGACCGAAAACGATGCTGAAAGACCGAGGAATGGTGGGAGATAAAGATACAGAAGAAATAGAGAGTCAAGTGGCGAGTACGTCGACGGACACGGCGTTGCAGCCCGAGGGGCAGCCGCTCGAGCAAGACGTTGAAAACGCAACGGATCGGCCTCGGACTGCTGCACAGCACTGGGCCGAGCGTCTTGCGCTCGACGTTGGGCAAAACTCCGGATGGAGTTCGGATTCTAGTGGCTTTGAGGGTTATCTGGCCGGTACTGAAGGCAATGAAGATAGTCTTGTACTGGAGCAGCGTCCGCGTGGTCGACTTTTGGCAGTGCAACGATCGATGCTGCGTCCTCCCAACGGTGGTTGGGCTCCGGAGTCATCCCTGACGCCAGTTCAAGGCCGATTCCTGCCTGAGGCATCCATTCAACGAAAGCATAATTGCGACGTGCCTGCAGCAGCCGCGGGTATCCGACGACAAAGGGTTGTGTCTCGATCTACACATCTATCGAGCGCGACTCGCGTTTCGTCTCAGCCGATGCCCAGCATGGAAGAGACATCCGCGAAAGACCTAGTTGAATCGGTTCATTCCATGTCGTCGCCTGCTCGGGGAGCAGGCACGGAAAGTCGCGTCCAAGCAAAGCGAACGGGTCATCAGTGCAGAATATATGTTCAGACTTGAGTGCATCCCTACCGAATGACGACAGAGCGTCCGCGACCATGATGGCCAAAACCGCAGAAGCGGCAACGCGACCTGTACGACTCATACCGTCTTCGGATTGGTATCGCATCCGGCCCGAGAAACAGCCACTGGATGGAGGACCTACACGACGCCTGCATCGAACTTGTTCCTGGGCGAGCACAGCGAGTACCTTGGAGCCGCCACCATCCCTCTTGTCGAGCGCCCTGGGCTACTTTGCAGTCACAGGAAACGTATCCTCAATGGAAGAGCGACTACGGATCATCAAAAATGAGACTGATCGAGAGTTGCACCATTTTATTACCGAATGCGAGATTGAAATCCAGCGAGGACAGGAGACCCCTGAACTGGGCCTATGCGGTTCGGCGAATGGTGGATATTGCTACTGCAGTGATCAACATGTCTCTGGATACACTACAGAAGGAAATGCTCTGGCTCCAGGTAGCTGCATCACCAAGTGCTTCAGTCACGCTGCTTCAGGACTATGTGAATGAGCTGCAACGGCTGCGCAAAAGTGTCAGTTTCGTGAACTGGAGTGAGCGATCATCTCCGGTCATTCGGCTGCTCTTTGCTTTGTCGCGACTGACGCGCTTCCTCGAAGCAGCATCTGAATACGCAGAATTCAAAAAGGAGCACCGCAAGCTCCGAACTGCCACTGTCGAGACGCAACGGCTTCCGCCTGCAGTGCTCCCGAATCCCAAGGCAGCGTCTCGTGCTGCGCAGGCTTCTCCGGCATTCTCCTGGTCGTCTGGTACGGCCGAGGACACACCTGCAGAGTCACTGGCTCAGCAGGCGGCCAGAGTGGCAGCCCTGGCATCGTCTGTGCCGGCATCCAGTCTTGAAGCAAGACCAACGAGCACTGATCATGATATCGGGGTACACGATCCAGCTTGGAGAGTGCCAGCACCGCAGACTGCAAGAGCATCTGGTGCTATGATGATCGCACCGCGTCGTTGCGTCTCATCGATATGCTTGCCATCTATGTATCAAGAGGCGCTCTCACCAACTCAAACAAGTGAACGACTCGAGCGGTTGCTAAGGAATCATCGATTGCACGAAAAGACAAGCTCTTCAGAATCGAATGCGTCTTCGTCGTCGGAGGAACTGTCATAGGACGCAGATCGCTCTCCAAGGGACGAGTCCCATGGAAGAGAGCACGCCGGTGTGGTCATCGACCGCAGCCTCCTCGCCAACGGAGAACACCCTGGTCTGGTCATGGGCAGCGCCAGTGGCCCAGGATGCGAACCTGAAGGTGACACCGCCCATCGATGAGGAGCAACCAGCGCTGCAACAGCGAACGCGGTCGTTAGCGGCAACGACGTTGGCGCAACCGTGGTCCCTTCGCGGACGTGGTCCTCGAAACGAACACCCCTTGACTGGGTACGGCTCCGATAGCGTCGCCTTGGCTCGCCGAGATGTGTACAACGCCGCTGGTATGGAACAGGCTGAAGTCGTGGCACCTGCGGAAGATGACGACACAGAAGACATTTCGCTCGAGACACAAGGCTCCCTGGCAACCACAAGGACATATCCATCAGGACGTAATTTGTCATCACTAGCTGCTGCAGCCGCTCACACTGCGTCCTCGGTAGCGACAACAACAACAACGTTACTGAGAATGCCTCCACCGATCAATCCCATGAGTATTCGGGGTATTGGAAGCGAGCAGACCTCAGCGACCGTCGCAACGCGAATCGGTGATAATCCATCGTCACCGTGTTCAGGACCAGAGCCTGGAATCGACGACGACGATAACAAGACGAATGGTAACGATGAGCATGATGAGGAAGACGACGTTGATGATGAACAGACGGATCCGTACGCGTATCTAATCTGTCGTATTTGCGAAGAGGTCTACCCTTGTGAGGTTTTTGAGGAACACACCAAATGTTGTGCTGCTCGGGCGCGAGCGTCGATGCTGATTGCTGCCTGTGACAAGCAGCTGGAGAAACTGGGGAGACAAGGCGCTCGACTCGCGGCAGATGCGACCTGCTGGAGCACATCCAATGAGGTGTCTTCGCCTCCGACACTTGATACAGAATCCTCATTTGCTCCCGCCGACGATATGCAGCGACAACTCGTTCTCCGCATCGCCAAACTTTGCCTCTATGCGGCAGCAGTCGAGCCTTCAGAGACTTGCACGGGACTGAGTCAATTCCACCCGCAAGATCTGGACGAACTGGAAACCCAAAGCATGGATGAAGTGCGTTCGCGTTTACGTCTACGAACAGGAGCTGAGCTGGTCACGATGCGACCGAACCATGGCGAGAATGTTGCTCGAGCCAAACTCGAAGCAGTTCGTGCTCGTCTCGAACAGGCGCTGAGGACGCTCTCAGCAGCCGCCTCCGAGGCGACCGTAACTTCTCGTTGGTGCGAAGCACTCATCGAACGAGCACATCGTCTCGTGAGCGAGAAGTTGCTCGCTTTGGCTACCATACCGGCTGTCTTCGACCAGGCCCACATCCGATCGCCAACAGCAGCACCGGATATTGCATTCCATCAGCGTACACCAGAACAGAGCCCTGTCGGAACGGATGAGCAGACCGACAGTTGCGGGACGAATGCGGCGAACGGCTCGAAGCCGACGACTACGCTCAGCGGTGATAGTGAGCGGTCTTGCGCATCATCGCAACGACGACGAACACCTTCATCCACGGGAAAGCGGCGAAGTTCTTCAGGACGTCCGCTTCGAGCGAGTGCAGGTGCAGTTGGCCTTGTCCCGAGCATTCGTGACTTTGACATTCTGAAACCCATCTCTCGTGGGGCATTCGGACGCGTGTACCTGGCCTCCAAGAAAACCACCGGTGACCTGTATGCAATCAAAGTCTTCCAAAAGTCGGAGATTGTACGTAAGAACCTCGTGCGCCGAGTTCGGGCTGAACGCGACATTCTAGCAACCATTCAGAATCCGTTTGTGGTACGTTTCATATGGTCTTTCGAGTCAGCGCGCAAACTCTTTCTGGTGATGGAATTTCTGCCAGGTGGCGATCTGTACTCTCTTTTGAGCAATCTTGGGTACTTGGATGAGGATGTGGCTCGACAGTATGCAGCTGAAATTGTTCTGGCGTTGGAGTATCTCCACCAAGCAGGTATTGTCCATCGTGATCTCAAGCCAGATAATATTCTCATCGATCGGGAGGGCCATATCAAGTTGACAGATTTCGGGTTGAGCAAACAGGGAGCACTAGATCTGCCACATAGCTGCTCGACAACAACAACAGCACCGCCGCCGCCAACATTATCTCTATCAGCGACAAGGGCAACGCCGACAGCCACGAATGATGGTTTTCATGGACCAACCTCGAGTGCGACGAGTCCTTACCTCATGCCCGTGGCGGCTGGCCTCAATGCGACGGTCGTGCAGCGCAAAGGTTGGGCATCCACGACAACGACAACGGCCACAACCAGTGTGACAGATGCAAGCCATGCTTACGTTGGTAGCGATGTAACGACCAATGCGAGTGGTATTTTCACCCAAAGGAGCGGAAACGGAAACCGGCGTTCTCGAACAACGGGCGCAGTTTTGAGTCCAACGACACAGCATTCCCAAGGAGGTGTTGTTGCCGCCACCACTGGCTCGCAGATAACAACAACGGATCCGCAACCTGGTCTCATGAAAGAGCAGTGCGACGATTCCGTGGGTTTTGGAACTCAGGTCGATGGCATCGCGATCAACCTCGGTTCCGTTGATCGCCACTGGGCTGGGAAGTATGCGCTCACCATCGCCTCCGTCCCAGTCGACTGGAAGCCATCCAACATTCAAGGGTGCGACTTCAGTGGTTGCTCAAGCGGAGCCTCCACTAGGGACACCCGACTATTTGGCACCAGAGCTTTTGTTGGGCACTGGACACGGCTTTGCGGTAGACTGGTGGGCGCTTGGCGTCGTCCTGTTCGAACTGCTGGTTGGTATTCCGGCATTTCATGCGAGCTCGGTGCGTGCTATCTTTTCCAATATCCTCTCGGGAAAGATTCAATGGCCAGATGATGTCGATGAGACGATGAGTGCGGAGGCACGAGACTTAATCATGCGCTTGTTGGAGGCAGATCCCACTCGTCGGCTGGGCGCTCGTGGTGCCGCCGAAGTGAAAGCGCATCCCTTCTTTGGAGACGTTGATTTTGAGCATATTCGGAATACACCGCCGGCATTTGTGCCCCAGTTTGCGGCAGCGGATGACACCAGCTACTTTTCGTCGCGCAAAGCGGTCGGTTCGCTCTCACTTGACGAAGAGGGCACGCAAAAACTGATGCGAACGCTCAGTGAACGCGGTCTCATTCAGCCCGATTTGCTGAATGAATGGCTTCCTCCGCAAACAGCCACGATTGAAGTACCTGAGAAACGACGAGATGAGCGGACGCTGGAATCTTCTAGAGTCAGTTTGGAGCCTTCAGAGATGGAGCGGTTGCGCGAAACGGCTGCAAGTCAAGCACCGACGAGAACGCTCTCGGACGACCAAGACGACGACACGACTCGTGTAGAATGTGCAGTACGAGCGTCGGCCTGGTCGTCAACGTGCGAACCTCTCGTGCGGTCCGATGACCGCTTGGATGCCCGGCGTCGCCAAGTCGAGGACAGAAGACCAGACCCTCGTGGCGTTCTGTGGTCGCGGCAACCTGCAGTCGACCGCAACCGACAGTCCCGTCGAAGATGGACGCAATCGACCCGAGAATGCTCCAGACGGCAGCGAAAAGGTGGCTCCGAATCAGTCCCTTTTGGGTCGGCCCGATCGTTTCCTCACGGACGCAGCCGTCACGGCTGAAACACCTGCCTCTACGACAAGAACGATTCCAGGACATGCTGCCGAGGAGACCGAACTCGTTACAGACTGGCCAGAGGCGTCCCAGGTGCCCCATCAAACCGCTCGATGGTCGAGTGCTCACAACAGCACAAGCGATGCGACTGGTTCCCAGTCGCCCAATGAACCAGTCGTTGTACCAACACGGGGATGCAGCGCATCCATGGCAACGAGCGATGTTGCCTCACAGTCGACCAGGATGGTCCTTGTCTTTCGTCGTACCGGAGAACGAACACCCGCTGCGAGCAGAGACGAATGCTGTCGAGGCAGATGCGGATCCCCAGCCTCTACGCGAGGCGCAACGACTGGACGAGACAACGACCCCATGTTTCGCTTCTGATTCACGCACACACTTCGCGTCTGGATGCCGGCATCCACCCAAACAAACCAGAGGACGCTACCCCTATGGATGACGAGCGCCGAGCGAATCCCAGCGTTCATCACGAGATACACACCGCCACCATGGATACGACTCGTAGCGTGACGCTGCCGAGCCGGTCGACGCTGGCGACCTCGCTGCATCCTATGCGCGTTCCGTCTCTAACCTCGTCCGCAACATCGTCGACGGAAGCAGAACAAAGGGAGACCCATGCTCGTCATCGTATGCACCAGCGCAGCAGTGAGCGCCCGAATCACCAACTACTCTGGCGACATTGTCTCCGACGACGAACTCCTCTGGACCCGAGGCTGACGGATTCAGAGCGAGCGCTGCCGGCAAGTCCTGTATGGGATCGTCAAGCGCACGACGTTTGCTCCTCGGGCGTGACCAGTCCGAGTGTATTCCGGTTATCCAATGTGCGTCAACACGGCAGCGATAGCGTGGTGAGCGCTGCGTATGCGGTCGGCGACGAGTCAGGCGATATCCTCTATGGCGAAACCGAGACAAGTAGTGAAGGCAGTGCCAGTGATCAGGAAGGGAGTTTTCATACGGATCCATACCCGCAGACGCGTTCGCTCTGGACTCGAGCTGAAGCGACTCGAGAAGCGGCATCCGACTCGGTCGGGTCTGCTCATCGACGAGCTGCCACCACAGCTGTTGCGGATCGGGTTATGACCCTGGCAGACCCGGCATTTTCTGACTTTTCGTTTCGTAATCTGGATAGTCTCGAAGCCATGAACCTGGACATGGCTCGGGTGAGTCGAGCTCGCAGCGCTGCCAGCGGTCGCAGCAGTAGTATAGGTGCTGTTGGTGCTCGTCGAGCGACTGCCTCGAGTTCGGATAGTGCATCTCGAACATCACGTTCAGAGCGTCGATCTCGAGCTCCCTCTCGCGTCATGGATAGAGCGTCCACTTATCACCATGAGCAGCAGACGCAGCAGGACGAGCCACCAATATGAACGACAAGCAGACGCTCCGAGCGAGTGAACAAGTTCACGTGGAACATCGAGTCGTTCCTGATCATCTCGATGGACAAGAGATCCTAGTCTGATTCCCAGGCAAGTGCAGAGATGCCTCATCGATCCTTAAAACAGTTCATTTCGCGATGGATGTGTAGATGTCATCGTTGGTCGCTATCCGAGGAGGCACGGGTAGCGTCCGGAATGTCTTGAGCGAGTGCTCGAGCCGAAGTCGTATGGAGTCGTTGGCCTCTCGCCTACGGTCCAGTGTTCGTGCTCACTGCCCGAAAGAGTCGTCATCTAAAGTCGAGGATTCTTTCCATTTCGTTGGCGTACGAGTGCGTTTTCGCCAACCGCTGGCCATGACCAGCGGACGTTTGGTACCAGGTGTCACTGCAGTGGTCCTGTCGAACTCGCTCAAAGGCGGGGTTGGCAAGTCGACCGTCGCAGTGGGTCTTGCGAGTGCCCTCCATCGAGGTCTCGGACTGACTTGTGGGGTTCTCGACGCCGACATTTATGGCCCATCAGTGCTGCACCTGGTCCGAGCCAGCACGCGGAGGCAGGCAAGGTCCCGCGACCGAGCACAACGTCGACTAGAGCCACTCTGTACAGAGTCTGGTCTGAAAGTGTTCGGACTGGCAGCGCTCCAGCAGCGTCCTATGGAAGCGTTGGTTTGGCGAGGGCCTGTTGCAACCCGTGCCGTTCAACAGTTGGTCTTTGATGTTGCTTGGGCACCGCTCGACGTGCTGGTTATCGATACACCACCAGGGACGGGGGATGTGCTGTTGACGCTGGCTCAACAGGTTCAGCTTCAGGGTGCGCTTTTGGTTACAACGCCACAGCAGTTGGTCGAGACCCAAGTACGACGAGGGCTGGACGCTCTGCAACGATTATCGATTCCAGTGTTGGGTGTCGTCGAGAATATGGCCTATTTCGTATGCTCACAATGTCATCATGAGGAGCATGTTTTTGGCGCTCCGCGTTTACGAGCGGACGAGCTCGCCAAGCTCGCTTCCAGTCGGGTCTTGGCCCAGTTGCCGTTGACGAACGCTCTCTGTGAAGCAGCTGATCAAGGTCGAATGGATCAGGACGAAAAGACGCAAGCGCATTTCGCGGACCTTGCGGTCCAAGTAGCCAGTTTACTTGGTTTCCCAGTCTAACGTTATACGGTTCCGTTGGCACGTGCATCAGCTCGCACGAGCCGAAATGGATGAACATGGCATGTTGTTCGTAGGGGAATGGCAATCTTTTCCCCAGGACTTGTCGATGTTGATCCCTCTGGTGTTGATGGCGTCAGCAATTCTGTTCGGTCGAGTGAACAGATTTTAGTCTCGTCAAGTTGCTTTACCCGAGAAGCTGCACCTCATTGATGAATCATGAACAGAGAAGAACACGAGTCCTGTCTCTGCTCACGAGCGAGGCCGCTCGCCATCGCACGGCTTCTTAGGGCACTGATGAGGCCAAGGTCCCTTCGAATAAGACGCTATCAAGAGTTTGTATATGCAGCGCGTCTTCAACATGCACAACATCAAGACTCGTCACACGAACGTGCAAACATGTTCATGATGGATGCATTCGGTGTCACGATTCCAGAGCATTCATTGCTTTTACGGGTGCACCCGCAAAAAGCTCGAATTGGATGCAGTCTCTTCCAGCCATGAATATCTGTCGCAGCGCTATCATTCCTGTGCTCAGTTGACCAGAGATGTCGGTTGTGCCGGCAATGCCGTTGCGACTCGAAATGGAGACTGTTCGTGCTCACGTGGCAGTGGGTTCGTTACGCAGCACGCCCTGTTTCTATCCATGAACAAGAGGCGGCGACCCGGTATGCAGAAGGCTCCGCTGGCGCCGGTGTCCGTTGCTGTGTCGTCTGATCAGGTGTCTCTGACCCGAGCGTAGACGGCAAGTACCAAAGCCAGTCTCCAGCGTCTCGATTGCCTGGATGGGGTATATCAGGCCATCCATCCTGCTGGAAAGGCACCGTATAGGGCACAACAGTAAACGTCGGTCGTCCTGAACGTCGCGTTAGACGATCCGGTAGACCAACACGTCCTTCTACATGACCGTTGCCAGCGAAAACACAGAGGTAGCCATTTGGATTGCGTTGTAACCACAATGCCGCTGACTCGCTCATGTATTCATCCCAGAGCACCTGTGATTCATACATGCGTTGAAGCGCAGACTCATCCAAGATAGCTGCACCGTGCGCTTCAACACCAAGTTCACGCATTTTGCGCATAAAGCGCTCCCGGTGCACCGCGTTGCCATGTACATCCATATCGCGGGGGAGCACTTCATGCAATACGGCTGGTAGCTTATCCAGGCCATAGTGCGCCACAAGTTGCACAAGCTCAAACGGTGTATTCAGACCAACCAACTGAACTTGGTTCGCTCGCGCATACTCCAGAATATCTTGCCACAGTTGAGCACTGTAGCCGAAAGTGAGTTCGAAACGTGTGGCCGCTGAAAGTCGACTCAGGTCGATCTTGCCTGCAATGTAACGATCAAGATAGCGTTGATGTTGACGATAGAACTGTTCCATACCGATTGCGATCGGGGTCGAAGTCGCAGACCGACCTTGATGGACCCGGATATGCTGTACAAAGGCATCGAGCACGGCCAGTTGCACGCGATGATGTTGACGATCAGTGTGTGACTCTCCTACCAAAAGCACTGGGCTAGCACCTTTCCGCTGCATACGTCGCATGAGTAATCGATCCGGGTGCGGTGGCAGGAAAGAGCCAATCGCTGTGTCGAAGATAGTTCCCAAGAGACCTGGGGATTTGTTCGGTTGTGATGCGTGGTTGTTGCTTGGCGAAGCTCGCGGTGGTGTCTGCTTCACTGGATGATAGCTCAAGGTAGTTATGCTTGTGAGCAGTTGCCATAGAAACTCGCGTCGAGTACTCCAGTGCATTCGAATGGAGACCCAACGTTTCGTAGCAGTGGGTGAGCGTCGCCTCCGTTCCAGTCTTCCGTGACGCGACCCCATGGAAGCCGTCTGAAACGGTACTCGAGCAAAAGCGATGCCCTCAAGGCCTGATTCTAGGCAGAGTGGCACCCGACAACTCCTCGTTTGTGACGGTTGGTGTGACCAGGAGCCACCATCCCGGTGTCTCCGACCGTTCATGGCAAGCCTGCGCTTGGTGAACGCGTCTCGGTGAACGAAAACGGTGCGAGTGTCGCGCTCTCCAGTCAAGCAACGAAACTCTAGTCTCCAAACGTGTTGATTCGTTGAACCTTCTTGATCGTATCGACAATAGTGTCGTATCCCGACGAAACAAGAGCAAAACGGAGGTCGATAGCACTCGCCCGTTGAAACTGGAGAAATGCGCGGGACAAGAAAGACGTTCACCGGAAACGTTGCTAGGGCGTTCTCAGTACTTTTCTGTTTTTGCGGTACTGTGACCAGGAGTGTTCGACGAGAAACCTTTGACGGGACCGGCACGAGACAGATATGGGTTGCACTGGGTCGAGTCTCCTCTTGTGAAAGCGTAAGTGTCGACTTGGAACAGGTTTGAGTTCGTTGATTGGTCTCGAGGCGTCGTCTCGTCCGGTTACGAGACGGCCAGTTTCGTACTCGTGTGGAGGATCAAGACGGTAGATTGTTTTATAGATACATAGGCGTAAAGATCACGCCAATCCCGAGTTGTTCCCATACGATCAACTCGCTGGTGTCCGGTCGTTACTCTTTGGGCTGGTCAGTTGCGCACCCGTTGTTGCAGCCTCGTAGGTGAACATAAAACCCGGTATGCTCCCAGCACAGTTTCGTTTGCAAGCGTTAGGGTCAGCGTTCTTGGTGCCAGCTTGGGCTCCAGCACCAGCCAGGGGTTGTATATCGTCAAATGAGCGATTCAGGGAGGCGATGAGCGAGTCCATATCGCTCTCTGTGAACCGACGATCAAAGTTGCGGACCAGCCAGTCGATATGACTCGGATCCACACCAGCTTTGCGAGCTGCCTCGGGGCCCAGTTGGAGTACTTCGGTGATCTCGGCGGGTACCGGTAGCCTTCGCTCCTGAACCAGCGACCAATCGATACCATCAAAGAACGGATGTCGTTTGATTTTTTCAAAATCGGTGGCGTACGCTGACTCACAACCGAGACGCTTTCGTTCGTTCTTTTCGAGCAGACGAGTTAAGAGGTCTGCACTTGTCGCGTCGACAAAGTCAGGTATGCTAAGGCGTGCGGTCATCGTGAGCGCGAAACTGCGCTCGCGATCGCTCGAATAGAACGGCGGCCGACCAACCAGCATGTCGTAGAGCAGCACCCCGTAGGCCCAGATATCCACGGAGAAACCATAACCATGCAGCAGGCGCGCTCGTGTCTTGAGCATCTCCGGAGAGATGTAGGACTTGGTGCCACAGAAAGAGGTTGCGCGTTGGCGAACATGGGTTGGTTCCCCTGACGATGCAGTCGGGGTATGGCCGTCACTGCTTGCGCTGCCAATTTCATCGGCCTTGTCATACGCGTCACGAGCATGGTCACCGACGTCTTCCAGAGCGGCTACAAAAGAACTATCTGGACTCGACGACGACGACGAGGATGACGGTGACGATACGTCCGAGATGGCGTGACGTCCTGGCTTGATATAGTGCGAAGCGCCGTGCGCGCTCACCGATTCCTCGTTGAGTGTAGGCAGTTGTCTGAGCAGGCACCGCTTCCAGAATACGTGCGAGTCCGAAATCAGTTAGGCGAATATGTCCTTGGCTGTCGAAGAGGACATTCTCCGGTTTCAGGTCTCTGTACACAATGTCGGAACGGTGAAGAAACTCGAGTGCTACGAGGATCTCCGCAGCGATAAAGCGGGCAACGGAGATCGGGATGGCTCGTCGCATCCGTCGAAACCGATCCCAGTCAACCTTTTCGCCGGCCTCCTCTCGCGCTCGCCATTGACGCTCTCGGTATTGTGCAAAAACAGAGAGGAAGTGGAAAAGGTCACCGCCTTCGCAAAAATCATTGACCATACAGAGAGCGTCGCCAGTCTCGAACGCGTAGAGGAGTCGTACAAAGAACGGCTTTCCAGTGACTGCTTGAAGAATGAGGCGTTCGTCCACCATTCGCCGAAGCTTATCCCTACTGCTAAAGATCATGCGCTTATCGATGAATTTGATGCTGACCAGCGAACCAGAGCCGAGCAAATCTCGGGCAAGGGCCACCCGCCCAAAAGCACCCCGTCCCAGCAAACAGATTAGGTCGAAGTCGGCCCTAGTGACCACGCGTTGCGACGAGTACAATGACAAGACGTGATGCCAGTGGAAGAGCTCCTCGACCGTCCGAAAACGCATTTTGATCGAACGGAAGGAGGAGCCGTGAGCAGGGTCGCTGGATCGATGGAGGAATTCCGGGTTTGGTTGCAGATGGAGAACAAGTGGTCCATCCTCACCTCCGTCCTCATCACCATGAACTTTTTTCGTAGAACCCTTTTGCGCGCGACTTGCTGCCAAGTAGGCCGACTGGCACGGGCACTCTTCGGGTGCTGCTTTTGGTCGTCAGTGAGCCGTCGCCATTCGGCAGCGATAGCCGTCCACCGGCGGTCGCCGCTCCTCGCTCCTTTTCTGCGTGACACTGGTCTACAGTTCGGCTGTACACGGTGCAGCCTAGCAACGGGACGATCGCAAATGGACAAGGTTGTCCCGCGTGATTTGGTCTTGTTGTACTGGTAGAAAATCAGGAGTCCAGCGCGGACTTCGGCCCAGATTTCCTTCCACGGGTCAGTGTGCGGTTTCTTGCCCACAAGCCCAAAAGTCATCTTCTTCGCCAACGTCTCTAGAGACAGTTTGCGAGGAAGTAGCAGTTTGGAGAACGTTTTCGCAACACTGCCTTTGCCTCGCTCTCTTCTATGGTCCTTTTGAGTGATTCCCGGCGGTGCGCTCGAGTGGGTGTTCGCCGCCGCAGCGGCCTTGGCGAGCGCTTGGCGCGATGTCTCATTGTTCGGTGCATTTGATGGCACTCCTTCACGATGCGTTCGCCCAGATGCTGCTCTGCCATGCTCGGGCAGCCCCGGCGATGGTTCACGCTCTGACGGTGTCGCAGCCTCGACGCTCGCCTGGGAGCTGTCGGAAGCACTGCTCTGGCTCGATCGTCGCACCGCTCCTGTCGTGTTCGTGGGCGGCAGACTTCCCCCTCCTTCGCCGCCGTTAGCGTGTGCAAAATCTGGCAGTGTCGGACGGTGCGGAACCTTGCGCTCCTGCACAGTCATTCTGTTGAACTCACCCAGATCAGGAGAGGAAAACTCTCGTCGCAGCGTCCGGTCTTTCGGCTTTTCATCCGTTTGGGAAGGCGTCCGTTCACTGACCACCGATGTACCCGATATAGATCCCGACGAGGACCGCGGATATGGCCGAGTAGGCAAGCGCACTGGCTCTGAACTCTTGCGAGCCTCGACCCAGCCGCTACACAGCGCCGTGTGCGAGCGCAAAATGCGAAGTTGAAGCGCCTCTCGACAGAGGTCCATATTCGCGCCTATGGGCGGTACCGGTGCCGCACGACCAGGCATTGGGCGGGCAGCTGGGCCAACCCACGGATAACGAGTCGGCGAAGCGCGTTGCTCGGTTGGCGGTTTCAGCGCCTGCACCGGTCGTGTCCCCAGCGTCCGCGTCGATGCTCTAGCAACCCCAGCTCCAGCAATCTTTCCTTTACTCTCCATTCCTTCAAGTTCTTGACGGTAACCTCCAGCTGCACTAGCCATTGCTGGAACGTTTCCACTTTCCTGTTTCAGCACGCTGTTTCACGCCAGAACAATAAGAACAATGCGTAATCGAGGGCATGCATGCGCACGCGGGATGCGTGCATCGTGGATGCGTGCTTCTCGACGCCATGCGTGCGCAATTCATTGGTGGATGCGTCGGGCGTGATTTCAGTGGACGCCTCTGGGTCTCGCCATCCGTGCGGATCGATGCCCTTGAGATTGATATTCGAACCTTCACCAAATGGTTCATAGAGGACATCGCCGTCCTGGACGTCTATCATTTGGGTTCATCGATGTGTTCATGACCCGTTGGGTTCCGGAATCTGTCTTGATCGAACCAACACCGAGAAGAGCAGGCGTCTATTGACCGAAGATTGGGTTTCTTGCAAACCTAGCTGGAACGATGCGGTATGGATCCATACACAACCATTGGGGATGATCGTGGACTCGCACTCGCGGACGCGTTGCTTCGATGCTCGTTTCGGGAACGCGCGTGGACATGCGCTTCTCTGGACCAGAGATTTTGCTGCATCGCAACCGTACTGCAGGGCGTTGCGCATGACGACGCAGCCGTGCAGGAGCCCATCATGTCGAGATTACGTGTCGAGGCAGCCTCGCAGACTGCATGTTGAAATTGGTAAACCGAATCAGCGCGGATCGCATGCTGGTCGTGCATCATCGAGCGAGATTGGGGGCCCTGGCGTCAAGGCGCTCGTTCATCCAAGAGGTCGACGATCCAGTATAAACGCAACAGCGCTCAAGTTGCCAGCTTTTCGGACGTATGCATCAGATCGATGAATATGAAAGGAGCGAAGCAACCTCTTTTCGTTCCCGACAGTATGTATCTGGCTCGAATAGCTGTCGCGTCTCGATCGACGAGTCGTTGGACGACGAGGCCGGCTTGCTGGCCTGAACGTTCTCGAGACGCCCAGCGCGATCCGTTTTCGCCACTGCACCGAAGAACTGTATTCATTGGAAACCTTACCGATGCGGAGGCGCCTAAACGAGTCCTAGTTGTTGGTGGAAGTGGGCGAGTCGGAGGTGCGGTTGTTGAACAGATCGTGCGCTTGGCGCAGCGGCGAGGCGTTGCCAACAAGCTGCTTATCGACATTGGAGGGCGCAACCAACGACGAGGTGATCAGACGCTGCAGCGCCTGGGGCAGCGTCTCCACTCACTGACTGAACGATCCATCCTTCGGAACCACGTTCAACTAAACTGGGTGCAAGATGATTTTCCTGAGTTGGTTTCGCTGCTATGTCAGTACGATCTCGTTGTGCATACGGCTGGCCCGTTTCAGAACCGTGGCCGCAACGCTGGGCGCCTTCTTGAAGCCTGTATGCTCGCTGGTGTCAACTATCAGGACGTTGCGGATGATATGCATCATGCGGAAACGTGTCGCGTCCAACACGCAGATGCAGCACAACGCGCTGGTATAACTGCCTGGATCAGTACCGGGATCTACCCGGGGATCAGTAACCTCATGGCAGCTGATTTGATGAGCCGTCTGCCGGGCTGTTCAGACGAGCAGCGTTCGGCTTGCGAGCGCGGCATTGAGTTCTCGTATTTTACGGCGGGTTCGGGGGGCGCTGGCGCCACGATTCTCAGCGCCACTTACTTGCTGCTGGCAGAGCCCGTGTATACTGTGCGAAACGGCGTCCTGCAGTGGCGTCCTGCCTATAGTGATCCACGACGAGTAGATTTCGGCATAGAGTGTGGTGGCCAACGCACCACTTATCTCTTGAATCTGCCCGAAGTGCGCTCGGCACATTCCGTGTATGGCGTTGAGCATGCGGAAGCCCGTTTCGGCACCGCACCGGCGCTATGGAATGGACTGATGTGGTGCATGGCCCGATTTCTTCCTCCAGCAATACTCCGTGAACGCATGGCAGGTATTACTGTAGCAAGTTTACCGTTTGTGCGTCTTGTAGACTGGCTGGTGGGCGCACGCACTGCAGTTCGTGTTGACTGCTGGCAACGCGGGGAACAGACCAGAGCCTCATATCACGATTACTTCTTGTACGTGCATGAGCGCCTCACGGACGCTGTCGGTGAATGCACAGCAGCGTTTGCTCTTGCCAGAATTTTCCCGGAAGCTCTTGGCATCACCGTACCTTTTATCCCCGGTGTCTGGTATCCCGAGGAGGTGTTCCAAACAGCGGCTTGTCGTGACGCGCTCATGGGTCTTGTGCAGACGAATGCGCTTCGGTGGGAACCGTTCTCACGCGACAGTGACCAGTCCAGACGAACTGCGAGGCTAGTGCGTTCTCAGTGTACAAAAGTCCGAAATTGGTGCGCGAAACAGACGGAATCACTTCATGGCACGGCCGACGTGTTCGGTACCTGCTCGATACCGAACCGATCCGTGCCGGGAACATGACCATATCCCGATTCTGGAGAGACACGACTCGAATGAGGCCCAAGCGATTGTACGCGTACGAGCGCTTACCTTGGCAGTGGCGAGGATACCAATCACGTCGCAGGGTGCATGAGGAACCAAATGAATCAGGGCTTACAACGCACTGGAGAGTGCTTGTCTACTAAATCCGAACAAGGAGTTAAGAAGCAACCCTCTCATCAAGTTTATTAATCAGCAAATGTACATAGCGAGCAGCGTCCAACCCATTCTCAACCGCGAGACATTCAAACAAGTCCTGCTTTGGTCGGATTGAACTCGAGATCGGTGATCCGGCAGATCCAAAACTAGAGACATTTTTGGTGCGGTGTCGAACGCCTTTGCACCCCCAGTCATGCATGTTTTCGATTCCGCGTGGACAAAGACGCTGCGGTCTGTGCGCCGCATCTTGGAATTCGACTCATGGGTCTTGTCTATCAGCATTCGTCTGTTGCCCGTTGGGAGGCCCGATCGCACTTGAGTCCGCGAGACCAGCGCAATCACAATGCTCATCAGCCAACGCCCGGCACTTGAAGCAGTGGCGGCTGCAGTGGCCAGTGGAAGACACATCCTGAAACAGTAGAAAGGGAAATATTGTCGCAACATATCCCAGTTGTCAAGCCCAGCTCGCCATGTCGTTAAAAAGACAAACCACGAAAAAGTCTTCGCTTGCGCAGCTGTGGTCGCGACTCTCCCCAGTGGCCAGCATCCCACCGACTAGGGATGACAATCTCCTGAGTCTGAAAGATGTCCCGAGGCATTGGTTCTGGTCCTCCTAGAATGTTCCGGACGTTTTCGTAGTACATGTGGTTCCAAACTCGGGCGTATATTCGCTCGATGCGACCTGATTCATTCAGCTCAAAGACTGTATAGCGAGCCATGCGATCCGGGTGTTTCAGGTCGATAAGCGTTCCAGAACCGCCCTCAACAACAAGTGTATTTGGCGCATTCTTGAGCCATCCGATATAGGGAACGTGATTATGCCCATGAACCACAAGGTCGATATCAAACGCATTCGCTACAGGTGGAATCTCTGCCCAGTCCTTCAAATCGTGGCCAATGTCGCGAATGAGCGGCAGTCCACGCACGTCCGGATCCTGAGCCGGGTGGTGCAACACCATGACACGAAAGCGAGCACGTTCACGGAGGCGGCGACCAATGGGAGACTCCATCATCGAGCGCAGAAGCCGCCACTGGGAGTTCCCCACTTCGCCTTGTGCCGTACCTGGTAGAGCCGTGTTCAATCCAATGAAAAGGATATCTCCGCGGAGCTGAATAAACGGGAATTCGCCACCAGATTTTTCTGCGTCTCCATGGTATGGGGGCGATTCGGGTAAATTTGGTGACAAAGACGCCCCCTGCTGAGTAGACAGTGGCTCCGTGGACGGTTCCAGCACCGCGGCTGAGACCCGCTCACCGCGCAAAATGGGTTCACCGAGTCGAGCCAAACGTGCGCGCTGTTTGCTCAACTTGCGTTCGGCATACAGACGTCGAAGAAGGCCCTGCGTCGGTTTTGACAACCCATTCAGTAGATTCCATGCGTACGGCGGTCGCGGAACGTCGCTTCGCGCATACTGACCGAAATATTTCGAAAATAACGTCGGTCGCCGCAACGCCTCAAAGTTGTTGTAGATATCGTGATTGCCCGGCACTGCCGTCACTCGCATGGGATCATTCCCTGCAAAGCGCTCGAACGCGGCAGCGGCTCGAGAAAACTCGCATTCCAGCGATAGATTTGTAATGTCACCGGCCAGAATCAAATGATCCACCTGCAGGTTTTCTTGCATATCTCGTAGCGCTGCTCGCAGAACTCGTTCTGAGAATCGATCTGGTCCTCTCAGTAGCCAAATATTGAGGAGCCCCAACGCTCGAAGATTCATAAAATTTGCCACTGATTCCTGCCCAATACCATCAGGGTCAAAAATATGCACATCAGATATCAGGGCTAACCTTCGCACAGGACGTCCTGAACTACGATTTCGTCGGCCACCATCGGTGTCAGCCGCCGTCGCCGAGGCGAACAGTTCGCTGAGACCTGTACGAAACCGTTGACGCTGGACAGCAGGTACAATCCAGCCACAAAACGAACGGGCGCCCTTCACGAACCCGCCACGCACTACCCATGACGTAAAGCCAGGACAAGCGCAGACCGCTGCTCCAGAGGCGTACCTCGAGCGCTTTCGACTCGGCGGCGAATGAGCATACGCCCAGCCCAGAACCCGTTGTCGCCCCAACATGACCACGTTACGGTCGCCAGGCGTCAGCAGAACACACACGCCCGTCGAAAGGCACAGAATCAAGCTGCCGGTAAAGAAACTCAAACCGCACTCTCAACGCGCACCACTGAACGCAGCGTTCCTCGTTGGGCGTCACGTCGCTGCTACAACTGTCGGTTCGCTCAAACAGTCACCGTTCCGCAGTTGTCCTCGTTCGCCACTAACGCCAAAAAACTCGCAGTACGCAAGCCCACAAGCAATAAGAACAGCGACTTATACACGTTTAGAGCTTGAGTTGAAGCGTTCAACGACAAGGTTTCTTCCACTTGCGTGTTCACAACAGCACGCACGCACAAGATCGGACTGTGCGTGTGTTGGTCGTCTGCGATGGCCGGCAGATGCGTGCCGTGCGCGCACGCATCCTCGAGCCCAGCGAAATGGCCAACCAGGTGCGCTGCCGCTGCATGCGGCCTCGGCGAGTGCATTTCCGCACGTGACATCCAGGGATGCCCAGGAATGCGCGCGGGATGACAGTGTGACTGCATCCTCGCACGGATGCGCATCTGGCATCGATTCGGGTGCGCCAATCAGGAATCCTATCTCTGCCCGATGAGACCGGAACAAATGCCCATCACGGAATCTATATCGACACGAAGATGGGCATTTTGGAACGATGATGTGGGTTGGCCGTAGGATGAGTGTGTTTGCACGGAATCACACTCTTGTTCGATGATACGTTTGTTGATGCAGAAATAAACATTGATTCTAGGGCGCCGTCATCATGATACGCGTTGCGTATCCGCAGAGCGCAAGGAACGGTAGCAGCGATGGTTGCGCTGCGCGTGGAGAATGGGCTGTTTGTGTCGGATTGTACGACGATGGCGTGGTCGATAGTGCTCTTCGAGCATATCCTTTGGACGATTCAAGCCGGTTTTATGAGCAACTCCTCCGGGAAATGATCACTGTTCGTCGATCACGGGCGAGATACGGATATACAGGGACCCTCGATCAGGAAGCGCGATATCTATCGGCTGACTCTGCTAAGTTGGTCGGCGCAATTGAGCGTCGTGGCTACGAGGCGCCGAGCCAGTGATATCGGAACGAAAGACGCCAGGATGGCGCTCTCAGTGCACAGGGCGAAACAGCATAGACAGGTACGCGTCCGGTGCAGTGAGATGCATGCACGCGAGATGCACGCAGCGGAGGCTCCAATTGCATCCGCTGAGACGCCTCAATATCGGCTGACGGCGAACAACGCCGCAGATAGCGGGCGATGTCGACGATGGCATGGAGAGGACGGTACACATGTTGTGTTTGTTTGTATGTGTGTGTGTGAAGGCTCAAGCAATCAGACTCTTTAGCATTCATCCGGACCACCGGCATGCTTGCCTGATATCCCCCTCCGAGAACACGTCTGCGGCATTCATAGGGGTGCGCTATCGATCTGATGCCTGCTCACTTGGTTTGCATAACAATGGCGGTGTCGATTTTCAAACTATCCTCAGAGTCGTGCTCGAACTTGTACGCTGGGCAGAGGATCATGGACACTGAGGGATTTGTCGATGAGTTCGCGGCGTGCTTGCAGGCGCTCGAATTCATCCGCCAAGGCGTGGATGAGTGCCTCGATTGCAGGCGTTAGTATTGTGGGCATGGATCACGATGCGAAGTCGCTCGGAACCGCGTTCTACAGTCGGGTACCGGATCGGATAAACATCAAAGCCTCGCTGACGCATTCGTGTTGCTACCTGGGTGCATGCCTCGTTGCCTGGGATCACGATTGCCTGAATAGGGCTCTCTGCATTCAAAAGTGGCTTGGGCATCTGCGGAAAGCGCCGCACGAGACGTTGCACATGAGCCTGGAACACAGCAAGCCGTTCTTTTAGCTGCTGGCGCCGATACTCCGCGAAACTGGACGCCAGCATTTGATACGAGGCGCGTATTGCACATAAACTATGTACCGGTAATGATGTGCTGTAGATGAGGGGCCGGGCATAATTCACCAAATACTCGCGCAGCGTAGTGGGACAGAGCACTGCGGCTCCGTGCTGACCCAAAGCTTTTCCGAAAGTTACAATACGTGCCAACAAAGCCGGATGATTCTTGTGCGGGTGCATGAGGCCACAACCGCGTGCACCGTGAATGCCTACTGAATGTGCCTCATCGACGATCAGCAGCGCCCGATGAGCTCGACATCGGTCCAGGACAGCTGCCGGCTGCGTCAACAAGTCTCCATCCATCGAGTAGCAGGACTCGACTCCCACTAGAATCCAACCAGTATCACCTATTTCTGCGCGTAATTTGATCAGTTGCGACTCTAGATCTGTAAAGTCGTTGTGCCGAAATCGTTGTACCGTTCGAGCTCGACTCAGGCGGCATCCGTCGAAGACGCTTGCGTGCACGCTTTCATCAACGAGAAGCGCATCTCGCTCTGCAGTGGCGATGCAGCTAAAAAGACCAACGTTACAGTCATATCCAGAATTGAAGAGCAGACAAGACTCTACTTCGTGGTAGGTGGCGAGTTCCTCTTCCACGGTTTGCGCCAACGCCGAGTCCCCAGTCAAGAGACGCGAACCGCTCGAGCCGTTCTTCACCTCCACTCGTTGCTGAGCCTGTATCGTGAGTACTTGGATCCGCTGAGCCAATACGTCAGATCGCGCGAAACTTAGGTAATCGTTTGAGGCAAAGTCGTTAGCTGAGTCTGGGGCGAGGCCCTCGGAGTATTCAAGCAGCCTTCGCTTCAGCCCGCGTCGTTCTCGGTCAAGCAAACGCTGTGTTAAGGCCTCTAGAAACTGACGCTTGTCCATGGCCTGCCAAAGGTGACACACGTTTGGCAGCCAAGGACGGTGCTGGCCTCGCTGCCATGAACCGAACCACACCAAAGCACGTTCCGATACCACCGCAACCGAAAGCTCCGGAGAACCGTTCGAGTCGTCTCCGGCGCTGGACACTCGTGACCGAACATAGCGTGGGCCTTGCGAAGAACGCCTTTTCTCCACGAGCGCACCGCGGTCGTGAATGAAGGCAGCGAAATTTGGGAGCTACCTATCAGTAGAGGTTTAGGAGCCTGTTTCATGCTGAGCGCGAGTCGGCGAACGTTAGGTGAAAAGACTTTGAGCCAGCCTGCTGCTGAGGAAGGCCTGGACTCGGAAGCATGGCGACGAATGGAGCGAAGCTTGCAGGACGGTCTCGGCATCATTGACCTTAGCTACTGTGGACTTGATGATAGAAAGTCTCCTGCGGGTCTGGGAATACTATCGCCGCGGTGAAGGATCGGAGCAGACGAACAGGGCCCCGGGTTCCGTCTGGTACTTGAGGCTGAGCCACAACCGGCTGCAACACTTTCCTGCATGGCTGGTTGCAGAAGGTGGGCGAAACGCTGCGTATCCTCGATCTCAGCTACAATAGGTTGTGCTCACCACTAGATGGGCTCGAGCTCGTCAATATGCCCCGACTTGAGGTCTTATCACTCTCACACAACGAAGGTATTCGTGAGCTGCATTCGGGGATTGTGGACGGCCTCTTCGACGTTCACCTCGCTACGACTGGTTAATCTAAGTCACACCAGCTTGAAGTGGATTGATGCATTATGCAGCCAATATACGAGCTCCATTAGGGTGCTGAAAATTGAGTACTGTGATATAGAGGAATTGCCCGAGTCGACCGGTTACTGGCAACAACTCTGGAGTCTCGACCTGAGCTTTAATCCACGTCTGGCACGGCTACCCCACAGCGCTTTAGCGCTGGCACCGTCGCTTCGACGCTTGAGTGTCGAGGGCTGTAAACTCATGGAGACGCCTCCGCCAGCTCGCATACGCAAGGCATGCACGGGCGAAACAAGGGCCGATGGCGCTCATTCGATGGCTGATCGACCAATCGAACGTCGCACCGCCAGACAGAGCTATCGTCGGTTGTGGCTCAAACAGAACTGCAAAGTTGACCAACGCCGCCGAAGGATGAAATTGAAGTGCGGAGTCATCTTCATGCGAGCCTCGACGATTCAGGACGAGAACGGGGATTATGAGGATCGTCAGATGCTCGTTGAGCGCCCTGGGCCAGCAGGGAGCGTCTGCTTTCCCCCGAGGGCAGCGTCGAAATGGTCTTTAGCCGACACTAGGAATTTCTGCAGCAGGCCCTTCATAATGATCGATCCTTGACCCGTGCACGGAAATGGTACACAGCATCTGGCTCTGTACTTGCCGCAAGCGAAGAAGATGGTGCTTATGTTAATTCAACCGCGGTTTATCGTCTTGATCTCGCCTCAGGTCGGGGCTCGGAAGTAGAAACATTTTGCAAACTTGTTTTTCTGTTAGGGTCCCATATCCAAGCATATCTGACCTACTAGTAACCGTCGACTGAGTGTTCGCAGAGCTCTTGGTCCAGAGCGATCCTCGTTTCATGCAATCATCGACGAGCTCGCTCTTAGTGGCAGTGCTTCTATTGAAGAAACGGGATTGCTTTGCAATCGATGATGGTTGAGGGGTATCCGTCTTTGCTATAGAAGAGCGTTTTTTGTGGGTGCCAGCCTAGGTGAAGCGTGTTTTCGTCCAAATCCGGGCTGGGACTATCAACGAAAGCATCAAGCGTTGCTCTATGCCAGCCTCTGACTCCGGTCGATTCGCTAACCGCGAACACCCTTGCTCCTAGTCCTGCGCGTCCTCGGTCCGTGTCCAGTACGGTATCGCGCTTGCTGCGCTGTTTGCGCTCGCGCAGACACCATGGCTCATCGTGACGGTCTGAAATAGCGACACGTCATATGCTATCATCTCGCAAAGAGATCAGCCATTCTGGAGACTTCAAAGAGCCTTCGCGACGAGTACTCCAAATCGCGCCCTTTCTACGCAATGGGAGCTTCAGGCGGGATTCAACTCCAGCGAAAGCGGTTCGCCAAAAATGCGACTGTAGAGATCGAGCACATCCTCAGTCGTGGATTCGAAATGCGTTGTTGCATCGTAACTGCGACTAACGAATATGCCACTCTCGCGCCCATCCTGGATCGGCTCATAAACGTCGTCGACGCTGAGAAATCGGGCCAGAATGTTCGCTTTCCCGCCGAGAACAGCCAAACCCGCTTCAATCTCCTGCTCAGCATCCGCCGTTTCCACAATGGTACTCACCAGCGCGATAAATCTTCCGGGCGCCGCAACTCGATGGGCACTGCCGAGCACCAACACATATAATCATTTTGGCGCTCGCTCGAGATGCTTCGATGCAGCACAATAACCTGGCACGAGGACGCTTCTCGAATATGTTCTGGTGGCGAACGAAGAATACAGTAGCACCGAACGACCCGTCCAGTGAGTCGAACACAATTTGGGAAGTAGCTCGGGTCTCCGACCACAAACTTGCAACGCGCTTCCCGTCCGTCGTGGGCCCGGACTCCGCACACCTTACCCGTCACTGGATCTGTAATGAGAGCAGCGATGTCAGTGTGGAGCATATAGACGCCCCCGTGAACTGCACTAAGGCGCGCAAACGCCTGCGGCAACTCTCCAAGTCCGTACATTGGATAGATGTAGGGCGAGTTGCCGTATCGTGAGACGCTCTGCGCGTAGGCTTTGATGCGCTCGATGGTCGGCAGCGCTGGCCAGTCCAGGTAAGCGTCGTTCGTGTACAGCGCAATCGCGTGACCGATCAAGGTTCGGGTTGTCTCTTGCAGTCCGAAATAGTCGTACAACGCGCGCATGGTCATTTCACCAGGGTCAATTTTGCCCTGAGGAGGAGGTTTCCCTGCCGGATCGCACGATTGGATAAAGCTAAAGAACTGTCGACAGCGGTTCTTTTCGAGCAGGCTGAACAAACTCGATCGAAGAGCATCCATTGGTGTCGACGGCACTCGATGCGGGCGATCACCTGTGTGCACGAAAGACCCATCCACGAGTTTAAAATCGAGATATCTTGTCGCTTCCGTGTAGACGAGAATGCGCACCAAGTTCCCCGTGGCAAGGATGAACTTTGGAATCAGATCAATGTTATAGTCACGTGGGTTACCGAGCTCATCTGGAATAGGACCATCCTGCCCAAACTTGGACCATAACTGTTTCAGGTCCAGAGACGCACACGCTCCGCCATAGTACGGGTTGCGATCGACGTGCAGCACTTTGAGCCCTCTTTTCGACAACAGACCCGAAATGATGCACTCAGTCAAGCCAGTACCCATTATAACCGCATCGTACTCGCCATCCGCAAGAACGCCACCACAGTTTTCTTCATCAGAACCGGCCACAGAACGTGCGGTCTCCGTCATAGCCGTGCCAGACGGCAGCCAACCCCTTTGAAGAACCTGAATCTCTACCTGAAACGGCAAGGTCTCACCCACAGTACCGCTCTTGCAGTACGCACCGGCCTCAATCGTCTAATCTAGACCAGTTCCAACACCTATTCACGCGAGTCAACAGAGTACCCCGCTCGGATGCAGATCCTCCATCGCGAGCCCATCCGCTGCGTCAACCATGCCCTGCACGGCGCGATGGCGCCATGGATGGAGACCGGCGAGCGCCTCGGTCGCGACGACGCCGGCGCAACGAACGGCTGGGTGTGCTGTCCAGGCGGCTGGCTTCTCTCTGCGGCAGCGCGCCGGCCAACGGACAGGTTTCATGGGTTGACCCGTTTGGATCCGTGCTCGTCACGTCAGCTCTAAATCCGGACGTTTCACGGCATCCTGGAAGTTTTCGGGTAACTTGTCCCATGAACAGGAAGAATTGCGATGGAGCTTGAGCGTGCGCTTCTCGCTGTTCCTGGTGAGGCGCTTTATGGGAACCTTCGCGCTCACAAGCGGCTGTGCGATCGCAAGTATGAGACGTTGCGTGCGCTGCTGGCTCGTCTTCGAACGGCCTCCGTTAGCAAGGCAAGCGGGGATGTTTTGGCAGAGATTAAGCGAGAAATCGAAGACTTCGAAGCGGGACTGGAGGAATGGGATCGTGAGAATCAGGCACGAATGGAGAAGCTGCGGCGTCGGGTCGCCTTGCTAGTCTCTGAAGCAGGCGTGGACGTGGACAAGGTCGACTTGTCAAGGGAGGCTGCGCTATCCCCAGATACTTCTGGTAAGCCTGCTACAGTGGCGAGAGACAGAGGGAGCGTAGATAACGTCAGTCAGTCGGCAGTATGGGGCGAGTCTGCAGTGTTTGGTCCCGGGGAGGGCCTCATCGATGCCACGCAGCATCGTCTCCAACGGTTTCTGGTAGATTTCATGCTCCGTCAGGGATATTTTGAGACTGCGAGGCTGGCGGTTGAGCGCTGGGAACTGGCGCCATTCGTCGATGTGGCCATCTTTGAGGCGGCCGAACCGGTGCTGTGGGCTCTTCGGGCGCATAGATGCCTGGAGGCATTACAATACTGTGCGGAGCATCGTCGCCGTTTAGCTCGCATGAACTCAACATTGGAACTTCATTTGCGGGTGCAGGAGTTTATCGAGCTCTGCCGCGCGCGAGAAGTGAATGCGGCTGTAATCTATGCGCGAAAGCACTTCAACGCGCTCTTGGCAAACAAGCCTGGAACCGACGCATCACCGGCATCGCAAGAGGAGTACGCGCTCGTGAAGCGATGTGTCACGCTGCTGGCGTATCCACCAGACACATCCTGTGAACCGTACCGACGGCTTTACGAGATGCAACGATGGGACACCCTTACAGAAGAGTTTCTGAGCACCCACTTCGAATTGAACATGCTGCCCTCTGTTCCATTGCTCGATTTGATCATGCAACCAGGACTTGCAGCCCTGAAAACGCGTCAGTGTACTTTGAAGGGAGCTGCAGGTGTGATGACCATCACGGATACTCCATTCACCGATCCGGTCTCTGATCATGTTGCCGTTGGCGAGACAGTGGACGCTTGGGTTGGCTCCACGGGCCAGGATTCCGATCGGGAACAGCGCTCAGGGACGCCACTGGAAACATACAGTGAAGTGCCGAGAGATCGGGCACGATTGTGTCCGACCTGCGTATTCCCTTTCAGCGCGCTGGCGAAAGATCTTCCATTCAGCGCTCACACGCACTCAATTCTTGTCTGTCGGGTCACAGGGAAGTTGATGGACGAGCACAATCCACCCATTGTTTTGCCGAACGGAAACGTTTACTGCTCCGAAGCTGTGGAAATGTTAACTCAAGAGCATTCAGGTGGGCGCTTCGTCCGTGATCCAGCGACTGGGCACGAGTTTAGTCGAGATCTGTGTCGCAAAGTCTTTATCATGTAAAATCACGATATGAAGTCTTCTGCTCCAGGAAAGCATGAATCACATCATCTTGTATAAATAGACGCGCGCCGGTCTGGTGATTCTGGCACGTACACGAACCGGATGCTTCATCGTCCGCGATCGATATCGTTGAGCATTCTTCTCGATGAAGCATGAAGATGTGAACGTTGTGGGTGTTTCAGTTCAGCGTTTCGTCGAAATGGGGTCGTTTTGTGGAGGTTTGGCTTATCGCCTTGGCAGGTCGCTTCTCCAGGTGTCAAGAGGGAACGCTTATCTCAGCGATCTATTCCGCCGCCGCCATGCTACCTCTGTCTACTCGTCAGCAGCGTCTTGGTACGAACACCACGACTACGCTTTTCCGTAGGAATGTGTCACTCCACCGGTCGCGCCGCCATTACTCATACGCGTTATCGGTAGCGATCTCGCCGGAGCGCTTTTTCCATCCTGGATCACCAAAACGAGACCCAGAGGCAGCAGCCAAACACAGAACAGCATGAAGCTAGCCGCTGAGAACGTATTTCTCGCGAGCAAGCCTTCCCGCCACGTCGCCGGGCTCCCTTCAACGCTATTACTGTATATCCATGGGTCATAAAAGTGCCACAGCTCCCGCGCCCAGAGGATGTTGGAAAGCACGAAAAGGGTGATCGCTGCCACCGTCAGGAGGCGAGGCGCTCGTAGCAGCGGAAACCCTTTGCGCAGCGTTATCAGATAGTAGACTGCGTGTGCAAAACAGCCAACCGTAATTGGAACCAGAGGCATATGATCGAATACGAGTAACGCCAAGTGCAGCAGCAGTACCAGACCCGTCAAACCCTGAAGCGTTCGCCTAGCTGGCCGCGGAAAGTCCTCGGCCAAACAGCAGAGCGCCTGTGCTCCGATCACTAAACAGAAACCCAGAAAGAACAGCGAAAGTCCTTGTGAGAGCAGGATCGCAGCATGAAAGAATAGTCCCATCTTGCGCGTGCTTGTGTTGGCGTAATAGAGACCACTGATTCAGTCATGCAAAAAGCAGCGCTGAACGCCTCTCCGAACGAGTACGGCTCGACTCGTTCGCGGCCAATGGCCTCGCGCACGAACGGTCCCGGCGCCCAGCACAAGGAGCGAGACCCATTCCTTCCGCCGAGGCGGATGGGGCGACCGAATGGTGGTTGTCGACCCCGGCCATGCGGAAACGTCGTGCCTAGCACAACGAGCGTCTGGGGCGCAGATGCATCTCTTTGCACGTGCTGGCCGACAGCGATACAGCGTGGCGGCCCTCAAGGAGGCGTTGTTCATAAATAGTCTGTATGCGAATCAGAGGCTGATGCCGCAGAACACTGGAGCGATGTCGGACGACGGTGGCTTCTTTGCGTGATTTCGTTGCGATTTACTGCAAGCTTGTGTTAGCTCGTAAAGATATGGCGGATGTTCCCGTGTGAGTTTTTTCGGATATAGATGACACGTTGCCTAGAGATTCCTCCACGAGGCGGAACTGCTCGCTTTTGACAAGCGCTACTTTGGACTGACGACAATACTTTTGTCTGTGACCATCGGAACGCCTCCAGGTGCATGCGAAATCGATAGCGTCGCGGGCTGATGCTGCGCCCCATCTCTTCATGTGCTTTATGCTGGAACCGCGCGTGAAACATTGCTCATCTGGAAATCATATTGTCGCTGAAGTCTTGTCGCTTCCAATGGCCCCTGCAACGACCAGGTTTCCCATGAGCGCCGAGAATGATTCCTATCCTTGCGCCTGTTGAGACAGACCACGTCACGGAACCCATCGGTGTTGCTCGGGCCTGCGCATAACCACACTGCACGAGGTTTCCCCGACAAGATGGCATGAAACGATTCGCTGATGAGACACTCACGCTTCGGTTCATACGATTACCCCAACGTGCCTGCTGAGTGAAATTGTATCCCGATACGACGCTCTGCGACATGGCGAGCGCCATCGGCAACGCAAGGAACTCAACTGCATGCTGTTCTCCACGGGATGACTCGGGTCCCTGTGGACGAGCGCCATCAGGTTTTCAGCGGATCTCGCCCACATCCCCCGTCCGCTCCAACGCGAACATCGCGAAACCAGAGAACAAGAACCACCACCTCTCTTCCCTATTTAGAACGAGTTTAATCTACCGCACCATCAGTTATCGAAAAGGGGCAGCACGCTTGATCGTATCTGCGGTATCAGCTCCTTTAAGATGCGCTGCAACGAGGGTTGCTCGCGCATAGGAGCGCATTCGCGTCGGCGTCGCGGGGCAGTTCTCGCGGCAGCCTCACTGGAGCGATTCGCAAAACCAGCGTGCATCTCGGCGGTGCGGCGCGCGGGGCGACACGACCCACGCCCCGTCGTATGAGATGGGATGCAACGGATGCAATTCGTCCAGGCGCGTTGTCGCCACCGGAACGCGCCACCTCATGATCAGTCACGTCACAACGGAGGCGGCGCCGGTGGCGATCGCGCGAGTCGCCTCCCGCTCTCGTGCAGATATTTTTGCTCCCTAGCTGTTCCAAGGTTGCTGAGGAGCACCTTGAAGACGGGCTCTGTATCGGGCGCAGTTTGTGGCCGAGCGTGCACTTGTGCTGCAGTCGAAGTACGTTTCGACTGAGTGGACGTTGTGGTTTCTTCGTTGAGTGTAGAAGACAAGGCGTGCAGGCGCTTTACGTGAGCAACGGCGACGTGCAATCGATCGGGCTATTGAGACCGGCGTCTGCGTCAGCAGTAGCGCCGGCAACAGCGGTGACTTGCCTCTCCAGGAAACGTGTACGGCATATAGTCCATAGAATTGGAAGCCAATGTCGGTAGCATCGAGCGAACATGGTTGGGATGACACAGGTTTCGTCTTCTTTGAGCGTGAACAGCGCGTGCGATTTCTGCTCTCTGATGGCGGTGAAAGTTGCCTGGTCGATGACCAATATATTGAACATCGGTCCGATGTCGTGGACTGGATGGTGGACGCTGGAGAGGCACTCCGTCTGGAGAGGAATACCGTGCACAGTGCAGTGAGCTGTTTCGACGAGTTCTTTGCGCGGAGAGGCTGCGTCGATCGCGGCGTTTGGCAGTTGCTCGCGAGCGCCTGTATGCTGGTTGCTGCAAAGTGCGAGGAAACGGAGAGCGATTTCTCGATTTTGAGTAAATTGCATGCGTTGAACTATGGGATGTTTCCCAAACTGGCTATGGTTCGGATGGAGCAGGAACTGTTGCGCACGTTGGAGTGGGATGTCGTTCGCGCCTCGGCAGTCCAGTTTATATACTATTTCATGGAAACGGGCACGGTGGCTGCTGGTGCCCAGCTGAGCTTTGAGCAGGCGAGCGTCTCGGGCATGTTTCGTCGATGCAGTTTCTCGGACAAAAAGTGTGGCGACCAACTTGGTGGCTATGTTCGGCACAGCTCCCATGATTACGTGCTGCTCGCAGAGTCTCTTCGTCTGGCTGACTTGGCTTTACGTGCTGCCTGTGTGTCTTTGTTTTATAGACCGTCTGTGATTGCGGCCGCATGCATTGTGTGCGCGAACGCGCACCTCCCTGTGACGTGTTCCTTGAATCAGAGATTGTTTCAGTTTTTATCCGACGCTGGTGATGACGTGCAGCCCTGTGCAGCGGCGATTGGCGATCTCTGTCGCAGCCAAAGCGCGTCGGTAGCCAAACTCGAACGCTTGAAATCTTCCCAGTCTCCACGCTCTGTGATGGAAATCGGAGAATGCCTTGATGGCACTGTAGCGTTTGAGGAATCGATATCTGGGCCACACGGCAAGAAGTGGAATCCAACCGAACTGGGTAGCAGCATGGAGAACTGCATCTGTGTTTCTCCTCATCCAAGCAAGCGCCAACGCATGAATGTCCCGCTGCCATTTACCTCTCTGGGTTATATCAGAGAGCACCTTCCGCCTGGATGGTGCGAAACCCCCAAAGAATGCGCGGGTATTGATGTGGCGTGCTCGGAGGAGCTGGATGATTCGTTGTAGATGACATGGACTGCGTTTGCTCCTCACGTTGTTTCTTATTTCTCGACCTAAACCCCCGCTGTGTGGTGTGAACAAGCCTGGCGCGAGACGGAATACCTCTCCGATGAATGGATATCTCTGCAGGGATCGTTTCATCGTTCTCACTATGCTGGTCTACTCCGCCATGTAGATGCAGTTCCAGGACATTGCCTCTGTCTGACTTTTCGAAAAGGCGCCGTTTTTGCCCCCTTGCAATGCTGGTCCTGTTGTAGGTATAGCACACTGAGGAAAACGTTTTGCCACTGAGTTGCAAAACGTGTACGAACACATGAAAGCACGTACCTCGTCCAGGGCGAAGCCAGTTCTTTGTTCTTGGGGTTTGCAGCGGCCTCTACGAACTGTTACATCGGGCGCTAGCCGTCTCGGTACATCCCGAGCGATGATAGCGTCGGTCACGTCGAATGCACGGGTCAGAGCCTCTCCGCCTCGCAACGTGGATCTGGAGCCCGCTCTGCGATTTTTGATCCGGAAGAGAGCAATAAGGTGTTGGATACAAAGCAAGCCTGTCGTGATATCACGCGAGGAGCGGAGATTTGCTCCGTTCGTGAGCAGCTTGGGAATGGTCATTCTTGCACATGAGCATCACATAAGAAGGTAACAGACGCGAGCATCGTTTAGAGAGGTGCTAGGTATTGACTCTGGCGCTTGCGCACCAGGGTGAAGGAAACCCGGCACCAGTGCTGGAGCGGCAGGTACGCTCATGGAAGCAGTGGCCGTGCGTTCCGGTCGTGCCACCATTCGCAAAGCCCTCGCCTCGTCAATTGCATCTTGTGGTTCAGTCGATGCAGAGTATTCTAACAAAGCGCAAATGCTCCCTGAAAACGATCCATTATGTGAATGAGAACCCATTCCAAGGAGTTATCATCATTCTTCGGCAGATGCAAAATGCTTTCAGAGTCTCCGGCGGCTACTGAAAGGATTGATGATCGAGCGAATCACCAAAAATGTCTACAGAATGTCCCGAAGGCTCGATAATTCGCTCGTCAACTTGAACGACCCGGTGCACAAGTGCACTTGTCCATGTTCTGTAGCCGCGGTGTTCACCTGGCAGCGCCTCGACTCTAACTGGAGGATCAAGGCAACGGCATTGCATAGCCCCTCTTCGTATATTTTTGAGCGACCAGTTCTCTCCAATATTCTCGCACTCTTTACGAACTTTGCAAGCATAGCCCAACCAGCGCTCATCTCAGTTAATCGAACTCGAGCTCATGCGGTCGTATACGACGCCGATGTCGAGCACAAACCAAACAACTCGCCGTCGGGTCGCGGGCATAGATTGGCTTTCGCATATCGTAGGCGTCCTCGGAATCCGCGTAATAACCAATGACGGTGCGGTAGATGGTGTAACCAAAACGACGATACATTTCCACGGCAGTGGTATTCGTTACCCGCACAAAGAGATCGACGAAATACGCCCCAGCATATCGTTCGGAGACACCCTCCAAGTGCTTCATCAGTGCACGAGCAAGTCCGAGTCGACGGTACTCGGGAGCGAACCGTTACTGCAGAGACGTGTCCATGCAGCATACGACCAGTGCCCTCAATCTTACCTAAAATGTACGCCATCAAAGTGCCGTCTGGCGCTAGAACAGCGCGTTGCAGCCACGGCCAGCGAGTGAAGTAGTACCCATAGAAACCCAGGTGATACGTCTCTGTAAAGCGATCCAAGTTAACGAGATTGAACGCAAATAGATCCGTTGCAACGAACTTACGTAATGTTGTCATCAGAGCCCTTACGGTCCATCACAGGTCCAAGACGTACGAGAGTGTCAGCGAGCAAGCAGCCAACGTGTCTCGTCCTGCAGCGGCTTCGGTAACCGGAAACGGAAATCGTTAACGCGACCCCGGCCTGGGAAAGGCTTGCGCAAGTCTGCCTCGTAGACTCGGGAGTGCCAGACCGCTGCAAAAAGTCAACACAGACCCAATTCGGAACAAATTCTTGAAGTGTTCAGGTTTCTTGCTTTATTGCGTCCGCTCTAGGCATGTTGGGCAGCAGTGACAAAGTTGCTAGGGGCGCGTGAGCTCGGGATTCGGGCACACTACGAGCCGTTACCAGCCGGTCGTTTCCGAGAGCCGCTATGGTCTGTACGGGCGGCGTCTCCAGGAACGACGGAGATGGCAATTGGGGCGAGTCGAGCTTTCCTGTATCGCCTCGCGCTTTGTGCTGTGTGGGACTCTCACACCGGTTGCGTAAATACGTTGTGTTGGAATGACAGCGGCACGCTATGTTTGTCGGGTTCAGATGACACTCGCGTGAAAGTTTGGGACGCACGCTACCGCTGGGTCAACGACGATGGTGAGATTTGGTTGAACAACAGCCGGAGTGCCTCTCGGAGGTGCAACCTAGAACCAAACGACCACGAGCTGTTCGTGGCCGCGGAGGACGAGCACCGGCAAGTGCGAGTGCATGCCGAGCGCTGGCGTCAACGACCGCTGCTTTCCTTTCGCACGGGGCACGCTGCAAACATCTTCGATGTCAGATTTGTTCCATTCAGCAACGATCGCATGATTCTAAGCTGCGCTGGCGACCATGAGGTGCGGATCAGCGACTTGGAAAAGCAGTCTATTTGCACCGTCTATTGCCATACAGGTCGCGTGAAGAAGCTGGCCGTCGATCCACGCACCCCGCACGTGTTCCTGAGCTGTGCAGAAGACGGAACTGTTCGACAATTCGACATGCGAGAAGCGTCCCGGCATCGTTGTCGCCGAGCCTCGAGACGAGACAACGGCAGTCGCTGCTGCGGCAATGTCTTGATCGATGTGAATGACCTGGATTGGAGTCGACCGACTTCATCTCTGCAGGAATCGATGACTCTTCCGGGACGTCAAACGACCGCGAGAACAAGGAATCATGCTGGCAGACGAGGTGCGATGATTACAGAGCCGTCCATTGAACTTTACAGCATCAAAATGCACCCCATTGACTCCAATCGTTTCTTGGTTGCTGGAACCCATGAATTCGTGCACCTCTACGATCGGCGAATGATCGGTCCTGAGCGGGGCCCGATACGCGTCTACGCACCGCTAGAAAGACGGAATGCTGCGGAGCAACATCGCCAGGAAGCGAGAAGCGTATCGTCAAGTGCTTCTGGAGCGGGAGCGGCGAGTGGAGCGAGCTCGACGCCAGAACCTACGCCGACTTGCGAACCTCTCCGACAGAGAGGACACGGGAGAAGACACCGAACCAATTCTGGGTCGACTTGGTCGAATGCTTCTCCAAGAGATGTACGAGAGCGTGTCGATCACTGATGTGTCGTTTTGTCGAGACGGAACGCAGTTTCTCGCGAGTTACGCCCATGATGGCATCTATCTCTTTGACACTGAGCCACGAAAGGGACATTCTGTCGATGAGCATTTCACCGAAGGCAGGTTTGGGTGACGCGGGAGCACGAAGTGCTGCCTTTTATCGTGGGAGAAACTCAAGCGCCGGTGAGCGTCATCGCATGGCGCCATCCGTTGCGGATATATTTACCGACGGGGACACGGAAGGGAACTCATCCATCAACAGCCATTCATGTATCAAGCGAGTCTCGCCCGGTGACCCGGAGAAGAGCACAATCCATGCGAAACCAGAGCAGAAACATGAGCAGTGACATCATGTTCCAAGCCGACTCCGTGACGGAACGTCATAGAGGCGCTGCGCAGCCGCAGGCTATGACGTCCACGACGTTTTCAGAGCACTCCCAAGTGAGCATTTCTCATGCTATTCGGCCAACAGGCAGTGTGACTGGTGCACGCAACCTGCCTGCGGATTGCATTCGCGCGACGGCGACCTCAGGCGAGCCAGCAGAGAGCAGCCTCTCACACGCTGAGAACACAACGGAAGCTCCCAATCAAGCAGTGGCTCGAACGGGTGACTCAGAGCCCTCGGAGCGGACCGCCAACAGCCCTGGACATGGTTTACGCGAACTTCCCATCGCTCGACCAGAAACATCCTCTCACGCAAGCCGAGTCAGTGTACCAGTCTTCACGGCAGCATCCCATCGATCAGTTCTCACGAGTGTGGATGCCTCGGTCGCGAATGATCCTAGGGCATCGCTGGCAGCTTCGCGAGTGCCGCAGCTTGAGGATGCCCACGAACCAGTTCATCCGAGGGGTCAAACCCGCTCCATACCTGCCGTTGATGATGCCACTTCACCAGCCGATGAGGATCTGGAGCCTGCAGGCGACTGGCCTCGAGTACCTCGCTGGCTGACGACACGTGGCTCACCGGAGGGCTCCTATGTCCGATGCTTCCTTGGACACCGGAACGCAATCACGGTCAAAGAAGTGAATTTTTTCGGGCCTAACGACGAGTTTGTCATCTCCGGAAGCGACGATGGTCGGGTCTACATCTGGGACCGCTACACTGGCGAGTTGCTGCAGGCATTTCAAGCAGACCGAGATGTGGTCAACTGTGTCGAAACGCATCCATACGAACCGTACCTGGCGACTGCCGGCATCGATTCGACGATCAAGCTCTGGAGACCAGAGGCACCAACACCTCGTCGACTGCGTGACCTGAATCGAATCGTTCAGGAGTCTAGCACCTACCACCGACATGAGGGTCGTCCTCGCAACGAACTTCGAGGCGCCTGGCTCGATATGTACGAACTCTTTTACATTAATCTGGAGCCAGTGGTGGTGGATCCGCCACGAGCACGACGCGAGGGTCAGCTCGAAGATGCTGGTTCATTGAACTCACTTTCTGGCGAACGAAGATACCGCGGATAGTGAAAGCAGTTACGAAGAGCGCGATGAGGTAGAGGCCAGCGACAACGACAGGCCGAGCGGAAGCGCCGTTCTCGACTCAACAGGGGAAACTCGGCTAGAGCTGGACGTGGAAGTGGATCCGCTTTCAGAGTGCCTTTTGCCATGGCGACACCCGGAACAGGCGTCCATCAGCAGTGCAGCCCTCGTCTATTGCTCGGGGTACGGATGCATCGCGTTCTGGATTCGCTGCCTGTAGGACGATGTAAAGTCTCGGTGGTTGGTCTTGAATCATGATGTTCGCTGCGAACTGCAGCCAACTGTCTCTGACGGCCTGCCTCAGGAAAAGTTGACGAGCTTTGACCACGAGAAACCCAGTCCTAACGATTCGTTGCGGGCTCTTCCCAGGTGGTCTATTTTGGAGCTCTATAGACAGATGCGCTGTTCGTGAGAGGCAGGTTCCAGCTATGTCGAGTCTGCCTTCCGAAACGCTCTCGCAACATCGACGTTCTGTCGAGTCACCCCATGGGTCACGCAAAGTCGCGCATTCGCGCTGCAGCTTTCGGTCAAAGCGCCACAGCATAAACTAGGAAAGCGATCAAAACGAGACATGATCCAGGGAGACGGAGGAGCGCTCCTCAGGATTTTCACGACATCCGTGGAACAATGTCGTTCGTGCCATCGATACCAGTGATTTGCGAACGATGAGGAAAACACCGCCAATATCGCCGGTCCCCAAAACTGATAACGGTTTTATTGTTGAGCGCATTTCCTGCTACCCGCTCAGGTCAAAAGGGCTCTACGAAAGGTGCCGATACTATCAAGCGGCCATGAGAGCAACCACCCAACCGTATCGCGGCTGTGTCACATCATTCGCAGTGCTGCTGTTTGTCGAGTTCCCTACCAGCAATGGCAGGCGCACTTGCTGACCAACGTTCAGTTGATATGCCGTCGAATAACGACAGTTTGATTGCCGCAAACAGCTGAAGAATTCCGTCCAAGTTTCCCAAAGGTGACGCGTGCCGCTTCAGATAGCGATTCTACTGGTTATTTTCATTGGAGCGCTTCTAGTCTCCAGATCAACAACACGGACCATTGAGGCAGAGGCATTCATCATCTAGCTGGTCACGGCGTCACACTTCTTCAGGCGTAGCGGAATGGTTCATTTCAAAAAAAATTGGACGACATGGTCCTTGGAGACATACAGTCGATCGCGGAAAACACGCACCGCTCGGATACAAGTACCGAGCATTCCACGACTCATCTACAGCGCCTCAAGTACCTGAACGTTGCCGAAAGGCAAATCCGGGTTGATGGGCTCATGCGTCGCCATCAGTCTTCAGCGGATAAGGCACCGTGTCCAGTGCATCTGACTTTTGGAGCGGGTGTAGCTCCTCCGAGGATTCATCGAAACCACAGCTCGTATCTGTTTCGACGAGGGCTGTCAACATCCGCAGTGCGTAAGCTTCGTTATGACACAGGGCATTCTTCATCTCCACACGTAGGGCCCCGAAAATCAACCATGTCGCGCGCTAGTCACTTGAAAATTCACGGTGGTTGCTCGTATAGGACATCAGCGGCGGTATCTCGTGGCGGCAGAGCGCCCGTTTCGCGACCTCATGGTTGTCTCGTGGCCCAGAGAGCATCAACCAGCAGAACAAGCACGACACAAATCAGTTAGATTCGTTATGATCATGGTATCGAGCTCGATACTCCTGGGCAAGGTCCCACCTTGGCTATTATTATCGGAAAAAACGCCACAAGCGAACCAAAATTCGGTAGATAACTGATCAATATGATGGACCATAAAGCCATTTGAGTAATCACAATTTCGACTGGATCCAAGACAGACCACATGGACAGCATCCTATACCGGTACCAGCACATCAATAATCGTCGGCGCCAGGTTCGTTGCACAGCACGCGCAAAACTCGGCAACGCGTCCAGCACTCGAGTCAGTTTCGGCCTCTTGATCGCTGCCACGTACCGTCTCTGCAAGAAGATTCCGCACCTGCGCTGCAGTGTTACAGGGTTCGTCACCAGTTTGTCTCGGATGAAACTGCTCATCGTCTGCCGAGAACCGCCCCTCCGTCAGCGTAGCGCCCGAGACAGCGTTCTCCCGTGCCACGCACACTCCACCATCGTCAGCGCGATCCGGACACATTCCACGACTCAAACTATTAGAGATCCAGTCCCGGATTACAAGTTGCCGCAGTACGACAGTTAGGCATAACCCATGCGCCTCCGTTATGAAGCCGTGTCGACGAAGCACGCCCCGACAATCCCGTACGCAAACATACGCGCCGTCGACCAGCGAGTCGTGTTTGGATCGGCGCCAGCGTCGATCCATTTGATCGGCACGAGATCGCTGGCAACGATCGATGCAATCAATACGGGTTGGACTATCGATCGATGCGATCAATACGAGATGGATTATCGATCGATGCAATCAATACGAGATGGATTATCGATCGATGCGATCAATACGAGATGGATTATCGATCTATTTATGGGTGACGCTGATGAGATTCGATGGATGGATGCCGGTCGGTCTGTCTGTGGGTAGCGCTTATAACGAACGTGTCGGCGATTGCACTGAAGCGGTGCTCGCGGCTTCTAGGCGTTGCCGGATGAGTGTCTCACCCAAGAGGTTGTCCGTTCGCGAGGTATATCACTTTGCATGGTATCGACAGTTGGTCCTGAATAGCATGATTGACCAGCATAAACGTATAGAATGAAGTTTGAGGAATTTTCACTTCTGTTTTGCAGTTCCGCCATCATTTGGTGGCCAGATGTGCTGGGAAAAATGGGGTCGTCTTCGATTTCCAGACGAAGCGGATCGATCGAGCGGACAGGTATATGCTCGAATCGAAACGCGGTGGATATGGAGCATTCGGGCGTGCTTTCCCCCAGTCAAGATGGTCTCTACTCCAGATCGCTTTTGGATCGCGTGCATTTGCAGACGCTGTGAGAGCGTTTCGCGATCGACCAGTAGCATAGACTCGTTGGCGCTTGAGATACGAGTTTGCCGTGCTCTGATCTATTTGAGCATCCGAGTTGGTGCGGGCACTCTTTTTTTGTGTCCGGAGAGCATACCAGATGACGGTGACGGGATTCCATGGAAATAATGTCGAAAAAAACGTGCCCGAGACGCATGGGAATATACCCGGACGAGCATTGCTGTCGCTGTTGTTGCTGCGAACAGCGGTACGGGCCGCTGCAGTTCGAATGACCCCATGGCGTTCGGCGCATCGATGACACCAATGCACACCGTTGGGATTCGTTCCCTGTGACGATTGACCCAGATGATCGCTGTTGGGTTCGTCCCTGCAACCTTTTACTCAAGTCTAGACCATTTGAAGAGTCGACACCCTTTCTTGGCGGAGAGGAACCGGTTCAGTAAAGTCGGTGTCGTGCCCAGCGTGCGAGTGTTCCGTTCTCCGCGCCTGCCGCTGAAAAGCAGCACTGGGGCCGTGCAGTGCGTCGCTCGCCGAGGGCAAGCGCCATTTTCTGGCCATAGATGATTGGACAAGTACGGAGATTAAAGGCGTGTTGGATCTAGCGTTGAATATGAAGCGAAAGAAAGTATATGCAGATGAGAAACCGTTCTCCGGCTTGACGCTGGCGATGATCTTTGCCAAACCGTCGGCGCGGACGCGCATTTCGTTCGAGACGGGATTCTACAAACTCGGTGGCCATGCGCTCCTTCTCGGTGACGAAATTGGTATTGGGAAGCGCGAACTAACGAAAGATATAGCTCGTGTCGTCTCTCGCTTCAATGACGTGATCATGGCGCGATTGTTTGCTCACGCAGATCTCCTCGAGCTGGCCGCATATTCCTCTGTGCCTGTTATCAATGGTTTAACTGACTGGAATCACCCTTGTCAAATCATGGCAGACGCATTGACCATTCTTGAGCTGCGGGGCTCCGTCGAGAATTGTCGAGTTGTTTACATTGGTGACGGGAACAATATTGTTCACAGCTGGCTTGAGCTGGCGCGACGCCTACCCTTCGAGTTTGTCTGCTGCTGTCCGCCGGGCTATGAACCGAACGCTGACCTGGTCCGTCGGGCAAAAGAGGCCAAATGTAGTTGTATCGAAATTTTGCATGATCCAAAAGAGGCAGTCAAAAATGCCGATGTGATCTACACCGATGTATGGGCCAGCATGGGCCAGAAAGATCAAATTGCTGAAAGGGAACGAGCGTTTGCAGGGTTTCAGGTCACAATGGACTTGCTGCAAGCTTCAGGACGGGACGATACCATATTCATGCACTGCTTGCCCGCTGAGAGAGGCCGCGAGGTTACTGACCAAGTCATGGAGTGCAATCAGTCGGTGGTGTTCCAGCAGGCAGAAAACCGGATGCATGCTCAGAACGCGATCATGCTCAAATGCCTGGCCATGGCTTGAGAGGATGACGTTGAGCACTCTCGCGTCTCGCGTGCCCGCCTCGTTTTCGTCCTTGGAGCATTGCGTTCAACGGCACTCGGTACGATAGGAGCGCATCTCTGCACCAGGGGAGCGTCACCTGAACGGTGAATCGGACTCTAGACCAGGTGAATGCTTATGGCAGCAAGCGGATCAAAAGCTTGTCGACATGTGGGACACAGATGGATGCGATGCTCTGCAGTCAGAGCGACGAAGCAGACCTTACACAGTACGTGGCCACATGGCACAAGTGCCAGAGGGGCCCGGAGCTGGTCGAAGCAGACCATGCAGGTCAGGTTCTGCTCGAGGTTGTGTTTCTCTGCCTCAATTTCATAAAGCCGCTCCATGAGCGTCTTCCGATCATCGGCATGGCGCGCGTGCAGACGTTCACAATCCAGTTCAGCCTCAGTGGCTCTGCGAGTCTGTCGGAGCATTTCATCATTCATCAGGCCATGAAGAATGCTGAGGGTGAGGAAAGCCTCGGCGGGAACCGTCCGCAGAACGGATGAAATGGTTCCCGATATAGATTGGTCAGCAAGCGCCCGTGGTCCCAAGGTGTAGATCAACATGGCAAGCGCCCAAGCGCAAGGTCCAGATCGCACGTCATCCATCATTGAAGGCGCTGTGGCCTGCAGGGAAACCCTTTCATCTTCCGGGCACTGCATCGCATCTGTGCCACGTCGGTCAGTGATGCGTCTTTCAATGAGCGACGCGGCCGAATACAATGCATCTCGAATGGTCCCTTGGGCTTTTTCAATGTCCAGGTTTGGGTTCCGTTGGCGATACGAGCTGAGCGTCGCCTGCGCAGAGCGCAAGATATCGGGGACACTGTCAGACCAGACTCGATCGTATTGTTCTGCGGCTACTTGGAAGAATTCTCCCACTTTGACCTGATCGCACAGCTGCAGCCAGCTGCAGAGGGCATCGCGGCATCGATAGCGCGCCATATAGAAAAACAGCAGCCATCGCAAGCCGGTGCCGCTGAATACGGGCACGATTGCTCTCAACAGTGCGTCACCATATCCGTGGGCTCGAGTCTCTGATAAGGACCCCGGCAACTGTGTCCGCCGAGCCGTCCCTGAACTTGCGTCATGCCCTTGTCTCGAGCAATCCCGGGCCGTATCTTGCAGCATGAGCGCAGCAATGAAGAACCATGATTCGAAATCTTTGTTAGTGAGATGTTTGACAGCGTCCTCCGAGTGTGCTAGTTCAAGCAAAGTGCATGCTGCTGGTTCACAATGCGATGGTGTCAAAGGTAAGAACCGAACGGTAAGAGCACGAACCAAGTCTGGTATGCGCGTGCTATTCACCGCAAACTGTTGACAAGCGGACTGTGTGCTGCCGCCAAGATTCCAGTGTTTCAACAATATCTGACAAGCAAAATAAGGCTCATCGGCGACTTTGCTGACCATCGAGTCAAATAACCAGTCGGACAAGCATGGCACAAGAGGACTCGTATCCAAGCACAGTAACTCCGCATCGATGCGAAGGGGAAGAGATGCTGCGGCCATTTGACGCATCATTTCTCTTCGCATGTCTGCCGTCAGGGCCACATCATCCAATAAGCTGGCTATGACGGTGATCGCCGAGGCCAATGCAACATCGCTTTGGCGTTCCAGACAGGGTGTTCGATGCGGCATAAACACAGACTGGACAGGCTCAGAGGCATGCAACATCCATGGGCGTGGCGCAGTCCAGCCCAGACTTTCAGTGCTGATAGAACTCCACAGCGCGAACGTCTGGTCGAGCAGTATGCCCAGGGAGACCCGGTCCCTCTCACGAGCAAAGCAGACGAGCGACTGGGCCAATCGTTCCAGGGAAACACTGAGCGGAACGTGCCCATCCGAGGAGTAATGTTCACAATGAGCTTGGTCGGTGTACGTGACGAGGGCATCCCAGAGAGGGCTCTGTGCAATAAACTGGGGCTCCTCGGAGCTCATTGCAAAAGTAAATAGACGTCGGAGCAACGCTGGCACAACGATCACTCGAGCTCTGGCAAATGCTGCGAAGCGCAAGAAGCGGGAAGCCTGAGCGTCATTGGTGATGGGGGATACGGTCACGCCGAGACAGAGAAATCGACTCTGTGAGTGTTGTGAAGAAAATAAACGGCGTGATGTACGAGCGAGCGCGGCTGCCGCGCGCTCAGTACACTCAATTCGACCCTCCCAGATAATCGCGGCGACGGCACCGATCACCCAATCCCATTCTCCTCTACGGAAAAGCGAATCAACATCTGCAGCCGTAACCTCGTCAAGGAAGTTTCGCAGCGCGTCCAGCTTGGCTTGCTCGTTTGCGGCAGAGCTACTGAAAGCGTTTCGCGAACGCCGGATCTGGTCGCGAAGTACACGCCGCACAGCAGGCATTTTTTTCGCCACAACTCCATGTTTCTGAGGAACATCCTGTATAGCAAATGCTTTGATGATGCTGTGATTCGCAAACAGCTTGTCGGTGAGCATCGTTTGGGGCTCAAGCAAAGACGCACCGCCTATGCTGCGCCATCGCGCTCGTTCAGCGCATCGGTCTGTGGGTGCTCATCTGGCGGCAAAAATTTGCGCGCTTTGCAGATTCGATTTCGGTTTGTCCAGATGGCCGCGACTCGGCGTTCTCCGCGGCCACGGGGCTTGGGTCGTCGTCGTCGTCGTCGTCGCCACCGGCACCATCGGATCGAGTGCGGCTTGAGCCGTGCCTATCCCCGAGTAGCTGCTGCGCATGGTCTTTTCAAAGGTGGTCCTCGGGCTCGACGTTACATTCGAACCTATTCCTCAGCAGTGTCCTGAGACAAGCGTTCAGTTTATTCAGCTAGCCAGATCCATCCATGCATGGCTTGGAGTCACGTGATCGTAGAGACCGCGATGACAAGTAAATCGACGCATACCCAGCCAGCAGCAGCACGCTGAGGCCGGCCCAATCATCAGAGAGACGCCGTCACCCCATTGGAACCAGACCCGCTTCTCCCTCATCTGCAGTGCACACGCTAGTGACACCGTGTCGTTTCCGTTTCATACCGAAAACCTGACAGATGAGCCTACGTGCATGAATCCAACGAAGCACGCGACACCCGAGAGCAGCGTGCACGAAATCGGAACCGCGCGTCCTCGCCTCCCAGAATCAGAAGCGGGCGCCACGTGTCGTTGCCAACAGCGCGTCACCCCGGCGGGGCGCCAGCATCGCGCGCCCGGTCCATGATCGCTGCCGAACGTGTCGGCGGGTGATTCAGCAGCTGGGCCGGCTCTGCGACTGCCCAGAAGCTGGACAAGGGCGCTCGGGGACTCGAGGCCCGTCGCAGGCACGGTTCCCCTGTCTGGCGCCTCGATCTCCAAAATCAACGCAGACACATTGGCGCGCGCACGCAGGCAGCCCCGAACTGCAGCACGGACGCGCGCCAGCACCGATTTGAACGGATATTCGCTTCGAACGCTTCCAAAGTTGTTCGCTCACAGCCGATGGACGCTGAAGAGTTTTCGCTTCCTCTGAAAACGTCGGACTCGCAACCAGAGTCTCTCATGGAAGGTAAAGGATCAAGAAATAATCAACGTGCTGACTGGAAACACCGTCAAGGGCGGAGTGAGCGCCGTGAGCCCGCTGGTCCACTACGAGGAAGCCTCACGGGTTTTATTGGCTTTCTTGCGGTTGCGTGGCTCATACGGGAGTCTAACAGGCGCCGCCGCCAACGCCACCATAGCCGGAACACAAGGGGATCTACCTCTGAACAAACAGCGGGAGATTCTCTAGCAACGGCTTCGGTGTCTGATAGCGTCACCGATGTCGGCGCGCACGCCTCTGGCGGGACTTTTGGCTCGCGTGCTAGTGTCGAGTCGAACCACTTCAAGCAAGAGCGTCCTTCTTGGAGAGTTGCTACACCTGATCGTTCGAGCAACGTGCTGCCTGGACGGGATGCGGTCCCCCATGAAGACGAGTTGCACCGGTTAAACCAGTCTATGGGTCCAATCGCGACTGCAGAATCAGCCGCAACAAAGCGAGCGGTCTCCAGTTTGGGCACGAGCGGCCTTGAGGACGAAGCGGGAGAGCCACAACGCATGAATTTGAGCACTTCTGCAGGTGATGTGGGGTATGATTCAGGTGCAGGAAGTCGTTTGTGGTCGATGATCGAGTCTGAGCGGCGATCCGTTTCGCTCCTTGAGAGAGCATCCACCGGTGGCAGCCAAGGACGGGACTATGCAGAGCAGTTTGTGAGAGAGCTCGTTGAGATGAGAACCACAGAAGGCAAGGATAAGCCTGACGAAAGACAAGAATCGAGTCTTTTATCGGCCTCGATGCTGAGCAGTACCGCATGGCTAGACCCATCGACTGCGGGCGCATCTTCGAGCGTGAACGCTGCTTTAGAGGCGAGCCGCGAACACGTTATAGTTACAGATGAATCGAACGAACCGTTACGCGTGGTCACCCGGGCTGAGATGCGACGAGAGAACTTGTGGCATCGAGCTACGTATGTTTTAGTGCTCACGCCCGAACGCGATCGTATCTACATTCAGAAGCGGACCATGACGAAAGACATCCACCCGGGCATGTATGATGCCGCTGCCGGCGGTGTTGTTAAGGCTGGAGAGACGTACGAAGAATCCGCAAGGCGAGAGCTTCTCGAGGAACTCGGTCTCGACTTGCCGCTTGAACCGGTCGGCCCCATACGTTATGATACTGATATTACCAGGGTTTTCGGCCAGGTATTCGTGGCCATATTTGACCCCTTCCAGGAGCCAAGACAGCGGATTAGGCCTCAAGCAGAGGAAGTTGAGCTCGTCGAGCTCGTCCCTGTGAGTGAAGTGTTGCTCCCTAGTGAGGAACGGGTATTCACAGAGGACACGTTGCTGGCCTTGCGCACGTTTGTAGAAATGCAAAACGCGAAGATCGGTCCCAGCTCCTCTGTGGCGACCGCAAAAACGCGTCCTGAACATGCGAATGGAGATCAGAGCAATGCTACCGGGGACGAAATGAGCGAAGACCATCGCGCCGATGAACCTCCCCATGAGTATGGACCAAGCATGCCGGACCCCACCGATGAGACGGCGAGCTCCTCTACAGCAAGCACTCCAAACACCTCGACCGCAACGTCAGTGATAGCTCCTCCACCGACACATGTGTTGACAGAAAAACCTTCTCCGCCTCCGATCGAGAGCTTTATCGATGATATGGATCCAGCGAGTGTAGAGGCCCGAGCCTTTCTGCAGAGTCTGAGGCCAACACCGTGAGCCAGTCGGAGGCGCGACTCTTGGCACCCATCCCGACAGGAGCATAGCACTCGTCAAGTCATGAGGTGGTTTTGGAGTTGCAGACCTCCGATCTTGAGCAAAAGCTGCACGTCGGTGCTCATTGAGCCTCGCCATGCTACTCACGATTTCATTCTTTCCTTGTCTGCCATTCAGGTATTCTTTTCATCAATAAACCTTGGGGATGCATTGACGCAATAAAGATTGATCGAGTGGACGTGTGTGCGTTCAGACCAGTTTAGTTCTCTGATGGCGTCGAGTGCTGGGCGTTCTTGCCGCGGAGGATGTCGTCGCCAACTGTGCGCTGCTACCTGGTGAACTCAGACCAGCGGGTCGCGCTCTATCATTGCATGAGCGATGCCTCGCTCTGCTCAAGTCTCGATTTTCGGGGATCCATGAAAGGAGACTGTCCCGAAAGCCCCAGACGTCTAAACATGGCATCATCCTGGCTGAGCTCGTTATTAGGAGTGGTGAGCAGCTTGTCCCCAGTGAAAATGCTGTTCGCGCCCGCCATAAAACACATCATTTGCTCCGCCTCCGAGAGCGAAATTCTACCAGCACTTAGACGTACCATACTGGCTGGCATCAAGATGCGGGTGGCAGCGACCATGCGGCATAGCTCCCAGAATTGTACCGGTTGCGAACCCTCCAGCGGAGTGCCCTTGTTCGGTACCAGCATGTTGATGGGAACCGACTCTGGGTGCCGCTCCATCGTCGCCAAGGTATGTAGCAGAGAGACACGGTCTTCGTGAGACTCTCCAAGACCTAGGATTCCACCGCAACAAACTTGAATCCCAGCGGCGCGCACTTGCGTTAACGTATCGAGCCGATCCTCAAAACGACGAGAGGATATCACGGAATCGTAGTACTCTCTGCTCGTATCGAGATTATGATTGTAGGCAGTGAGGCCTGCCTCTTTCAACGCTTTCGCTTGCTCGGCATTCAGCAGCCCGAGCGTCGCACAGACCTCAAGACCGAGAGCCCGTACACCCCGCACCATTTCCAAGACGCGCTGGAACTGGCGAGGGCCCACCTGGGATGGGCCTCGCCAGGCTGCACCCATGCAAAAGCGCGTCGAGCCGCGCTCCTTGGCCAAACGTGCCTCGCGAAGAACGTCCTCTAGCTGCATGAGCGGCTCTGCCTTCACGCCTGTCCGATAGGAAGACGACTGCGAACAGTACTTGCATGTTTCAGGGCAACCGCCTGTTTTGATAGAGAGCAGTGTACACTTTTGAACTTGGCCAGGGTCGAAGAAAACTCGATGAACAAGCGCAGCTTGAAAGACTAAACTGTTCAGAGGTTGCCAGTAGACTCCTTCAACCTCTTTCCTGCTCCAGTCTGAGCGAATCTGCACATAAGGTGCGATAGCGCTCGCAGCTAGCTTGTCCCAGTTCGACGAGGGAAGCGGGACTCGCGCTCCGTCTCGGCTTGTCGCCCCTACTGAAGCCGCGTCAATGTTGAACCAGTGACGATGCAGACGCCATCTGTGCGCACCTTTCCCTGCTTGAAGCAGCGCACGACTCAACCTCATGAGCGTCGACGTGGACACCTACTTGAATCGAGTACGAGCTCACCTCGACTCGACGCGGGGACAGCGGACCCCACGAACTGGGACGTGTTCTGCAAGCGGAGTAGCGTTCGCGTCGAGTTCGCGGCGCGATCGACCAACGCGCGGACCACCGACACCATCGCGAGTCAGCGCCGGCCAGCGGGGAGGCGCTCGAGCTTGATTGGTTTGATGTTCTCATCGGCCCCGATGGTGCCTTGACAACCTTCAACTGACCAGCGACGATAAGTAATCGTTAAGCTCGTCGCTTGGAGTACTTGTGATTGCTGTGCGATGTTCCATCGAGAGGGGAAATGCTTGTCTGGCAGGAGGCGAAGGGATTCCTTTCATCGTCTCTAGTGCGACGCATGGAAAGTGTGCAGTGTCCATGTCGATGCAAAGAGACCACTTCGTGCCCTCTCGTTAGGTAATCATGAATCGCTACTCTATCGCTGAAAGCAAAAGGGCGCCTCGAAAGGTCACATGATTCGTGCTGAATAGGTTCATGTCTGTGCATGTTCGAAGCCTGTATCGACTCAATTTCATTGAGCTTGACGCTCTCATGGAAGTGTTTTACTGTTCTGGGAAGACGCCATGCTCCATTCGAGCCGCGTGAGTGGAAATCCTCCATCTCCTTGGTTTTTTCAAATCCATTCTGAGCAAGCTGGGGAGGATGCTCCTGGAGCTCGGCTTTTTGATGGAGGCCTTGGCAGCGCGCCTCCGGCAAGCACGCGAACGCTGGTTCCCAAAGAAGAGCGAGCGTCCAGGCCTGCACTCCACAGCGCCCGCATACGCGCTACTCGTCATGTTCTGGTCACAGGAGCCCCATAGGATGGCAAATATTCTTGTCGACGAGTTCATCAGCTCAACGGTCGTGGCGAGGTCGACTCAAACCGAGTCTATTCTGTCCGAGGCTGCATTTGTTGGGCGAGCGATACAGGGTGCAGCTGGGCAGTGCGTGGGGATGTTCGGCTGCCAATATGACCATAAACGCTTCAAGGTTCCAAGGCTCATGCTCCCTACACACATGAATAGATTCTATGCTGCCCGAGAGGAAACATGGCCTCGACTGCAATATCGTGATCGGTTAGACGCGAATGCTCCCGCCGAAGCGCAGTTCACAGTCCACGTACAACGAGTCCATTGATCGCTGCAGCGTTTCCTCGGATGCTGTTTCCTGCTAAACAGAGGCTCGAGGTGAACTCGACCTGCTTTGCAATTTTACCCGCAATCTGCTGCTAGCTCTGCATGAACCTTGAATAGGGCTCTTGTTCCAAAAACAAAAACGATCCAGAGGCAAGTTCACTGGTTACACGTACATTCCGGGCCATCGATTGTCGGAGCGGATCCTTTACCGCTGTCACACAATAAGCAGACTCGCCTTGTAGTTTCTCCGTCGCCACCTGCTTCACACCGATCGCCGAGCGATTTTTGATTTCACAGCGCATGCACGTTCTTGCTGGAAAGGCCGTACAGAGACCACGGACAATCGTCCAGAAACCGAATGCCATGTTTCGGCATCATCCATTTTCGCACGCAAGCTCGATTATGCGGAGTATTTAAGCTGCAACAGCTTCGACCTGCTCACCGACCTCACCGCTTGTGCGACCGGATTCGAATGTCTCTAAAAACTCCATCGCCTCCTTCAGCTCCGAGTGAGTGCGGGCTCGGCTCCATCCATGCGCCTCTGCCAGGATCTCGACGACGCGTGGAAGCGCTTCCTTCGCCGCACGGGCGTTCAGGAATGCCAAACGTGAGCGCCTCGCCAAAAAGTCTTGCGCAGTCTCGCAGTATTCGTTCTCGGCGCTGTATACCACCTCGGCTTCGATGTAGGGGTATCCATGTGCTATTCGCTTCCCGTATCCAATATCCTCCCTGCTTGCGATATCGCATATTTTGTAGGCCTGGTCCCCGTAGGCGCGAGCCAAGTGCTGCGCAATATCCACATCGAGCGTCGTCGTCTGGGGTTTCGCTCCCTTGCTGACCGAGTATTTCACGCGCTCGTAGTGCTGCGTCAGGAAAGCAAAATATGATGGATCATAGGTGTGTCCACCTTGCAAAATAACTTTTTCGGTCATGCATTTGTTTCTGGAGCGGGATTCTAGGTTTGCATGTTTGACCGCTGCATCCACAGCATCTTGGGCCATCTTTCGATACGTGGTCCATTTGCCTCCCGCGATGGTCAGGAGGCCGCCGTCAGATATATGTACGGTATGCTCACGCAGAATGTTCTGGGTGTCTTTCGCTTTCGGATCCACCGCAAGTGGCCTGATACCACTCCACGCGCTCAGAACGTCCTTTCGGCGCACTTCAACATTAAGGTAGTCGCGCAGGGCGTCCAGAATGAACTCAATCTCGGCTTCATGCGGACGGGGCATATCGGTTATCTCCGTACTTGAATCGGTGGTCCCCGCAATGGTGGAGCCCAACCATGGAAGCATGAAGACGACTCGGCCGTCCCGCGTCTTCGGTACGATAAGGCCCATCCCTTCGGGTGAATAATAACTAGGTAATGTAATATGTACACCCGAAGAGGGTGCGATCATCCGCATTGGGCCAAGCGCTTCAGGTCCCTCGTCCATAGCCCGAATTCGATCCGCAAACGGCCCAGTCGCATTCACAACAATCCGCGAATATACGGGAAACTCATCCCCGGTGAAGCGATCCCGAATTTGAGCCCCGATGATTTTGCCGGTGCTTGCATCTTTCACCAGACCCGTCACTTCCGTGTGGTTCGCGATGACAGCACCATGAAGCGCAGCCGTGACCGCGAGGGTGACGTTGAAACGCGCGTCATCCATCTGGCCATCATAATATACAATGCTGCCTTTCAGGGTCGCACCATCTCGACCGCGTCTCGCAGATAAAGTCGGAAACTGGCGACGCGCCTCCGCCGCCGATAGAAACTTGCTCATGTACAGCACTCCATTGCCCGCAACAGCCAAAAAGTCGTAGGCCTTCAGGCCGGCCCAGTAGAAGGGGATCTCCCACCACTTGTAACACGGTAGTATCGTCGGCAGAGGTTGCGTCAAATGCGGTGCTTGGCGGAGCATGATGGCGCGTTCGTGCAAAGCCTCAAAAACCAATTTTAATTGGCCTGGATCCGCCCGGAAGAACGCCTTCTCGAGGTATCGAACTCCACCGTGAATGAGTTTCGTCGATCGCGATGAAGTACCAGAAGCAAAGTCGTTCCGCTCCACTAAAGCGACCTTGAGCCCGCGTAGCGCCGCGTCAAGCGCCACACCAGAGCCTGTCGCCCCACCACCAATCACAAGCACATCGAAGAGTCCGTTTTCAGGGACAGCGCCCAGCGATGGCTCCAGTTTCCCTTCACCAGCTCCGTCCGCAAGCCGTTTCTGGACAGACTCATAACGCAAACCACTCTCTTTCAGAACACGCAGTTGCACCTGGCGACGCGGTGGAGACTCCAGCACCGGCAGCGGCCCATGATCTGCGGGCGTAACGCTAGCCGACTGCGCCTTCAAAACCAAGGGCGAATACCAGCGAGCCTCGTCTCCGCCGAAAAAAACCACCGTCGCTGAGGAGATGAACGCAGCGGCCGAGCCCACTGCTAACTTTGAAAACGATCGTCGCATCAAGTTCTGCAACGCAGTTGGAAATTCAACGAAAACCGATGTTGCCAAAGTTTCTCGTCTAGTACAGTGAGCGCACCAATATGGTCCTCTTCAGGAGAACGACAAGAAGAATTCAAGCTGGCTCTGGACGAGACGAAACGCTCCGGCCCAGGCTGCGCTGCAGAAAAACGAGTGGCGCCGCGCGCATCGTCGGCGGCGACGAACGAGTCTGCGATCCTTGACGCAACCGACGCCAAGTAGTCCTTCGTACCTATGTATTTGGAGGAGATGGTGATGGCCATTGGTCCTTCATAATAATACGTTTGGTGATCATGTTGACGATGATCATTTCCTAATACGAATATCTTTGATGATGACGTTCGTGGCCATCATCCCATTGTGTGTGTCGTCGCTGGTGATGGAGCTTCGATCCGCATATTCGAGATCTCCGTCGCACTTGCAGAGTAGGTGGTTTCGGAGAGAGCGCTACCAGGACTCGCAGTTCTGCTAGAGCCAGTGTTCTCTTGCATGCGTTCTTGCAGAGTCTCTACGCGCATGCGGTTGGATACTCGGGTCTAACTTGTGCCCGTCTTCCTTGATCTCGATACGCGACTGCGCAATGACTGCGATTCATAGACGCGAACGGAAACGTTGCCTCTTTCCAGAGTCTGTCGAGAGAGCCTGTGCTGAGGAGCTTTGCCGCCGGCTGGTTCACTGGCTGGATGAATGACGCTTCGTCGGACTAGATGATGGAAGGTCAGAGACGAAGCTTGGCAGCTACAAACGAACCGCCGGTTACGCACCAAGCGGTTGCCAACATCCGACATGGCCGTTTATTCCACTCGTGCTGCTGGATGTCCACGTTCTCGCTGATTTTGTTTACGAGCCTCCTTTGCCTTGTTGTTTCTTCTCGTCGCTGTCCTGGTTCACATCTTTGAATTCCGCCTCTGGAGTCTCTGGTTTCGATTGCTGCGCTTCCTGTGACGACTGTGAAGTCTGCGATGCACGATAGATCGCCTCACCAATGCGCATTGCGGCTTGCTGCAGTGCTCTGGTCTTGTCCCGTATGGAATCCGCTGCGGTGGAATCTTTTTCAAGAACTGACCGCAAGTCTTGAGCGGCTTTCTCGACCGCTTCAACATCCGTTGCGCTAAGCTTGGATCGATGTTCGCTCAGGGTTCGCTCGGTAGTGTACAATAGCGAGTCTGCCTCATTTTTGGCCTCTACAGCTGCTTGGCGACGCCTGTCTTCCTCTGCATGCATTTCGGCATCTTTGACCATCTTTTCGATTTCCTCATTGGTCAAACCTCCGGAGCTTGTAATGACCACTTCGTTCCGCTTTCCAGTGCCCTTGTCGACCGCGCTCACATGAAGAATGCCGTTGGCGTCGATATCAAAGATGACTTCAATCTGGGGGACACCTCGCGGAGCTGGTGGGATACCTACCAGGTCAAACTGACCCAAAAGTTTGTTCTCCGCTGCCATTGGTCGCTCGCCTTGCAAAACCTTGATCCCCACCTGAGTCTGATTATCCGCAGCAGTGCTAAACACCTGGCTCTTCTTTGTGGGAATGGTTGAGTTTCTCGGAATCAATTTCGTGAACACCCCTCCGAGCGTCTCAATGCCGAGAGAGAGAGGTGTCACGTCCAGAAGCAGTATATCTTTGACATCGCCGCGGAGAACACCCCCTTGGATCGCGGCACCCATCGCCACCACCTCATCTGGGTTCACGCTCTTATTGGGAGATCTACCGAAAAAGTCTTGAACAAGCCTTTGCACAGCAGGTACACGAGTCATGCCCCCAACCAGAAGCACGTCTGAAATGTCCTTTGCAGACATGCCTGCATCTTTCAGGCACTGTTTCATTGGATCTAATGTGCGTTGGACCAAATGATCCACCAAGGACTCAAACTTTGCCCTGGTGAGCTTCATATTCATGTGTTTGGGGCCGCTTGCATCCGCAGTGATGAAAGGCAGATTAATCTCGGTCTGCATAGTGCTGCTGAGCTCGACTTTGGCCTTTTCAGCCGCCTCCCGCAAGCGCTGGAGCGCAAGGCGATCTCGAGACAGATCAATACCCTGGTCTTTCTTGAATTCGCCCACCAGATGGTTCAGCAACACGTTATCGAAATCCTCACCTCCCAGATGCGTATCGCCATTGGTTGCCTTCACCTCAAAGACACCACCAGAAATTTCCAAGATAGACACATCAAATGTTCCTCCACCGAGGTCATATACTGCAACGACTTTGCCCTCGTCCGCCTTGTCGAGTCCGTAAGCGAGCGCAGCAGGCAGTCGGTTCGTTGATAATGCGCAGCACATTCAGCCCGGCAATACGACCCGCATCTTTTGTGGCCTGTCGTTGGGCATCATTGAAATACGCCGGCACAGTAACCACCGCGTTGCTCACCGGACGATTCAGAAAAGATTCTGCAGTTTCTTTCATTTTCTGTAAAACAAAAGCACCGATCTGTGCTGGGGAGTATCGCTTTCCCTGAGCCTCCACCCACGCGTCTCCATTGTCGGCTCGAACGATCTTGTACGGCATGATTTTCACATCTCGCTGGACTTCCGGATCCTCATAGCGCCGACCGATTAAACGCTTCGCAGCAAAAATAGTATTTTCGGGGTTTGTGATCGACTGTCGTTTGGCCGCGATACCCACCAGCCTTTCACCGCTCGACGTGAAAGCGACAACGGACGGTGTGGTTCGTTGACCTTCAGCATTCTCAATGACTCGTGGCAACTTCCCCTCCATAATTGAAACGCAAGAGTTCGTGGTGCCCAGGTCGATTCCAACGACATCGCCCTGCACCGCACCGCTCGAGCGCTTGCGTACCTGTGCCAGCGAACTCGGCAGGCGAGGTCTAGGCACCTCCAACATTCGCTGGGCCGTGAGTCCCGGAACCCTGTGCAGAACACGGGCACCAGCGTTCAGCAGAACACGCAACATGGCTGTTGAACAGGGTACCAGCAACGCTTTCCAGTCCCGAGACTGTTTACGAAAACTTTTCCAAGCGTAAGCGCCCAAAGAGGTGCACGGCGGGCGTCGGGTGCTTCCATGTTCGCGAAACATGGACATGGTCGCAGCGCCGGGACGCCGCGCGGCACCAGGGGCCCACCGACGGACACGCCCGCGCAGCGGATTTCTCGCTTGAGCAGGGGACCCGATGGCGCAAGCGCTGCCGCTGCGAATGCTGCACCGAAACACTGACTTGAATACATTTATGGAAAGTGTTTTTCATGAGAGGACAAGTTTCTTCAAGGGAATCGGCTGTTGGTCCGAAGACTGAAGTATCCAAGCGTATGCCAGCACTCTTTGGTGAGCGTGTCATGCCGAAAACACGTTCGGCGAGTCGTTCTGCACTCGACCTTGTTCGGGCCCACGAAAGGTTTGAAAGCAAGAACACATGTTTTCGTTAGGTGAAGGAGAGCCAGACCAGGTTCATTTCTGTGTATCCTGTGTATTCCGCTGGCAACGTGGTTGGCAAGGTAAGTCTGCGAGACAATGGACACGGTGAGACTCCTATTCGAACGACAGCGGTCGATGCGCTTTCGGGTCTCTGTTGATGTACGCGAACTGATACGGAAGCGGCATCTTGCCGGTGAATGGAATGCAGAATCGCCGCTGAATCGCAGGCTCACGGCTCAATCTCCTTTGAGGAGCACCGGTAGCATTTCCGCCCCTAGACGAGAATGATATTTGTCTCCTCTGGTTCAAACTGAACTAGTTCATCGCATGACATTTGTAACTACCGAGAACACGAATGAACGTCGTAATCTCGGCCAGGTGCTTCAGGGCATTGGTGGTCTTAGCGTCCGTGAGGCTAGCGGAAATGTCCAGGTAGAAAAGGTACTCCCATCTACGCCGATCCTGAATAGACTCCGGTTCAGATGCAGCAGCAGCGGCAGCAATAACACCTCCGAGGATGGAGGTCATTGGACCCGCAGTGCCGTTCTGAGGATCTGGGTTCACGTCCGAGCCATCTCTGGATTTGAGATGTCGCAGCGATCGCAAGTGTCGAGACTCGATCTTCGTGAGGTCAATGTCGCGCAATGCGAACACCGAGAGCGCCTTGAACAACGCACCCGCGGTATTGATCAATGAAAATGCAATCGATGTTTTCGCGGGCGTTCCCAGCGGTGGTGATGCGCATGGTGTGCGGGCCAGAATCAGAAAACGAGTGTAGTTCTCAGACTCATCTTCAATATCCTCCCGCAATATGTTCAGTGCGTAGATTTGTGCTGCACGAGCGCCCGCGATGGCCGCACGGTCGCGATATCCTTTGTCACGAAGCAGCCGTGCGCTGCCCGCTGTGTCCAGCGCCACTTCCCGAATGAAGCCATGCTCAGAGAGGAACCTCTCGCACTGTGCTAGCGCCATCGGATGGCTCTGGACAACCCGAACATCCCCCAGCTGTACGCCTTCGAGTGCAAGCAAATAATGACGAACGCAAAAATCAACTTCACCCACGATGTGAAGTCGATGCTGCAAAAGCAAGTCGTAGTTGCGGTGAATCGTTCCCGCAAGCGAGTTCTCGATCGGTAACACTGCACGGTCTGCGCCCTCCGCCTCCACAAGTTCAAATACTTTTTCAAACGTCTCGCAAGGCACCAGTTGCACGCGCTCACCAAAGTATTCAATCGCTGCCGATTCCGAGTACGCACCTGGTTCCCCCTGGTAGGCGACACGAAGAGGCACCTCACCAGCGTGCCATTCTGGAGACGACACTCCGTCTGAGTGTATGACCAGTTCAGCCATAAGAGTATCGTTCACAAACGTTCGTCGCCAGTATTCCCGATATAGAAACCACTTTTTCACCTTAGCAGTGAAACTTTGGCGGGGTAGGCAGTCCGCTGGCAACAAGTCCCAGGTCAGCTTCTGTCGAGCAAGGTCACAGAACAGGCCTGTTCCCCGTTCGACTCTAGGCCGTCTATGCGCGCAGACAACGGCCAGGTACGATGATTCGGCTTCGCGTAGCATCGCAGCTCGCTGCGGTCTTCGGGTGCCCTTCGCTACCCTCACCATGGACAAAGAAAACTTGGAACTGGGCCTCAAGGACATCGAACATCAGCTTGAGACGCGTTGCGCCGAGATAAGGAAAGCGGCTGAAGATGCCGTCCTGAGTTTACGGAATTCGTACCACTCGCAGCTCATCCGGCTGCCTAGGAAACTGCGCGCAACACCTCTGAGCGCTCTGTTCACTGCTGAAGAACTGCAAGCTATTGGTTACAGCTTCAAGGAAAGCACAGTTGGAGAGACGGTTCGGACGAAGCGAAACCGTCCGAACTATGCGCAACCGGGTTCGAAAGATACGGACCGAGCCCGAAATCGCAAGTCTAAAAACCAACGCAAGGGACTTGTAGACAAATCGGACCCAGTTTCCTCAAGAAATTCGCCAAAGAGTTCGCAAGGAGATTCACGCGTTGAGGAAGCATTTCAGACGGAACCTGGAGCTCGAGAAGATGTACGCAAAGCATCTGGCCACTCAGTGGAACAAACTGATTTTGAAACTGCTCTTCGGACGGTTCTCGAGCGTCTGCTTCCCGACCAAAACGTTTCGGTCGCCGAGGCTGCGCAAAGTATAACTCCAAACTTGTTGAAACTTTTTCATGAAAGAGCGGACTTGAACAAAGTAGAAGTGAAGAGTTCTGGACCCAAACAAGTCTCATCTCCAGTCCGGAAATAGCAGGCTCTAGAAATCGCAGAGAAGTTGGACGGGCTTGCTGTTTAGGTCTGTTGGAGAATCTGAGGTGCACTAGGGCTGGTTCCAGCTACGTGCATATCTCACAGAAATCGTGACGGGCAGCTTTCTCATGGACAACAATCGATCTCAGTGGATTATGTATCGGCGAAAATGGTGCTACCGACAGCGCTCCATCTCCTAGTGTTGGAAGTAACGAAGCGAGATTTCCCTCAGCTTCTGGTGAAGATGGTGCCCTGAGGCCAGGTTGAATGGCCCAATTGGCAAATGTGCGAGGTATCTGTGAAGCATCTCGATACTGATATCAGCATTTCGCTCGATGCGTCGCAATGGGTTCCCTCAAGGTTCGAATTGCACTTGTCGAGCGAAACTCGGGGAAAGCTGAGCGAAAACATACTTTCGCTTTCGGTCACTCGCTTGCTTCAATCTGAAAATTTTCAGGGGGGAAATTCTCAACTGGGCCCCTGGGCCAGTCTTGTATTCTCGACTGAGATCATGGCGCTCGTGTCCAAGTATGCTCCATTATTTATTGATAGTGATCTGACGAAACGGCCGTACGGCCACTATGCCAATTCATGAACACGAACTCTTTCGAAAAGCCTCGGTCGAGGATGCAGGCGCGACTCTGTGATCCTCGTCAGTGCGTTACGGATTGTGACGAATGTCGCCCTCACATCTTTCGCAGAGGGTATTCGATATTCCGCATCGGAGGAATGTGCAGCGGTCACAGACTGCATTTACGCATGACCAAGTTCAATCACTGCTTCGATGATACTCAGTCAGTTCTCCGAGTACAGTCAATGAACCTTAAGGGAAAGCGAAAGCGATGCCAGAAGAATCACTTCCGAGAAATTGCGCAGGGGGCGACTCGAACCTCGTGTATCAACGTCCCACGGAGAGTAGTGGTCTCCAGCTGCTCTGGAAAGAGCGTTCGAGCTCTGAGGAGGCACATGGTTTGTGCCGTTTCGTGTGAACGACTTTTTTGCGGACGAGTTTTTCTGCAGAGAAACATCGTTTGGCGGAGGCAAGCTCAACGAATTAGGTGAGCATGCCATGCGCGGGCCTTCACAAAAAGTTCCCTGACTTGCTCTCCGTCAGCGATCCGGTCGCATCAATTCCTTTCGAAGCCGAATTCTCGAACCCTTGTGGGGGAAAAAACCAGCTCACGCCCGAGGGACTTTCTGTGGCGAACTCGGCTAGGGTGAAAAAGTGCGTTCGTGCCGGTCCGGAGGTGTCGGCACAATGTCAGCCACAGTGAAAAGAAGTGCTCCCTAGTTTTCGAAACATTTGAGAGTTTCTTCAATATGAAGATCCCTAGCCAGTTCTGAGCTGCCTCGAGGTTGTCTGCAAGGAGCACTCTCTCGGAAGGATGCGAAGACAACAGGGAGAGCATTCAGTCACTCGTAAAGGAATGCGAGTAACAGCATATCTAGGGCGGCAACGGAGGAAACAGTCGTCACTCCAGCATGCTCTTTATCGAAAATGAGAGCGCTCAATGTGTGGCGTGATGCGCCTTCTACTCGTTTCGGAGCGTATTTTCGGAAGCGTACTCCAAGAGACTGATAAAATCAGTCGGGACAGGAGATGGATTCCAAAGGTGCCTAGAAAGGATCCGGCCAATGGTGCATGGACTTTCGTTCCTGAAACGCGCTGGCTGTTAGTTCAGAGTCCGCGTGTGCCCTGACAGTCAGTGCATCTCCAAATGAGCGTGTCTGCTCGCGAGTGAGCGACGTTGCTTTCATTCATCGACGAAATGGGATACCGCCTTCGCCTACGCTGCGCCTGAACTCCTCGATCAAGAGATGGACCCTCCAAAAGAATGACCTTACATATCAGCTTATACTGACAACTTTACTCATCCAACGACCCCCCTACGACTCTGTGGTCATACCGGAAGCTTCATCTGTGCCTTGAGCTGTTCTGGACACGCCCGAACTACCCCCTGCGCTATTCGATCTTGGTCTCCTACGACGACTGCCTCGGAATTCACCGCTGCGAGGACGACCACCACGCCCTCTTCGCGAGCCACCCGGAGTGGTTTGCTGCGCTGGAGGACCTTCGCCACGCTCATACTCCGCACGCTTAACGGCAATGATCCGATCGCGCATCGTCGATCCATCGAGGGCGGTGATCGCTGCTTCTGCTTGTTCAACTGTTTGCATTCGAACGAAGGCAAAACCTCGGATCCGCCTCAAGTACCGATCCCACGGTATGAAAATATCCACGACGTCACCAAAAGGGCTAAATAATTCGAGTAGATCTTCCTGCCGAGTCCCAAATGGTATATTTCGCACCATCAAGCCAACGGAGCTCTTCAGTTGGATCTCCGAAGGCCTATTCGGGAAGGGGCGACTCGACTTTTGTTGCTGTTGCTCATCGGTAGGTGTCGATATTGCCACGTTCTCGTTCCCAACATGAGCGCCAGGGAACGCATCATCTGCTGAGCCTCCGGCTGCTGCGTTTCCAGCTGGCAGCCCAGCTGGAGCCGTGTCTGCACTTTGCTCGCGTTCGCTCATCGAACAGACAAAACAAAAGCCTTCGAAGACCAAACGCACCCCCGATACGTTCGTCTTTGTTCAGTCTCTCTCAAAGCTGAGCAACACACGGGACGCCTGGCGCCTTGCTCAACAGAGTTATGCCGCGCGACCTTCGTGCCACGCCAGTCGCACGCCCGGAAGCGCTAGAGCGTACCACAAGTACGACGACGAATCCCCAAAGACCTACAAACCCAGTGCAGTTGCAACTGCACGTATCTAGAACTTCTCTGATCGACGCCGGAGGTGAGACCTTAGCAACCACGGCCTCTCAAAGCTATGCTACAGAACTTTTGTCGAGCAGCGCTGAAAACCCTCGCTGGATCTCGGAGAGACACGCCGCGCGTCTCGCCGGGCATTCAATCGCGCCTCGGCAGCCGCATGCGCCGCTTGTGCGCTGCCGCGCATGGCCAATTTCGACGACGCGCACCTCACAGTATACCTTATGAGACGCGCAGCAGACAGTTCCGTGAAGCGCAGGCGCCACAGGACGCTCCGCCCCATGCGGTGCCGTCGCGCACGTACGGATCGCATGCGCGAATGTCCGGATACCTTTTCGATGGCGCGAGGCGCTCCTCAACAGAAATTTGCAGCTGCGTTCCGAGTGAGCGTTGCCGACAACGTTATTCTAGAAAGAGGTATGCGTTCGCTTCGCGGCGAGGCTTTAAGTCTGTATAGAGAAAGTCTTCGCACATCGAGAGTGTTCACCTGGCACCACCCGTCAGGACGACCATGGTGCGAGGTGCTTGCCGAAACGCTGCGCAAAGAGTTTGAGGCTGCGCGGCAGGAACGCGAGCCGGAACGTGTGCTCCAACTACTCGTGAATGGCAGGGAGGCTCTCAGGAACACACAGGAGCGTTTACTCCAGAAACAAAGAGAGATCGGTAGAAAGGCATCGGTCAACCCAAACTGACGACGAGTGTTTTCTTATTGTGTGCTTGAGTGATCTGGCATGATGCTGCTGGTGAGGCCCTCGCGCTGAAGACCTTGACAATATTCTTCAGCTAACTGCTTCCAGGTCGTTGTGACGGTCGCCACACCCGCTTTGTGAGCATGGACAGTGATGCGGTGCGCTTTGTAGCGAGTCAAAGTCTTCACAACTTTGACAAGCGTATATGTGACATAGTCAAACGTGTGAATATTATCGTTGTGTAGTAAAACGCGCCACATGGGCTCCTTTGCAGTCTTCTCCTTTTCTCGCACGGCTGGTTTTGTCTTTGTGATAACAGCTACACCGCCTCCCTCTCGTTCTCGGTCACCAGACTCGTCCCCACCGGGAGCACCGGCTCCTCTTCCAGGGCTGAATTCTACGGGCTTGCCCCCAATTTTTCCGGGACCCTTTCGACCAATATCGGCCATGTGCAAGCTCCTCATCAGACGCAAAGGTCGAACTTGCAGACCCGGCAGCACGTCGGGCTCTGAGCGAGGTCGACGCCTGCAACACGACGTCGCGGTGAACTCGTGTGCACACAAAGCGGTCCTGTGCCTCTGGGGCCAGAGAGTGCTCCCGCAAAAAGCCAAGTTTGCAGGGACAGCAGCAGAGCCTTCAAGAGACAAAGTCATCTTACGAGCAAATTGAACGATAGTGACTTCACGACAGCAACTGCAACGACGGGGTTTTGTGCCAAGCGACACAGCAACACGCGGTGTTAGAAACGATGGCGTTTCGGTTGTGCGTCCGTCTCGGTGCGGCGTCTCTGCGGCGGCGGCGACGATTCGAGAACCACCGCTATGATTGCCTCCGACCAGTTCTGTTACACGGTTTGTCCGTAGGGCGCTACCCATGGCAAGGGGCGCCCTTCTTCAGGCACATCAGCGTTTGTTTTCAGATTGTTTCATGGATAAATTGGGGCTATTCTAGGATGATAAAGCTGCAGGAATCGAGCTCGGGACTTTTGAGGCCCAGATGCGATCCATTTTCGCAAGCGTTTCCTGCAAAAAAATGGTGATAAAGACCCACGGCCCAGTTGCGGTCGAATAAAAATCGCTGGAACCATCCACTCTGATCGCTTTGCTTTCCGAACACGGAGGATCTATAGATACAGCGGACGATGAACCGAAAACTCAGAGTCCTGGAAAATTTGTTCCCTCCCCGATCGAGTTCGATCAGGCAAGTCCATTCGAGTCTTTTTCCGAACATTTCAATTCAGCGAACAGAGAGTCATTGGGTGATGGAGGCACCTGCGTATTCACGAGACCTGTTATCTCTTGGAAAAAGAGTTCAGCACGGACGATCGTGTGTTGCAAGAAACAGTTCCTAGACACGCTGTCGTCACGGCCTCAATCACGCCTGGTGATCACACACCCCGATTGTTGCCAGCTGCAGCTTGGAGATGTACCGAAATAGCTGCGATAGAGTTTCACGTGCTGCATGCGTTTATTGATCTCACTGTTCAATGAAACGAGTACTGCAGAGCCGAGCTGAAGCGATCCTTACACCGAAAAATACATCTTCCTCGGAGACAGCTTGTAAATGTTTTAGGATAGGATCCGCTCCACCTCAATATCGAATGCCGTGTACCGCCTATTTTCTCTTTAGGAAGCCAAAAATTGATCTGAATTCAGGTCGTGAGCGTTCTCCGCTCGGCCGACGCGTCCCTTTTTCTATCAATACGGGAAACTGCGAGCTTTGAAACAGACACGGCGCACCAAAGACGATCCAGCTGACACCGAAACATCATTCCAAATCGGCATGGGCCAGAACTACGTGAGACTTCGGAATCGCTGACGGCATTTGCGGCGGAACTGTCACCACCAGTGCGGCGTCTCTGCATTGATGGAGATCGTTTTCCCTCCGGATGCTCTCATGGTGAGTGACAACGCATGCAGATGATGGAATGGAGCTTCAGGCTCTGTGTCGAGAACGCCGTAGCGGGCATCCCCAAAGACGGGTGTGCCCATGGCGTGCGCGTGAAGCCGGATCTGGTGCGTCCTACCTGTGACGGGCGCACAAAGAACGCGCAAGACTTCGTTCGATGTCCTCGTCTCGGTTGAGGACGTCACATCCTTCGGTTCGAGGCGAGCCCGGCTCAGGACATAAAAGAGCGTCTCTGCGATGCGAACAGGTCGACGCATCCTCGGGTGTAGTCGTTCGCCAACGAGCTCTAATGGATAGAGGCGGTGCAGACCGCGAGTTGTCGTGCCATGACCGCTAATGACACGAATAACATGACCAGCTTCAAATCGACATCGACCCTCTGCGATGCAGTCGACGTCCATTTCTTCCCTCTGGCGTAATTCGGCAAGATAGTGCTTTTCCACACTGCCTTGACGTTGCAACACCAGAGCATTCCAGCTTTGATTCGCGGCATTTGTTTTTCCGAACAGTAGCACGCCACTCGTATCGCGATCGAGTCGATTGACGAGACGCCAGCTTTGAGCCCGTTCGCGTTCTTCGGTTGTTTTGCCTGCCATCGCCATGTAGAGCACCGTTGACGATAAAACGCCTGCAGGCTTGGAAAACGCGATCCAATCATCATCCTCGAACAGGCACTCGGGAGTAATCTGGAGCCAAAGTGGACGCTTGCCCAGTGTCTGTTCTATTGATGGAGCGTTGACGTTTTGCGATCTGCCACCCACACTGTTTGCGTGCAAATGTTTAGCGCCACTCCATTCCCATTGGGATATAAAATGGCTCTCAATGTCAGTGGCGAGACGACCCCGCTCTATTTCTATTGCCCTTCGCATTTCCGCGTTTTCACACAAATAGGTTTTCGACGCATCGGCGCAGTCGAGCTCCAGCAATATGGAATCAAATTGTTCGCCCAGGACGGCATCTAGACCAATTTTCGGCTCACCGGAGAGGTTTTTATCCCTCACGATGATGGTGTGACTTACGTGCCAGTTAGAGAGCGAATGAGATAACTGACCAACCTTCAATATTTCAGGTGGCCCTGAGGCAGCCATACTTAATCTGGAGCTACAGTGATCGAAAAAATGCAGCTTCCTCAACCTCTCAAAAAGTATAGCATTCGTAAGCGCCAGGGATACGTAAGCGCTGCAGACTTTTCGGCCCTGTACGTTGGAAGCGAACGATCGGGTAGGTAGCGACACTCTCATACCGTGCAGTTTTCTAGAGCGAACTCATATTGGAAAACTCCCACCCAGACCCCCAACGGCAAGGAATTTAGTCATGAAACTATCTAAAAAATATTCCCCCTGGATCGTGTTGGAGAATCCGACAGATAGTACGCAAAAACGTTGCTTCAGAAAAATTAAGCTCAACGGTAACGAAACGTTCGCGTTCGAAACCTGTCGCTGATCCGTTCGCCGTCGCGGCACATGCGGTTGGCAAATTTGATTCGAAGAATAGGATACCTTTCCCCTCGGTTCATCGTGCACACCACAGAGGATTTCAACGCGTGCAAAGCTTTTCAGCATTGCGTAACTGACTTTTTCTTGCCTTGAGGATGCACGCAGGAATTCACGACCGTCCCGATCAGTTCCACGCTGAGAAATATGCTCAGCATGGTCTGTGAATGGCAATTGTAATTTCTGTTCATAATTGTCGATCGAATGGAAGAAGATTGGATGTGAGGGAAAACGTTCTTTATTTATCCCGTTGCCAGCTTTTCATGCAGTGGCAGAATACTCAAATGGGCTCCAGTGATATTCCGTGTCGACTCTTGACGTGTGAGGAATCCGAGATCGCTCACTAAGAATATGCGGTGGTGGCGACAGCTGCGCCTGAACTCATCGTTGGAATCATCTACAAATGGTAAGTTTGAGCAAGTAAGACCCGGATACATTCAATATACCAACTCTGGAAAGACTCGGTGCAAGCAGATATAGCTCGTAGAATGAAGTTACCGGTGATAGACGGGACGATGAAAAAAAAACAGCACGGTTGGGTATCTGAAAAGTGCATACTTTCTCTATAGAGGACTCCACATCTCGTTTAAAAAACATTTGATAGAAGACAACATTTCTACCGCACAGAAGAGTCTTTTTAGAATTTTGGCCTGCCCAAGGCTCGTTGCAACATAACGTCCCTAACTTTGCGTGAAACGGAGCCGCCTTTCGTAGAAACTCAAACCTCAATTACGCTAGAGTATCAATTCCGGGTCTCTTAAAGTCTGAGATGTTGTCCAAGCGCTGCTCCCAGCGCTTCCCATCCGCATCTGTGCCGTACTCTACTTGCCAGGTCTCGCCAGCGGCGTTCCAACCCCAACGACAGCCATGCGAGCGACGAGGATATTCGGCGTGTTCGCTTGTCTGCACAACTTCGAAATACCACTCGTACCAGGTCTGAGGCTCATCACATGGTGGCAGGAGACGAGCATCTACCCCGAACTTGTCCCCGAAACGATACAACGTTGCTGGTTGCTGCGGGAGGCGGTATTCTCCGTGACGCTCGAGCCACCAGTTACCATCCGAGTTGCGTCGAATATGGGCGTCCTGCCACATCAGCGCCGATATGAATGGAGTGGACTGCATTCGATGAAGTATCGATAGATCAACTGTATGGAGGTTGTGCTCAGGATTCGAACTTGCAGACACACTCACTTGATCAAACTCGGGTCTCATGGGCAGGTCAGCTGACGCACCCGAGCACTCTCGGACAACGGATACTCCAGAGGCAGCTTCGATCCGAGTCGAGTCTCGCAGACACGCTTGAGTGTCAGTGCTTGGGCAAAGCGTATTGAACTCGGCTTGGGGCTGCTGCACCCATGCGGGTGTAGATTCCAGCGGAGTCGATACGTCTTGAACGATTGACCACTGAGCGTTCTCTTTCTCGTCATTGACGTCTAGAATACGGTCATGAAAATCATTGCCAGCGGTATTCCATTTGTGAACCGTTGCCGCGTCGTTCAGATGTCGGCCTGGAATGGACGCTGGAAGCGACGCTCGATGTCGACGCTCCACTCCTTTGGCTACTCCCCAAGGATACGGTTCCGTTGCATTTTGGCTGCGTTCGCGCAGCACCAACGATGATGAATGAAGATATTTCGGATGATGCGAGCGAAAATCATCTTGTGCACTGGGTCGTGCCCAGCCTTTGGCAACTTGCCTCGTACGCTGCCCATTCGCAGAAGACTCGTCAAGCGCTGAGATAAGGCGCTGACTTGAATTTTGAAAGGTCGTTTCCGTGCGCTCAACGAGGCCGAGTGTCTCGCTCGGGACCTGCTCATTCAGGTCAACGGTACCCGACTCAGACATGGCCAAAAAGGTGGCACCGAGCGATAGATCATGTAGGTTGGCATAATGGCGACTGTGACGCTGATACCAACGCCTTTCGAAGCAAGCGTCAGTGCTGGCCCATGTCCCTGGCTCGGGAATCTGTTCAGCCAAAATAGTCGAGGAGCACAACGAGGCACGGATCCCGCTGGGCAGCGACGAAATCAAACATGCACTCGTAGATGCTCTCCAGCTGAGGCGAGCTGGCTGAACACTCCATGCGAGTCGAGTTTTGGAGCGCCTATAACGACGCCACCAGGACGTTCTCGTGAATGACATGCGTGTGCGACGGACTCGACACGCAACCAAGATACCAATCCAGACCAGAAACAGGGCGATGGAGTGAATCACGGGGCGTGAATCCTGCAACCGCTGAGAGGAGTCATCGGAAGCACATTGCCAGAGAGGCCTGTCACAGCACGTAGACGTCAGGGAAGGCGCACTGTCCTCACTCGAGCAGGGCGATCGTTTCGGGGAACTGCCCAAGTCGTGCGCCCGTCTCAATGGCAAATCGTATACGCTGCGCTCCAGAGCGTCAGTCTGGTCACGCACTGCTCCAGCTGCTGTAGCGTAGATGCTGCTCGTTGGCACAGCCAACCAGTGCTGCTGCTGCTGCTGCCGGTGTCGTGAAGCCTCCCAACGAGATCGCCTCCGCGGTGAACGCGAGCGGGTCTTGTGCAAGCTGTCTCGAGTGCCGCTAGCGTCAGCGTTATCCAAGGGCCAGTATGTCGCTGCGTTTCGACCATTTCTAGTGGCCAGCCCTCGCACGCCGTACGGATGCCGATGATCAGCCACCACTGTCTGTTCTTTCATGGCACCGATCGCTGCAACCATCCTCCTCTATAGCACAGACCAAATCAGATACAGCGTTTCTCGGTGCAGTGGTCCAACACCAAACCGAGCAACGTGTCCACGCAACGGTCGTACGATACCAATGCAGCTCAACGAAGCCTGCAACGCATCATCCGGAACGACTCCGGGCCCGAGGCGGCCGCGAAAACGTTCTGCGATGCGCGCGTTCTCGTCACGGCCTCTGAATCAGTAACGGTCCCCGGGGGGAATCGGCAGCGACGGTTCCGTGTTCTCGTCATGATGCACGATCGATCAGCGATCTAGCCAGCGAGCCGACTACCTCGATCACGACTCGGATTGCTCATCAGAAAATATCGATTTGCGATCGACCTGGATCCAGCGTCTTTCCTGTTGACGATGCGTTGGCGTGATTGATGGCCATTCGGCAACTGATAAGCGCGCGAATACACGCAGACAAGGCGACGGAGAGCCCCGGCGAGACAACTGCGGGACAGGAAAGCCTCCTGGATATTGCGCAAGGACCAGCTTCCTTTGCAGATAATGGACGGCAAATGGACGACGCATTGGGCAGTCGCTCTACATCAGGTCCGATGCCATCATCATCCGCACTTGGTGCAAAGCGTCATGCATCGTCGCTGCCGCCCTTGTCACCAGGCATCGGCCGTCGAATGTCTCAACCGCGCTCAAGCGAGATGCATTCCCAGAAGAACACGATGATCAGTGCAGCGGCGACCAATGTCTCGGAGCGGATGGAGCGTTTGGCCGCGGACGCGCGCGCTATTTATGCGGATTACGCCCGCATGCTGCTACGGGAGGCCCTCAAGGAGGCTCTGTTTTAAATCGACTCCAAAAGCACCAGGACTCTATGAACGATAACCGGAGTATTTGCGCCAGGACCGAGATCTTGAGCAGCGAATGACTCGTGGTTGGCGCTCGAAGGCCAAGGTCTGGAATTCGAAGCGTCTCGACTATGCCCCCCATTCATGATGCATGGGTCGATATCGATCATCTGAAAGCACCTATTCGTTGCGAAACATCAATGAGGTGTTCTGCATAAACCTAGCTCGAGGCATGGGTGATCAAGTGGGTTCTGAGCATGCTCCGGAACAGCGAGCAACACTTGCTCTTGCTCGAATCATGAGCGCATGGCTGATTGAGGCATCGAGGCTGAGAGCCGGAATCCATGCCCTACAAAGTGTGCTCTACGGGTCGATTCATCACAATCGAACGAGATTCATCGTGGAGCAGTCCGTGCTTCTCTAGTCCTCGCCAATGCGAAAATCTAGTGCCGCCCCAAATAACGCGTAAAAGATGAAACTCCCAGCAGCGAGCCAGATAAATGTGCGATTCGCTAACCTTCGTTCATATGCTGCTTCCTCTTCTGGAGTCATTGACTTGCTAGAAGGGCCAGTTGTCTCTGCCACGCCAGCTGTCTCGAAAGCACCACTCGCTACATGGTGCGGTCCCGTCCGCGCATACACAGATCTATTGGCTCCAGCATCCGTTGGCGACGGCACTGCGGCCGCCTCCTCGCCCATATAGGTAGACTGGATACGCTGTACGTAATGTAGCAGCACTGGTCGTTGCTCGATGAGTGCTCGCATTCGACTCCCGGCCGGTAGCGCTGTTTGCAAGTACACGACGAGGTGTCCATACACGACCGCATCAACATATCCTGGAGCAGACGTCGGACCATTGCTTCGCTCAATCGTGTCTGTTGGTTCTGAACTTGCTTTGTTCGTCTGAAAGTAGAGCTGCTGGCCCAAAGTAGCTTCTAGAGCTTCGAGCATGGGCTCGATTTCAAGCATCCAAAACTCTGCCTCAGCTGATGCCTCCGCATCCGTTGCAGGAACCGATGCCGTGGCAGATGATGGGCTCGACCAGACGGAAGCGAGCCGCTCACGCTGTCGGTCGTGCTCAAACAAGCTCGAAAATTCAGCACTGGTGTTCGTGCCGGTTCTAGACCTGCGGAGCAGCTGCCGAAAGGCGGCACTCTGCATGAGCAGCCGCGTCCGAACAGCCTCGCGTTCCTGCCGCGGCACTGACCACCGAGCTAGAAACGGTAGCTGGTGCAAATCTGCCCAGTAGCGCTTCGTCATACCCAGATAGTTCGCTTCAATGTGCCACCATTCGTATAATCGACCGAGATCGAGTCGGTCGCGTACCATAGAGACAAGCGATTCCGCTTGAGCAGCGCACTGGCCGACCGACAGCACCCCGAGACTCACAAGCGCACTCCGAATTGCGTACCAACCGCTGACAACGATATTGATCGCATCCTGGTTATCATCGGCTGCCGGGAGACGGTGTATGTGAAGTACAGGAAGCACCAGTCGATCGGTCATGTACGGTGTGCCCTGAGGCAGCCTCCGCACGGCGGTCGACGGCACGCCACAGAACCGAAGCAGCGCCTCCAAAGCAACGACATCCGGTTCACGAACTCGTTGTGTATGTGCACTCGACGCTCCTTCGTAGATGGTGAATGAAAGCGTGCCCATGACAACGTCGAGACCGCTGCTAGTAGAGCGCTCGTCTCGGTCGCGTCGTCGAAGACATCTGGCTCTACTGGGGTGCAGGGGCGCACTGGCTGCATCCGGTTTCGGACACATGGTCTGCATTTGCTTGTCGATCAACCAGGTGGTGGTCTTTACCGCTGACATTCAAAGCATTTTTTCAGCTGCTTTTGAGCTTGCGGGGTTCATCCCGAGTCCGAACTAGGAACGCTGTCACATGGATGCCCCTCGGCGACTGGAATAATCACCATGAAAGAAGCTTAGTCTGCTCCAGGGGAAGTTCTCCTGTCTTTGTTACGTTCTTGTATCGAAAGTGTCGCTGCACTCGAAGCTTCCTCCAGAGATGTCTAACAGAATGTCTATGTCTTCAGAAAGCTGCAAGATACAACGTTACAGCGATATGCATAGCTTTCTCGCAAGTTGGGCGAATTCGGGTTTATTGGTAGAGCAATCACGTGTCTTGAGCTGGTGAACAAGAACGGAACATGTTCCGGAACAAGAGTCAAATGGTTTTGACGTATTCAAGTTATCGTATCACGGTGTACCCTGGAAGCATAGAACCCTGATCGGTTTGCCTGAAGCGATCCGGTATGAAATCCCGCTCTGGATCTCGAGATGAATTTGTGTGGTATCCCAGCCGATGCGGAAGTCGGATCGGTGTTTCGAGTCGCGCTTCGATGGCAAAGAGGCCTCTCGACCTCGGCAAAAGTACAGTTTTGCAGCTCGTTAGACAAGCTCTATTCACGACAAGTAATTTCATTGAAAAGCGAAAACCAACTCTTTCTCGTACAAGATGCATCGTGATAAGCCCACACGCTCCTCTCTACAGGTTGCAGTGGACCAATGGACACAAACTCAACTCCCGTAGATAGGCTGGGACGAGATCCTACGTGAAAACCTGCAACCGAAACACTGAAGCGAGCCATGGATTCTAAAAATTTAGCGGCATTGCTTCCGCGGGAGGTTGGTAAGCCCATCATTGGGACTACATTTTATCATCAACTTGAGACAATATTCCTAATTTGCCTAACCGTACCTCTCTCGTTTCAAATGCGGATCGAAAGGTTCACAATGTCAGAGGAGCAGGTCGGTTCGTAGTGCATACGCTTGCGCAGAGAACGCTTCGCGACCGGCGGTACCCATGTGCAGTGATACCTGAAACACAACATCTTCCGGCAAAATATCCGTCTACTAAATAGGTTGCATCACCCTCGTCGCCCAGTGTTCGCTTCGTCGTCTTGGCTGCAAGCACCACATTTTCTGTCAAATGAGCGTGCAACGACATACTTCGGAGCCTGATCAAGCTTCGCCTAGCTTGACCTAGGAAAGAGACCACCAGCAGAACGCGAATTTCTATACGCTGAACACGACAGCTTCCCAATCACGGCTGGTCTTCGGCACCAATGCGCTAATCGCTCTGACTTAGCACCATGCTTGGGATACCGTCGGAGGAATGATCCCAGACAACATGGACTTGACCCAGGAGACCATCAGTACCTTTCACGTCCATCTCATAGTCGTCCTCGAGAGCCTCGTTGCTTCCCAAGGGCTTTACTGAGTTGTATGGCGACTTTAACGAACCGCGTTCTCCCGGCACATGACCGTGAACCCATTCAATACAGAGAATTCGGCCCGAGTTCGACTCTGTGATCCAGAGCGCACCACGGCCCTGGAAAGCCGCTGGGTCAACGCTAACTCCTGTCGGCGAACGCAGCTCAAAATCGCGCATATCGAGCTGCACTACTGTCTTCTCCTCTTCGACTTTGGGTTCGCTATCAGAGTTCGAGCAGATGGGCTCCATCAAACGTACAGTCTTAACTGCCCCTGTTTGCCAGTCAACCCGACGTATCCTATTGTTGTAAGTGTCTGCGACATAGAGCGCTCTGCGCAGAGGATCGTAAGCGATCCCCAGAGGATGCTGAAAACGTGCCTTTCTACCATCAACATCGTCTCTGTTGCCGAACTCGAAAAGATCATCGATATCGCCTGAAGCAGATCCGCCTCCGGCTAGGGTATAGTGTGGTCCGTGGCCCCAGAGCATAAAAGCGCACTGAACTTGATTCCGAGTCGACAAACACCAAAAAAGGCCCTTCACCAGACTCATGACCCTCACGATTCCCTGGAACCAGAGTGAGTCCCGACGGTTGTGCCAGTCCCGACACGAAGCAAAGCGCCCTAACAGGCTCTATATGCCAACGCTGGTCGTCCTCAACAGAGATGTCTAGTTGGCGATGGTCGCCACTACCACAGACGGCCCGACAGGAACGCGGCCCAGGATTCAGTAGTTCCGACTCATTCCGAGGTGCAAAAAAATCGACTCGCCAAATTTGATTCAGACCAGCATTGGTGATATAGAGTGCTTCGGAGGCAACGCTCCGTGGCTTGTTTGCAGGTGAACCCGCATCCTTTGTTTCTAAAGGCGTAGAGGGTGCGGGCGGAGGCACCACCGGTCCCATGACAACATCCCAGGGGAATGCAAGCGACTGTTCGCGTGCTTTTCTGGTCCCAAAGAGATCAAATTTGGCAACGCCAGTTCCTGCCACCCATTCGGCAACGAACCATGAGGACCCGCATCTTTCTGATGCTGGTGGTATTCGAAAACGGCATATTCGATGGTGTCCTGTATCTGCAATATAGACCAAATCCCGCGAACTGTCATAACAAAGGCCTCGCGGGCTGCTGAGACCCTCCACTGTTCCCCAGTGATGTAGATCGGGTTGTGGAGCGGCCCGCGCCTCATTGAGACGACACCAGACTATTCGATCATTGTTTGTATCGGCGACCACCAAATAAGCATGCCATTGACATGTTGCCGGATCTGCAGCTCTGCTGGGGAGCTGGATTCCTGGCGTCTCCGAGTGCTCTGTCGGTCCAAGTGGCTCACGTCTTCGAACGATGATTGACTTTGTAGGATACCGCAGTCGTGGCAGTTCATTTGTTGTCGATCTGGGCACAGTTTGTGGCCCCTCTCGATGAGACGAAAAGACGCGCCCAGTTGGCGTGGTGGGAGGCACGTCGAATGAAGGAGGTTTGCGAAAGTCTGGAAGCAGCGAGAAGCGGCCCGGCGGTAGTGTGGAGCAAAGTTCATTTGCATAGTAATCCATCGCGCCAGCCAAAACAATATCAAGTAAAAGGATATGACCATTCTCTTCATCCATAGAGGGGCCACCGCACGGGCTCCCTTGATACCACTTCGCCAACACTGTACCTGTCGGTGCGAGAACAACATAGAAAGGCCATCCGATGGCACCGACAGCTCGGAAAAAGTCCAATCGTTCTGAGTCAATGGCGACGAGACCCCCGAGGCGTTCCCTCTCCAATGCAGTCATGATTCGTTGCCAGTCTGGTCGAATCGGATGAGTGTCCGATTCGTTGGCACAACGCTCTGCACCCAGTTCAGTCCCAGATGCTCGTCGCTCGGTCTCATATTTACCGGAGAAGATTCGAATGAAACGAATCGCAGGAAATTCCCGAAACGTCAACATTGAATTTCGCCAGAAACGATTACCGAACCAACAGTCCGTGTTCTCGGTTGTGAAAAACTGCAAAACTGTGATGCATTTTGAAACAGTTGGATCACTAGGTGGCTGAACAAGATGCACCTGGGTGTGGTCGGTACTGTATTCCACCCATAGGAGATCTCTTGGCCATTCAGCGATTCGCTGTGTGTCTGGCGCCTTCTCGAGGGCGTCCGCGAGAACCCGCATCGGTGCAAGTGGTTGGCGTTCGCAGTAGCGCATCGCTACGTCAAAATCGGAGTCACCTTTGATTCCAGGGCGGATTTTCCGATCCTCGTCCAGAGAGAGGGACGAAGGACGCCCGTACATGTCCATGGGGTGCACTGGACCCGGTGGAAAATGACGCAAGGGTCCATACCACGATGGTGCGTGAAAGCGATAAAAAGGACGGCGAGGATGGTCCGACAACGGCTCTGAGCATGCCACTGTGTGCCGCAACTTTCGTTTTGCGGGCGCTACCACAAAGTGTTTGCTTTGCTCCCTAAGCGACGTTTGGAGACTGGGGGTGCCGAATCTACTCCAGTAAGGAACGGAAAAAGCCAAGTAGATTTTCTGTTCGTATCCTCGGGCTTCCTGTGTGTGGCACTGATCGTTCGTTGCTGTAAAGGTACGGTTAACGCTAAAAGCACCCGAACACGCCGTGCTTCTGAGAGAGACTCTATCAACGAGTCTGTCGTGGAGCGATCCGTGGCCACTGCACAAGACGCACCTAGCCCTCGCAGAGCCCAGACGTGGGTCATTTACGGTTTCGCGGCATGTGGGCTTTTTCATCGGCTCCAAACAAGTTACCAAGAAGTTGACCCGTTGCATCAACCACTCCGAGCGAGAAAACAAAGCCGTCTCAAACGAAGCTTGCCAACATAGGCCAGGGAGAGGCCGTGGTTGGCGAATCGTTCGTTCGCGGGCGTGCGTCGCTCAGATGATGCGATTCGGTCCCTGTCACGCCCCGTCACGTCGGCAGGAGCTACTTCGAAGATTTCCCCTTCATTTGCCTTGAAAGGAAGACCATGCTTGGATAGCAGGGAGTTATATTTACGTCCGTCGCGCTAATATCCTTGGGTCGTCAAAAATCGGTTGTATTTCATCGCATGGGGCGGCTCGAACCAATGAGCCCGACGGATCACCAGACATATACATAAAGAGGTTAGCAACCTGCCACCAAGTCTAGAGACCAGCATTCAGGATCCACAGTCGCCATGGATCACGCGACGCGAGGCATCGCCTAACCGGTCCCGCAGGCAAACCGAACTCTCCTGCGCGGTCGCTTATATCCGAAGCCTCGAGCTTGCGCGTGGGTTCTTCTGCCGATTATTTCGCACGCCCGAATAGGCACAGACGCTCAACCAACGTAGGAAAAGAGTGGCAGCCGCGCCTCTAGCAAAATCCCAGCTCAGTGCTATGCCACAGCACTTTTAGCAATCGCTCGATCGGAAACATGATGATGTCAACGACAGAACCAAACAAATTGTAACTCGATCGAAGAATAGCTGGAGGGGCCGATCAGCTGAAAAATTTCCCCGTTCTTTCAAACAAACCAGCACCGCTCTTGTTCCTCCCGTTGGTGCATCACATCAACCTCAGCACTAAAACTTACGGCTCGATGGAGCCCGTTGACCATAAGCGATCATTCAAATCCTTGCGCTGCAAACGGATCGTGGACCATGGGGCCAGACGCGGAGATTCATCGCGCCCGAGTCATCGACTGCGCCTCGGAGGATGTCGTCCCGTGACGCGGCCGGCCACCTGCTGCTGGCACGCGCGTCATCGAACCTTCCACGGCCAAAGGGCGCGCGTCGCAAACGCCCTCCCGATGTGGTGGCGCGAGCGCACGCCGCGCAACGGTTCGTGTCGTCTCGTCGAGCGCGCGATCGATCTGCCGAAGATCGCTGATGCCACCACCGAAGCGATGTAGCCATCGGCGCATCGGCGAGACGATGATGCGTCCCAACAACAGTGGCGCCCGATGATCCGGCGACACGACCTCGAACACGCACACGCCCGTCGTGATCTCCATCCGCTCTGTCACATGTGACACGAGCACGCCGTCCTCGCCGACCGCGAATGCCGGCCTGCATCCGCTGCGGCCCTGTGCGGCTTTGGCCGCGAGCTTGCCGTCGTCGTCGGTATCGGCGATCCGCCGCGTGGCAGACTTTGAATCAAACCCACTTCTAGGCGCGACGCGTTGCTCGTGCGACGAAAAGCACCTGTGTTTTCGCATTCACAGGGCTTGACTTGTCTGCAACAGAAGCCAGCTCGATACGAGCGTCGTTGTGAAGAGTTTGCATAGTGGGGTTGTTTACTTCTCCCGAACTTGGTTTGCGTCGCTTTTCTGTATCTGAATAGCTTGGGGTGCTGCGCCAGTTGCGGGCGCTGTTTTTACAAAGGATTGTTGCTCTCTGCACGCTCGACAGGGAACAGTTGTCACCGCTGCGGGTTCTCTGTAGCTCCTCTGCGTTGTACGCGGTTTTGGAAATCGATATTTTTGCGGCGACGGCTTTCGAAGTTGCACGTGCCGTTGGACACCCCGGTCGTTCAACGAGCACCGCCAGGCCGTCTCGAAGATGAGCGCGCAGTGTACGAACGATGTGAAGATGGAAGAGCTGGGATCGAATCAATCAGAGGGGTCTGCTAACAAGTTTTCAGCCGAACGGAACAAAGTGAGCGTTAGCTCTTTTCCGTCCGCTTGTCAGGCTGGCGTCGACGCCGGTTTGGGCTCTTTGCGGCCGCCGCGAGTGGCGAGTGCACCGCCGCCCGGTCACTACGGTCAAGTTGACTGTATTGACCAGTTTGCGCCGGCGTCTAAAGGGTTGGACAGGAACACCTCAACCGAGTCTATGCCTGAAACCCGGTTGCATCCACGAGAAGGACACGACAGTACATTGCATTCCTCGATGTTTTGGGGATTCTCGGGCTTTAGTTCCGCGGCATCTTCAGACTGCCAACCTGTATGGAAAGAAGGCGAGCGAATATCCCATTCGGGTGATTGGCCTTCGGGTCAAATATGCATTGATGAGGTGGGAAGCTGGAAAGCTCCCTCCTCATCGCATGCGCCTGTTAACGCGTCTGTATGGGGACAAAGTCTTTCCATGAAGGCTCCTCTAACAGACCCAATGCGTGGACCAACAGTTCTTCAGAAAGACTGGGCTCAAAAAGAAGAATCTGCATTGGAGATGTTCTCTAGTCTATCAGTGCAGAGCGCACCCCCGACGAGACGCATTCCGCCACTCTCAATATCCCAACCCAACACGGACAATGTTGAGCTGTGGAACGGGGAGAGCTCCGCTCGCTCAGTCTGCAGCGAAACATCTTTGGGAGTATTTCAGGGAAATGGTCAATCATCGACGCCTATTTTCAGGGCTGCTGCTCAAGGTCCACCATCTTCATACACCGCAGTGGTCTACGTCATCCTCGGGGCAGCTTCCGTGTAACCGAGGGACAGTCCCACAGATGGCTGCTGCGGCATTCGCGGAGGGGCCCCTGATCGCGAGAGGTCCTGATAATGCTTCTCCTCGGATCTGGGCACCGATTCCACATCGTTCAGTGTCAGAGATAGCCCGCTCGGACGTGGTGCGCACGCCCAGCCCAGCATTCGAGTCGTATTCGGCGGTCTCGTCCCCAGCGAGAGCACGAAGTGCCAGCCAGTACAGCTCGGTGTCGTTGCCGGAGGCGTCTTCGGTTTCAAGCAGTCGGATTTTACCAGGTTCTCGTTCAGCATGGTCTGCATCCATGCCAGCAGCTGCATCCTGGAAATCTGCAGAGGACATCTGGGATCAACGCGGAGGCAGCCAGGGAAACAACGTTTTCGATGGCTTTTCAAGATCGCCTCGCGCCCCAATGTCCATCTCCTCGCTATCATCGAGCTCGTCCTCCATGGCCGTGGTGAATAATCAAACGAACCTGATGAATGAGAGCGGGCTAGCTCGGGGCCCAGCCATGAATGACGCATCACCTTTGCACCAGCTGTCCGCAGTATCCCACAATGGAAAAGACGGGTCTGATTCGACGAATGTCTGGGGCTCAACACAGATTCGTACGCCGGATGGATCTAATCCAACTCCAGGAACGCAGTTCTGTGGTTCAAAAGGACTACATATAAGTGAGCATTTGGCACAAGTGGTAGATCGTCGTGACGCTGTAGGGTTGAGCCGTGGAGAATGGACCCAACAACAATTTATATCGAATCGAGATCGAGCATCAAGCTCTCCAAGACATCGAGGCTTGCTTCAGAGAGGAATCAACGGCGCGGCTGTCGAGGAGTCGTTCGGATCTCAGGACGTGATGGCCGCATCCCTGCAAACAGCGCCCAGGCAGTGGGGTCCATTACCGAACCATGCGCCCAATGCGAATTTGTTGGCATCCTCAGATGGATATTTCAAAACACAGAAATGCGACTACTCGAATGGGAATGCCCCTGTGCGCGGCAGAGCCGGAGAAAATGTGTTAAGAGGCGTGCGGAACTCATCAATGATAACGACAAGCACTGCAACGGATGCTGTTTGGTACCCTAGTGATGAGACATTCGGCGGCTTGACCCGAAAAGATGGAGGTTGTGCTCATATATCGGTATATGGGGATGCCAGAGACAGAGAAAACCCCAGCCTCACTCACCTTGCAAACGGGTGCGTCTCGCCAAATTCTAACGAATCGCGATCGGTTGCACCGTTGGCCATTGAAGCGTTCTCGGCCTCGACTGAAAAGGGACTGGAAGTCCCCTGGAATCAAGCGATGCCCGTGAATGCCATGCCGTCGGCTCAGGCTCTCTACAGCCTCGGAATGGAAAGAGCGAGTCAAGCAGCAGACGCTAATCATAGAACCATATTCGTGCATGAATCATTGAGCGGAGCGTCGACATCCATGGAAGCAAATGGCCCTAGTCAGGTGGCGCTTGGCAACGCTCCGCCACGAGTGGCGCCCCATAAGGAGTATGCCGGATCGCTTCCGGTTGTGAGCTCGAATGGAATGCACGTGCTGTATTCGCAACTGCGGGCATCTCAAATGTCCACGATTGGGGCAAGTGGCGACAGTGCCATTGTCGGTGTTGCAACGATTCCGGTCACAGATAGTTTTCAGCACGCGGAAGAGAAGTCCTTGATGCTATCAGAGAGCGCCCGTCTGGCTACACCAACGAATGCGAATGTCTCTGGAATAAGTGCTGCTCACAAACCGCGAAACAGTCGTCGCAATCGGGCGAATCCACCCAATAATCCAAACTGCATAAGAACAGGAACATCGATCACGTGCATGCCACTGGGCTCAGCCGAGTCATCGGGAGCGAAAGTCCGCCCTGAGCCGTTAGCGCTGGCGTCCATCGCCCCGACCTCCAACTTGGCCACGACATCTCCACTGGGACTGCCAGTGATCGAAATCGGAACGAATGGCGGAATTGGAGATACTGCAAACATGGCAGCGAGCGGTCCATTCACTCCATTAAGTGGACGCTCGTTGTTGCTGGACCGGTTTCGGGCAGCGCTCATGATATCGGACGATGCCTTCAATACTTGGCAGCTTACCGATATTTTTGGCCACGTTGTTGAGTTTAGTACTGACCAGCATGGTTCCCGCTTTATACAGACGAGGCTCGAGACTGCAACAGCAGCGGAAGTTGAGTCGGTTCTCCATGAAGTTCTTGCCGATTTGAATCGTCTGATAACCGATGTTTTCGGGAACTACGTCGTGCAGAAACTACTGGAACATGGAACGGCACGAGATTTACAGGCGATAGCGGCGAAACTGAAGAATCGGATCTTGCCACTCTCCCTACACATGTACGGGTGCCGCGCCGTGCAAAAAGCCCTGGAAGTGTTTCCTGCAGACACGCAAGCAGAGCTTGTTGCAGAATTGGATGGACACGTGCTCAAATGTATTCGGGATCAAAATGGGAATCACGTGGTGCAGAAATGTATCGAGCGCGTTCCAGGGCAGTATGTGCAGTTTATTGTAGATGCGGTTAGCGGCCAAGCAGTGTCCCTCGCAGAGCACTCGTACGGGTGCCGGGTCATTCAGCGAATCTTGGAGTATTCTCCTGAGGAACAAAAAGCGCCAATTATGCGCGAGATTATGCAGGCATGCCGCACGCTCATCCGAGATCAGTACGGGAACTATGTCATCCAACATGTCGTCGAACACGGAAAGGAAGAAGAGCGTGGTCATATTTTGCGTCTTGTGCGAGATCAGTGCGTGAGCATGAGTCAGCACAAGTACGCGAGTAATGTGGTGGAGCGATGCCTCCAGTACGGTTCGCCAGATGATCGCGAAGCGCTCATTGATATCCTGTTGGGTCGATCAAAGACCGCCTCAGGGAACGGGGGTGTGCCCCTAATGGACCTGGTACAGGATCAGTTTGGTAACTACGTCGTGCAGCGCGTGCTTGACGTCGCCAACGAGGAGCAGCGCGAGTGCGCTGTGCAACTGCTGCGAGTCAACATTGGTGTCATCAAACGATACTCCTATGGAAAGCACATCATCGCGCGCTTAGAAAACGCGTCATTTGCAAATACGAATCGGGAGCAGAACCTCCACAGCACCAACCACCAAGCTCAGCTGACGTGCTCGAAAAAGACTCTCCCACAGCGCATCCCGGCAGATATATCGAGTGGATCGACGTTGGATCCGAGCGCACACCCCAACGCTCGCGGGCCATCTGTACGAGCTGCTCCATCGCGCACTGCGTGTGGCACTGCGGTGAACTCTTTGGAACAAGACTCCTGGCATAGGAGCGGCTCAACAAACTCATCACATTCGACATCGAGCCATGCATTCACGACTTCGACGACGGAGCGCCTTGTGCGTCCAATGGGATCCGGTCGAACTCGAAGACAATCTCATGCGCGTTGAATGGTGTACACGAACCATTGACGCATTCAAGTATGTATTTGCGCCAGACGGCGGATCGCGTGTACAGCACTCCGAAAAAAAGACGCTGAATGGAACGATATGCATAACGTTTCCCTAGTGGCTGCGTGTGCGGCGCCCTCGATCAAGCCTGCATGCAACCATTTGCGCTGAGCAATGTGTAGCAGGATCACCTGGTAACCTCCCACAGGGAAGATCTCTCACCCGATTTCCCTACAACCTGATATGGATAAAGCTGTGACGACGAGTGACAGCTGCGAAAAACGATCAAATCCATGTATAGTTCGCTGATGGTAAAAAGTGCCTATACCTCATCTGTGGACGAATGACGCTGCGCTTGCACGGTGTTTTTGCTGCTCGTCGATGTTCGATCCGGGGCCATCATATCTGGCCGAGCAAACCGCCCTCGAATCCGCGGTCTCGCATCTGCCAGGCGCTTCCGCACATCGTATCGAATGACTCCCGGATGAGCGACTCGATGGCGTCTTTTCTCGAGAAAACGTTGCACTCGCTCTCTCCGATAGCGCTCCTTCTCCCATCCGCTCCCCGTTTGGGACAGTTGCTTGCCCGAATGTGGGTAGATGGGTATGAATCCTCCTAGTGAGCAATCACGGGTTGCGCTGCAGAGTTCGCGTGAAATGCATCCTGTTGCAGTGCGCGGTGAAGGTTCGCTGCTTTTCGAGCCATTGTTCCGGTCTGGGATCGCGAACGAACTAGGGAAGCACTCAACCGTCCCGAGTTGCGTCATACTTGCCCAGCCTAAGGGCAATGTTGCGCACGGAAAGCAGTTAGGAGCAAAACCTTTGTTCGCAATCTCGCTGCTGTGCCAGATTCCATGCTGATCTCTAGTCACTAGGGGCGTTGTCCTAAACATGGCTGACGCCACGGCGGCCGTTGAATAGGGCGAAGCACCCAGCGCCGGAGCGATGCTGGCGTCGTCGATACAATTCAATTGATAGGCACCGGTGTCGACCAGCCTTGCCGGATCGTTTGACTTTCCAGTTGCGCAGACTCCCGTCCATGGTTGATCATTGCACGTCTGAGGTCGCTGTTCCATTCCCGAGAGAGCTGCGGTCTCGTCGTCACCACTTGACGCGCGGTCTAGGCCATTCTGGCTAGCGGCGTCACTGGGCATTGCGCGGGCGCTTGCACCGCTGCTCGTGCGACTCATTCTCTCCCAGCAAGCACTAGATTCGTGAGGTGTCTGATTACCAGTTCCATGAGATCCTAGGTGAAAGCCACATGCAGCCATGGGCAGCAGTGCAATCTGCTTCGAATTCGATAATGCTTCGGTGCTAACTAGGCTCAGATTGCCATCCGAAACGCTTTGTACACCGTTCCATGGCAAGCTCGGCTTGCTCTCATCGTTCTCTGAGCAAAAGTGTTGTTCATCGTGACCTGATGTGCCCAGGTTTTCGGTTCGTTGCGGATCCGCGGTCTCATCATGCACCGATTTCGTCAGATCAGATGCTCTTACCGATGTCGTGCTGAACTGCTGCAGCATGTCCCGATCGGGGTCTTTCTCTCGCAGACTGCATTGATTTTTCTGAAAAACATCAGGAATGGCACTATTGTTGAACGAACTTGCATACATTCGAGTGGGCTGCTGCATTCGCGAATTGGGTCCTAAAGACCATGGCACTGGCGTCTGGAAAAAGTATGGGACATAGAAACCAGGATAACGGTAGTCTGAATGGGACTGAGCGTTACCACAAAGAGAGTTATCGGTTCCGTTTGACGCCTCTCCACTTGCCCATGAATGCCAATCTATTTCGCGCCCAACACCAGAAGCCTGCTGAGCTGTTATTCCCAGCATTTGTGCGGAGCGGTAATACATCTCTTGCTGATACAGCGCTTCTCTGGTGGGAGGCTGCACTGAGCGGGCATCCGCGCGGTCTCCTCCACGACCAGTGGAAACACCGAAAGGCATCTCTGCACTCACAGCTGCGGCACCAGCAGCGGCCGCAGTGGCAGCAGCTGCAATAGCACTGGCACCGCCGGTACCGGTTACCGGGGTTGGCCCAGCCATCCCCCTGTAGCTCGGCAAAACAGGAGGTCCGTATCCTGGTGCCCAATGGCAGCACTGCGGGTGTGATAAAACCGGACTCATTGATGCATACATCTGGGCCGGCATGCCACGCCAATAGCCAGCCGGCGCCGAGGTTCGCGCCTGGCTCATTGACCGAGCGAAAACACGATGTGATTCTGGAGTCAGCTTAGCCCCCAAACCTCGCTCCGGCACAATCTTCGGATCGGGATCCGAGGGAGGTGGCTCACGCCCCGCGTGGTCCTGATTACCAGTGCAACAGCCCGAATAACTGTCTGGAGGTCGCATCATTGCAATGCTCCAGACGTTGTGAACCCAAGCGCCAACAACAGCTGCTTGGTCGCCTTTCGACACAAACGCTGAGAACACCCCACGGCTTCAGCTCTTGGGTCGGGCGCTGCACACCCAACGTGCGTGTAAAGCTGATAACTTTTTCTTGAACTGGTCCCTGCGAGAAATCGACTAATCAACCCCAGACTGGCTTGAGAACTAGCGAACCTTCCGACACGCACACACGAACGAGACCTTGACCAGAGTCAGCACGACGTGAAAGCACGTCTTGCTTTCAAAGCGGCCACTAGACTATACTACCCGATCACAGCCTGAAATCAAATCAACAAGTCAAGGTCACCTTGAATCGCTGAGAAGCTCAAGCACTGTCAGAGGAGCGTTACCTCGGTGTCGCCTTTGCCCAATCGATGCTTGGAGAGATCGAATGCAAAACGTTCGAGAGGCGCACCGTCGACGCGCGCCAGCTGCACTCGCAGATATTTCTGTGGCGGCGGCGGCATCGAGCGCGTCAGCCGCCGCAACGCCCTCTCCACCAGGGCCTGTTCGCTCCATCGTGCGTCTCCGCCAGGCGCCGTTGAGCGCGCGATCCTTCGACCGCCCGGGCAGTGGCGGCGTGCGCTGGCTATCCGCCGATCGCGGCGTTCCTTGTTGGATCCGATCGTGGCATTCGCGGCACGACGAGTGCCCGCGCTGGCGAGATGCTGATTTGGGTTTCCGAGCGGGCGCGCTGGACGAGCCCGGGGAGCCGAGGATGTCGGCGCGGAGGTTGGCGGCGGATGATCTACTGACGGGTTGCAACAGCAATGGACAGGCGTGCCCAGGAACGGAACGGGAGATGCGTGTGACTGATTCGCGAGTCGCGAGCGATCCATTGAACCAAGCACTCGGAGGCTGGTGAGTTACTTGTTCTAGCAGGATAGATAGAGGACCGCGCATTTAGTTTCATAGCTTGGAAACTCGACATCAAGGGAGCATGTTGCGCGACGGGGTGAAGGCGTCTTCAGGAACCGAATGGGTTGATAGTGATTGCGGAGCTTTCGGGCGGCCAAGTCCCAGTTAGAATCTGATCAGGTGCGAAACGGAAACAATGGAGTTTGAGAGGCGACGATGTACTGTGCTCTTTGGAGCAGGCGTACTCATCATGTCAGCTAGGTAAGGAAAAGCTCCCGTTGAATCGAAGCGGAGAGGAAAAATGGGACAAGTGGCTTTGTTACAAGGTATGAGTGACCAAAGAAGCAACCTGGGTAAGAGCGGCCGATGGTGCTGTGCCAGCGAGCTCGTTCGCGCGCAAACCTATGAACAGTGTGATATGTTCTGACCAAAACTTTGCAGCAGAGCATGATCGCTCTCTGATCCGCGATGAGAAGCGCTCGGCAAGCGTCGTTTTGAAACATTGAACGATAGAGTATGGAGGCTCCTTCCTCAAGCTCAGCTCGGGGTGAGCCTCCTCGTTAGCACCATAACCTCAATTCGGCAGTAAAAGCGGTTCCCATAAACCTGACCGGATATTGTAATTTCAAGCGCCACTAATGTTCATGAATAAAGGTGCCATCGGGATACAGATTGGGTAGCTGGCGCTGCTGCTGCAAATCTGGAAATCCACACGCTTCTGGACAGTCTTTCGTATCGCTAGTGATTGTTTGGTACATTTATGCAGCTAGTCGAGGGCGTAAACGTGTGCTTGCGACCCGGCATTCCTACCGGAAAAAAGATGAGAATGCAAACACCAGGCGACAAGGTTTTATTATGGACTTGACGGTCGGCACGGGATCCCCACGATTTGGTTGGAGCCTCGAAAACCTAACTCGACAAATTTTTCAACTTAACTCAGGGCACGCGATTCCTCCAGCGATAGCAATGCTTGGCGGTACAAAGGCTGTTTGGGATCAAGATCGAGCGCCATACTAAAGAGTTCTGCCGTATTATTGATGCCGAGTTCCCGGGCGACGACACCCATCTGATAGTAAACGGCCGCTTCTCTGGGAACCGTCTCGCGAAGAGCGCAGAGCTCTTTCCAAGCATCATGCAAACGCCCTATTTGCATGTAGAGCTTGCAAAGCTCGAAGCGCGCGACAGGATTTCGTGCGTTTTCTTGGAGTGCCCTTTCCAGGGAGTGTAGTGCATCTGAATCACGAGCCCCGCCGACTCGAACGACGTGGCCTAGATAATACCAGAGCATCGAGTTGTGCGGATTCAGGTCTAGCGCAATCTGATAGTGTTTTTCAGCTAGTCGGAATTTTTCCTGGCGCTGGTAAATCTGACCTATGCCGAACCATGCATTATAATGTCGGCTGTTTCGACACAAAGCATCCTGGTAACAACGCATGGCAGCTTCATAATTATCCAAATATAGATACTCGTGCCCTGCTAAAGTGCAAGCATATGCGCTATGTGGGTCAATCTGGGCTGCCCGCAGAAAAAACTCGATGGCGCTATCTGGATCGCGCTGGAGACTGAAAGCATTCCCCGCGATGCACCAGGTTGTCGCAGAAAACCGATCTCTTTCAAGCGCGTGGCGAGCGAGCGCGTTAAGTTCAACGTCACGTCGCATATGCCACAAGGCTGTTGAGTAATATTCGAGGCCATCTAGCGGCCCTGGTATATTCAATACAAGATATTGTTCAAAAGTGCGCACACACTCGTGCAGTGCTCCGGCCTCTAGAAATGCCCGACCTTTCCATTTGATCACGCTGGGTGCGTTCTGTAGCGCCAATGGTAGCGTAGCAACCAACGCAATTGCCTCGCGAGCGTGGTACGCTTCAATAAGTGCATGAATCGTAGCGAGAGAATGAAAAGCGTCCAGAGAGGATCTTGGCGGATTCGCCTTCCAGTTTGAGATCAAACGCTCCAGCTCCGCCGGATCCTTCTTCATCGTTGCATGTTTTTCTTCCTTGCCTGTTGGAGCAAGCACTGTGGGCGCGAAAAACTCGATGTACTTGTTCAGAGAGCTCAGCTCTTCCACGCAGCACCAAAGAAAAGGGTCTAGCTCTAGTGCCCGACGAAAACACTCAGCAGCTTGGTCCATTCGGGTATTGGAGGTACGCAACACACGCCCCAGCAAGTATAGACCCTCAGGGAGCCATGGAACAGAACCAGTCCTGCCCTCTGAAGGCAGACCTGATTCGGTTCGAGAGGATCGGTTCGTCCTATCGCGGTCTTTCTCGCTGGGAGTTCACGCTGAAGGAAAGAAAGCGCCTGGTATGCGGCTGACATCTCATTCAGTTCGACACAACAGAGCGCGTACCAATACCGGCATTCCATGTCTTGTTTCCAATATTTCGCCAAAAGATTTACGGCCTCTCTGTGCTTTCCGTAGTGAGCGAGAGCCTCAGCATACAGCGCGAAACTCGATGGATATGGCTTGTCATTACATAGGCGCTCTGCAAGAAAAAGAGCGTGTCGCTCGGGGAGTTGTCGCCTGAGAGCGCGTCGCACGCTCAGCTCGAGGGCAGGCTCCCGACTCGCATGGTCGACCTCCATCGTTTCGGGGGAAAACACTTTCGTGTTCGACGCTGCTTTTGCGAAGAACCTACTCAAGTAAAAGGAGCCCTTCTATGGTCCTACCGATGTGTTTTTCTGAAAATCAGACCGCTATTCTATGAAAATATCACTCAAGAAAAGATATCTGCTTCAAGAAACGAGTCGAGAACAGCTGCACTTACGTTTTGCACGGGCGTCCGTGTTGGAGCGGCTGCTTCTGCCGAGACAGGGATCAGTCAGATTTCTTGAAGTTAATTTCACTCTCTGTGAAGCAAGGAAAAGCTTCTTTCGAACTCGCTTGAAAGATGCGCACGAAACGGTTGCTACAAATGAGCAAGCATTGCTAGAACGATGCTTTGCTGCAACGACTGACAGCCACGCGCGCGAATCGCTCTGGTGCACAGCCGGACTTGACAACCGCTTTTCAAGTTTTACCTGTCCGCGCGTCTTGCAGCGAAGAATACTTGAGTTTTCAGAAGACTTCGTATTCTTCAACGGAGCAAAAGATGATTCGAAGATGCGAACTCAACGATCAGGTTGGAAAACTTCAAAGAGCGCTTGGCGATGAGCTGGGCTCTCCAGAACTTTTGCCGTTTCAAGCAGAGCTTGTGGAAGATATCAAGGCCGTGATATCGTTCCAGACTCAGCAGATTGAACGAACCTCTGTTATTGCTTCTTCCGAAGGTTCCGAAGGCCTAAGTAACGATCGCCTATTTCTCGGCCTCTTCGTAACTCAAGTGCAACGACAGGATTTGGAGCGTGTACGCTACGTCCTCGCAAGTTACTTGCGAATTCGGTTATGGAAGCTCCAGCGTCATGCCGCGTATTATCTACGAGAATCCAGTGGATCAAAATCGTCTCCTCCTGTGGAAGAGCGCTTATCCACAGGCGAACGCAAGTTCTTGAGGCTCTATCAAGAGAACCTCTCAACGTACCTGCGCGAGGCATTTTTGCAATATATCCCGGAAAATCTACGTGGCCTCGCTGATATCGAAAAGCACCAGTCTGGTCGCAACACTGAGATTCACATGATATCTGAGCCGAATACTTCGGAACTGGTTACTGCAGCTGCTGCTGCTTCGACGGAACCAACAGAAACAAATACTACAGGAGCGCGCGGGCATGCTATTAGAGGTCTCGCCGGAGATCTTCCGTGTTCCATACATTACGGTTCGAGAGGAGATCCTTCGAGGTCAGGCCTACCTTGTCTGAGAACATTCAAAAATCTCTGAAAATAAATAGTATTCGAGTCAGCTCCATCGGATCCAGGCGTGTAATTACATCACGATCCGGTAAGCAAAGCGCACTGGTTCATGGCGCTTCTCCGAATGATGACGGTTGGTGTTCGGCTCACTCGTCGAGTGGTGTCGGACCGACTTGGAGTAAAATAGTTTGGTTTCATCCCTCCAGTCGGAAACGGGGCGCAGTAATTTCTTTTCCTCAAGGATAAATACGACGCCCATGAGCCGGCTAAGGGAACATTCCGCCTTCACGGAGCGGTTTTGCATACTAATCTAGTGCTGCCGCCAAGTTTGGGGTCTGAAAAGCTTGACCCGGAGGTACGGCGACCACGCTTTGGCGTTCTCCGTTCACCGCAGGCGGAGCCTTCTGCTATCAGAATCGAGTGTCGATATTGAATAGAATTTGCGTCGAAGCGATCTCGATCTGACTCTCTATGGTCGTCGTTCTCGTTCTCGGAGATGCATATGTTCCACAACGACGTCCTGGTTTTGACGCGTCAGTTCTGGACTACATCCGGCATAGGCAGCCAGACTTAATTCTTTGCACAGGAAACCTAGGCTCTCCGGCAGTTTCGAGGTTCTTTGAGCGACAGACTCGGACGTTCTATTCGGTTCGCGGTGAGAGTGATGCTCTTGAGGCGCCGGAACGGCTTATACTTCGCATCCACGACTTCACCATCGGAATGCTTCATGGCTATCAACTCGCTTCTAATATCGCAGCTTCTGGAGGGAGCTTTTTGATGGATCCGTTTGCGCTGCGGCTGATCGGTGCAGATATGGGGGTTGATATTCTTGTCGCAGGCGGGGCGAGCTGCCCGCAAGTAGAATGCTTCGACACCAATACGTTTGCATTGAAACCTAGGGCAATCCTCCAACCGGGCAGCATCACTGCCGCAGTGCCATTCCCTTATACATCTCAGCTCCAAGCGGATCCAGATATTGGAATCAAAGCACCGCTTGAACCAGAATTATCTACGAAAAAATACAATATCGCAAGCCGCGAAGGAAGAGGTTACCCGGCCATGGTGCTCATGGATATCGAGCAGAACGTTGCAGAAATTTGTTCGGTTACGTTTCGCGTAGACAAAGACGCCTCTGTATGCATTGGTGAGAAACGACGAGTGCATCTCTTTGCGCCGTGAATCCGTACAAACTTGGGTCGAAGCTGCGCAGAACTCTTTTTTGCCAAGATGGATTCTGAGACCTCAAGTTCTATGGCACTGGTCAGCTTTCGAAGTGAGCCTCTTTCGTGGGACGTAAGATGGAACATACGTTCCATAACCATTCTGTGCGGACATTTAAACACCATTCGAATTTTGCACTGGAGGGATACCACGGCTTCCAGAGGCTATATGCCACTGCTTTCCATAGCCACAGCGTACGCATGGGTCGTTCGACCCTGGATGGACATCCCTTTCTGTCTGCTATATCACCACACCAATGATTCGAACGATGGCTTTTGTAAGTTTGAGGCTTTTTAAGCAGGAGAGAGTCGCCGCAGGAAGACGACTGAGGGGCGGTCGAGTAGTGGTTGGACTCACGCTAACCACAGAAGCAGGCTTTATGTGATCAACACTTACCGAAACTCTAAATCTCGGATACTGTATTAGAAATAGAAACCTGTCCAACAAGCTCGAGCTGAGCACAACACTTGACAGAGTACAGCACTTAGTCGTGGCTCGCAAGTCTGAGTAACGTTTATCAGTTTAAGACAGAGCAACTACGACGCGTCCCCAGTGGGTCCAGGGAAAGTTCCATTTGCACGCTGCTCATCCCAGCGTTCCATCCACTCCAGAGGGCAGAGCGCACGTAGCCCAACGGCCGAGTTTCTTGCACTCCGACTCTTCCTCACCTCGTTTTTCCTCACACAGTTTCCACTCAACATATCGGACCCAACAGTTTCTAGTCTGATTCGTATGAGGAAACCGGTCATCTCGGGGTGCGGTCGAAAGCGAATCCATTTCCTACGCAAATTCTGAAAAACTCGTATGTATAAGTGGAACAGCTACTCGGAATAGTGGCCGCGTTGGAAAACGTCGATTTGAGCTTCTCTGTGCCTCGAGCGATGTGCCGGGGTCTGTCGGCGCATCCTGGGCACGGGCCTAACTCTTCGACCTAAGACTCCATTGGCAGGAGACACGCGTTATATTCCGAGATTGTCCTGCTCTGATTTTTTTACTAGACTGCATCCAAGAATGTCGAGGATTGCTGCACATGGAAGGCAAAGAGCCAAAGCCAAAAATTTGTAGATTCGTGATATCTACACCGAAGAGCGCAGTTTATTTTCTCGTACCAACGCTTCGCTAAAGACGAGGATATTCGGAGCATGCACAAACGCTCCGAGCCGTGGTAGACACGCGCATGGCCTTCCATAGTCTTGGAAGGATAGAGAAAAAGGAAAAAATAGGGAAAAATGCTGTTGGACCATAGTCGCAGCTAGGATCGTCGTCCTTCAACGAGAACGATACGCCATCCGTAAGCTCCTTTGAATGGCTCGGAAAAACTGCCAGGCGTCGTCGAGAACGCCACATCCCGAAATTTTGGTTCCATCTTTTGTCGATCAAACCAGCCAAGATCGCCGCCACGCTTTCCAGAGGGGCACTCTGAGAACTTTGCGGCAAGTTCCGCAAACACAGCTGCCGGAGCAGGGTGTTGGCTCTCTGTCCTCTCGACGAGCTCCTTGTGTACTTCTAGAATCGTGCTCTGCTTTGAGCACAAAATATGTCTCGCTTTTACAAAGTTAGCAGTCTTGAGTTTAGAGTCACCGGATTTCGCACCAGCGTTGGCACTTGACTTGCCGTTTGACTGAGTGCTTTTCTTCCCCATGACACACAAAGCAACCTAGCGCGAGTAACTTTTCGGTGAAAACTTACAGCAAGCCTTAGCTTGAAGTTTCTCTTCTGGGAAAGCGCTTGCGCAAAAGTCTGGTGACAGAAGTTTGCAAGCTAGGGTATGATGTCACAACGCGCGTACCGCAATGGACGTATCGGAGGCCGATTCCTATGCATCAAATGGTTCAAGCTTTCATGAATGTTGTCAATGTGGTGGGAGACTTGCTTTCATCATGCGATTATCGGAGCGAGTGTATGCGAAGGTTCAAACTCATTGCCGCGGTCCTTTTCAGATCATTTTTCTCCTAACCTAAAAGTGGCCTGTCGTATGAGAGTTTTTGCAGAAATCTTGATCAAAGTGGAAAATGACTGGCAATATATCCTTCTCTATCACAGGAACTGATCTGCATCACTAAAACCTTGCGTGACAGGAGCTGTTTTCGACATATTGTTCTTCGGCAGCAAAGCAGGGGGAATCCAGTTCTTTGGCATCATCAGCTTCAAGGGCTCAAATTACTTGAATTTTCGATTCACTGGACTGATTGTCTCTATCAAGGATTTTGGAATATGTTCTTCGTTAAGGCGGCGTTCGTTTCTTTAAATGTATAGGAATCTTACATTCGTGGTCACGAAAAGCGCGTCTTCTGCGGAATCGGTACAGCCATATCTGGAATGAAACAGGTCTGTGAGACCGAGGCCTCCGCTAGTCGCAACAATGAGACATCTCGCTTTGGAGTCGTCATAAATATGCGCGAGCTATTCGAATCGCGTTGGCAGGTAAGACTAGCTCCAAAGAATGAGCTCTCCAAAACGTAACCACTTCTCTACTAGAAAGCAACTTTGAACCTCAACCACTGAGGAGTTCAAGGCATTTTGGACCAAATTTCAGCCGCAACGATAATACTGACATTTGAAGATCGCATAGAACTATTCAGTATACTCAGACCTCAATGAGAACATCCAGATCGAACGCGAATCATCTGATACAGGAGAAAAAGTGCCTATTTCAGCTCGCAGAACTTGATTCAAACACTCTATTGTGCACTGCGGGACGTATATAATTCATTTTCGGATCAAAATAGTAACGAAGCGGGTAGTATACGTAGAAAAGAACTAAGCTCGCTTCCTTCCGCTTGCATGAGCTGTGATCAAAGTACAAACTGATGTCTGATTCGCAGCACGTGTTCGTCCAACCTCTTGAGGTGGGATACGAAAAACACGTCAGACGGTTTCCATTCCTGGACGACACCAGTTTCAAGCACCAACTTATCTTAAGGTTCAGCTTTATTCACGTATAGCGCGAAAAGAATCTGATCCCACAAGACAGGACGGTAATGAAATACTCAGCTAATATTATTACGGACATGAAAGTGAGTTCAAAACCAGCATGAATTCTGCTCCGTTACGTTCCCGAAATCTCCCAAGAGAATGATTTGATCTGAGCACTGTGTCGACAGTGCGCTATACAGTGCATGGCTTGCAAGTTTCGTCAACGACACAGCGTAGTGCCGCTGGCTTGCTCCGATTCACTTCAACACGTTGTGCATGGAAGCGTGGAAAGGCACACTGGTTGCAATGCTTCGTAGCACTCGCCGAATATCCATCGAGTTACCATGGCTTTCCACAAACAACACTTTGATCTCCATACGATGCGTTTTAGGGATAGCTGTACAACTTCCTACGCAATGCCGGGTACATCAAAGTTGGTGACTGTACAGAAGTATCGGGCTGATTTTGCCGGCCAGCCCTTTGCAGACCGCGTGACGTGCGCAACATTTTGCAGATCGCTCGACGGTCCCACAGACGTCAAGATCCCTGATCGATATCGATCGCTTTCGAATGCGGTCATTACTTTTGGCTAGGAATTGTACCTACTCTCGAAAAGTTATTGGTTATCAAATTGCTGCTCCGGCTTCGAATTACTCGCCAGGTACACGCCTCGAGACAGTTTCAGCGGAACGGCGCCTATATCCCTTCGAGTGCCTCCTGTTCAACAACATTGACGCGAGGCCCGATGAGATGTTGCCTAGGTCGCCGTCGATCCGACCTGTTGCAGATGACGCTCAATTCGCAAAGCCATCTCTTCTGCACTCACGTTCTTTCCAAAGTAGTCTAGAAGCGACCCATCCGGACCCATCAGGTAAGTAATGATGCTATGGTCGACCAGATAGTCGCTTTCAGATTCGTCAGTTTTCATGTAGTAGACCCGGAAAGCTTTGGCTGCGGCTGCACACTGTTCAGCACTCCCAGTGAGGCCGACGAAGCGTCCATCGAAATCCTCATTACTGAGAAACTCATTCATAGCGGCGGGTGTATCCCGTTCCGGGTCGACTGAGACAAACAGCGGAACCAGTGTCGCAGAGAGGCGATCGCGTCCGACTCGCTTGTCGAGTAGCGCAAGCGCTTTGCTGATTTTGGTGATTTCATCAGGACACACATCTGGACAGTGGGTAAAACCAAAATAGATGAGCGGAAACCGGCCTCTAAAGTCGGCGTCTGTCACCTCTCGTTGCGTGCGAGCGTCAACAAGTCGGAACGGCCCGCCGATGGCTGGCTTTCCAGCACTCGCTGCACTGGCTTGTGCAGCTGCTTGTCGCTCAAGCTCCACGACTTTGCGCTCCTTCTGTTGCCAGTACACGAACCCAACGCCAACGCCGACACCCGTGGCCACCGCGAGCGACCGCCAAGTGACAGGGCCTCGACGCGAAGCGCTTGAGGCAGGCTTCTGCAGCGGTTCGTTCCCCAACTCTGGCTTTGTGCTGTGAGGTCTTCGGTTGAAACGCGCACTGATGCGACGCAGAGACCGCTGCAGACGCTGCGCAGCGCCAGCTCGTAACATGAAAGCGGGTAAACGCACCAACAAGTCAATATCGTAGGAGTTTACAGAGCGGTTCTCCTCGGTCGAGATCTAGAAGCTTGCTCTTCGGCGACGCGGCCCTGTGGCTTAAAGCGAAACCATAGACACATTTTTGTTCCCAATGGAAGCTCGATATCGCTCATAGTGCTTTGACATGGTATTTTTCCCGTGGGTGTCCAAAGAATGTCATGTTTCTGAGAGCGAAATCTGTTGGCATGAGGGTGCCCAGTTGCTGCACCGAATGCATCGTGACGTACAAAAGTATGGGCGCTCAAACGAGTGGTTCTCGCCGGGAACAAGCATGAAGCACAGGCAGACGACACGCTCTTGAGGTATTTCTGATGCAAATGATTCGAAACGCTCTGGAGACTTTTGTGCTGAAACCTTTTCTGACGGCATGTTTCGATTGCCCATAGAAACAGCGTCGATCGACGACGGTGCAGAACGCGTGGATGTATTCGATTTCCCCTCCTGTGTGCATACCGTGTGCGACGACTCGGTAGATGCTGATCGAGCCTGTTGGCTCAACTGAAGATGCAGCAGGCAATGATTACTCAGCATGACCCATGAGCCCTTTCATCAGGACGTCATGATTCAGCGCATCACCGGGCTGACCTTGCCGCAGAGCTGGTCATCCTATGAAGCCAACGAGTTGAAGCGAACAAGCTAGCCCGTCAACGTTATTCTTTCAGTGCGAGGTGCCACCAAATCAAGCGCGCCGTCCAAAAGCTGTTTGCAACAAACCATTTTTTTGAAGAATCCTTGTTCGTACTTGGAAATCTTTGCGATGCATTTGTCTCCAGTCTCCGCTGGATGGTGCCAACGAAGGTTTCAAAACGAATAGCGATTCACGAATGAGCACTGCAGACTTGTATGTCCTATGGGCCAGCTCTTTATGGTCCTAGACCCGGTGTCCTCGCCGGAACATTCGGAGGAAGCATTACCTGCAACATTCATACTCAAGCCGTCCTAGCAACCCAAGGCTCTTGCCAGTCATCTTTCGCCCTCAGTATTCGCAAAAACGAATAGACTTACCACAATGTCGAATGTGTCAGTTTCGTGTGTGCATCAGCATGAACAACCCAAGGTCGTCCGGCAGGTTCTCAGTTGTTTAGGCTTCGCCACAGCAAGCGATGCATTCGATCTCCACCTTGGCGCCTTTGGGAAGAGTTTTCACAGCGAACGTGCTCCTCGCCGGTAGACGATCCGCCGTGCATCCGCCCTCGCGGAGCCATGCTTCGTAGATACGGTTGACAGTGGCAAAATCGCCCATATCATCGAGCAGAATCATTACCTTCATGACATTTGGAACATTGCTGCCAGCTGCGTTGAGAATCGCTTTCATGTTGGAGAGCGCTTGTATGGTCTGGCTTTCGATGTCGGGTCCGACTAGGTCGTTATGCGGTGGCGGACGCAGACCGATGCAGCCACTCACATAGACGGTTGCGCTACTCGGTAACTTGACTGCTTGCACATACGGCCCAACTGCCTGCGCAGCCTGCATGGTCGTGACGGTTTGCGGCACGCGCCAGCCAGCCACTTGTTGTTGTCGTCGTCGTTGACCAGCCACGGCCTCGATAAGCACATCTCGCCCTGGAGCGAGCGGTCGGACCTCTAACCAAGTCACAGTAGGCGCCTGGTCATGATCGTTTGACCACTGCTCGTAGACCCTTTGAATAGGACCCTGGTCTTGTCCTGGCGCAACAAAAACCCGTACGGAAGCTATTTCGTAGTCCTCGCAGGAGCTCAGCCACGAGTCAAGCTGGTGCAGGCAACTGCGGAGCTGCTCAGCACCGTCCAAGTGATCTCTATCCGCAACCAAGGCCGGCAGGAAGATCGTACTACTGAACGCCCTGGGCGAAGGAGTTGACTCCGAACGAATCGTCTGTCTCAGTGAGCATAAATTGCGAGGTCCGTGTCCGAGTCGGTCGGTTCGTCTCCAGCACCGAACCGAACCGACCGCTGCCTCGACCAAGCTGCCTCGTTGCCAGGAAAACTGCGGTACACAGAACAAACCAGAGCGGCGTGGACTTGATCTTATCACGTCCACGCCAGAGCACTGCCTTGAGTATGCACAAAGATCAAGAGCAAACGCGAGCTTGCTTCGTGCCATCCCTGTTCTAGCGGGAGCGCTCTCGGACCTCACCCTGCCGAGGGAGATTGCGGAATCCTCCGAGTGCAGTCTCTCCGACCGCTTGGCGTATGAGGACAAGTGTGCAGCTGGGTCATTCCCTGTCACCCGTGACGTTATCACAGACAAGTTCGCCCTTGCATCTCTCTGTAATTATACCCGTGCTCAATGAAGCGGATAAGATCAGCGACGTAATTCAACGTGTTTACGAACGAGCCTCGGGCGCTCAGTCGGAGGTCAAGGTCAAAACGCTGGCGCTCGATCGCTCATTGTCACTCTTCGAAGTCATCGTTGTAGACGGTGGTTCCATGGATGCGACCTGTGCCAGCGCTCGCAAGCAGGCCCGCGGTCGCGCTGGACAAACCCTTCGAGTTGTGCAACTGCCTTCGGAGCAACGGGTGTGCCGCGCAAACCAACTGAACTGGGGTGCGCAACTCGCGCGCGGAGACGTATTGCTCTTTCTGCACGCTGACACCACACCTCCAAACGCTTATCCTGATATTATCGCTCGCGTCCTATGTCTAGAGCGGTGTCAAGACCTCAGGCGCGACCCAGGACTCCAGTGTATCCCAGCGGTCGGAGCGTTCTCGCTTCAGTTTGCTGAGCGTTCGTGGAAGCTCCGGCTTGTGGCATGGGGTGCGAACATGCGCTCGCGGTTGCTACATATGCCCTATGGAGATCAGGGCATGTTCCTTCGAAGAGATGTATTTGATGCATTGGGGGGGTTTCCTCCGGATTGGCCACTTCTCGAGGATGTTTCCCTTGTGCGTCGAGCGCATCAGCGTTTCGGCTGGCCCGGTGCTGTCTCATTGGCACCCGAAGCAGCCCAGACGAGTGCTCGCCGATACCAACAAATGGGCGTGCTTAGAACTGTGCTCTTGAATCAGTGTATTTTGCTCGGACACGCCTTGGGCATATCAGTGGAAACGCTCGCGCGTTGGTATCGCTCGTCTCGTAGTCGCTCACTCTGCGGTAGGGTGTCGATTCCGACGCAAAGGTGGATACGTCCAAAGACCGCGCACCTCCCCAGTTGCTAATACTGAATGTCTAAAATATTCCCTTCAAACTTAATCTTCATGATTGCCAGATGTTACACATGAGGAGCTGAGGAGTAATCATGCAATTATGTCCGCGAAACTGAAGCACCGATAGAAGCAGAGTGCAAATGGTTCGGTAATGATAGATGTAGAGCATCTGAGCTCAGGCTTAGGATGTTTCTAGATGCTTCATTGTTTGCAGAAGCAGCTATTCCTTTGAATGATATTTGATCGTCGAGCTCAGTGCCATGGTGCAGAGTGGTTGCGCTCATAATCTTTGTGCTCAATCAATCTATATCTCTAATTCTGATAGTGAAATGATGGTATATGGATCTGCCGTATCTGGTTCGGCACAGCTAACAGCAGGCAAACACAGAAAGGCAGGTCCGAAAACTCTCGGCAGGTTTCGGACGGTCTCATTTTTCACTTCGTGCAGCCAACATGCAATCTAGCTCCGGCAATGAGGATGCTCCGGCAAACATGTGAAACTAAACTGAACTCTCGGAGCACAGCCTTGGTCCACAACAAGCTGGCTCCAAAAACTCTCTCGTTGCAACTTTTTCGCGTGCTACGCCGGGAACACTATGTGCTATGGTTACGCTGTGTCCCTGTTACTTCAAGGATTCCTGTTTTTGTTTCCTTTCAGTTTCGTTCTTTTGCCGATTTTCTCTTCAGTACTTGCCGCGGCGCTCGCAGTTGCGCCAGCCACGTCGAAATGGAAGTTACCTTTCGAGGCTTGATTCAGTGCCTTAATAAACGCGTCATAATCCCCAGGAGCAATCATGATATCTAAAACAGCGCCTTCGCCAGTGTAGTGCTCGCGGGACACTGTACAATAACTGCGGACAATGGCATTCGATGCACCCAGCACGGAATGGGGGAGGCGGAGTGTGCCTTCGACTTGATGCTTCTTCATCGGCATACACACAACAAGTTTGCTCATCAATTGGGCAACCTGTCGATCTGCCGGCAGATCCATATCAATTCGAGGGTGGATCGTCTCCAATGCCTGCTCCACACGCATCCGAGGGAGAGGTAGACGGCTTTTGGGGTCTACAAAATTTTTGTGGATATATTCAATGATTTCGTTCCGTTTCTGTTCCAGCTTTTGACGTCGCTCCGATGCAGAGAGCTGGAAGTCTCCCCTCCTCACGATGCGTTCGAGCACCTCCTCCTTTTTGAAACCTTCTCCGAAAGCAGATTGTAGCTCTTTATCAGACGCTCTCGCTCCTTTGTGGTAGTCCGTAAAAATAACGTCAGTCACGAGAACGTCCTCAAGAGAACGAAGCAGACCTTCCCGATACTTTGTCACTGTGCCAGGCACGGTGGCCACTTCGAAGTTATATTTGTTATGACGAAAACGAACGAGCATTTCCTGCGGCATTTTTCTCTCATAGAGAAGGCAGGGCCTCGGTGACGGCACGTTTTCTCTGACGAAGAAACGTCAAAGTATTATAATGGAGGGCATCTGGACACTGCGTTGTTGAACGGAATTGAAAGCGAGTTGCATTACTCTTTGTTGCCTAACGATTCAAACAGGCCGGTTGAGCTTTTTTGCAGCTATGAAATAGCAAACGTGTCCCTGAGTTGAAATCTTATTCAGCTTCTCATATTGGAGATACTAACGAGAGCGAGGAATGAGGTCGCTCTCCAGAGTCCGAACCGCGCTTTTGCGTGCTTGTGGGGAAGAGTGCTCCAAAACGGGGACGCTGAGGGGAGGTTTTCTTCTTCGCTCTCTGGACGAGTACGCTGCGTCTGGACAGCGTAATTTCCGTTCAAGTTGTCATACAATGTATGATCGGAAAGTATCTGCGTTTCCTGCACTACCTACCTATTGGGGTCGTTTCTTAACAAGCGCCTCGTCTAAACCTGCAGTTGAACGTCTTCTGCAAACAAACCGGTCAGGCGTTGGTATGCCACGATTTTGGAAAAAGTTTACAATATTAGAAACAGCAGCCGCGAAAAAATTATGTCCGACTTCGGCCGTGTATAATGTTTCTTTCGATGGAAACATGTTGTATTCAACTCCCAGCAGACCTCTTTTTGTGCCAACTTTACCGCTAACCTTAGCGCTTTTGCATGAATGGGAACGCCACCCTGAGCGTCTTCGACCTGCATCCATGCCGCTAACGCGTTTACTTGCAAAAAGCGTGGAGCTCGATCACTCGCAACAAAGTATTTGCAGGCAGGAGATTCTAGAATACTTTCAAATGGACTCGGTATGTTTCCTGGACAGCTCTCATGAGAGTCTGCTAGAGAAACAAAAGCTTTTGTGGAGTCCTCTCCGTGAATTTGTCTCTGAATTGTTAGGCACAAAAATCGAAATCACTGAGGAGGTCGTTGTTCGTGGTATACAGACAAAAGCAGCGATCAAAAGTATGCAGAGGTACGTAGCGAAACTCGATCCTTGGTCGCTTGTGGCTTTTCACTCCATAGCATGTCTTAGCAGATCTGCGATAATTGGGCTTAATGTACAACGGTGCAACATTAGTATTGAGCATGCACTTCATGCAGCGCGATGCGTGGAGGACTGGCAAGCCGATCATAACGGTGTTGTGGAGGGCGAACATGATGTGGATCGCGCGTTTCTAGGCTCAAGCATTGGAGCAGCCTCTATTGTTTGCCGTATGGCTCACATTTACCCTGCAGCATTTGCAACGGCTTCTGATTTGGTCCATGTGACCTAGATATAGCCCTGGGTGGCAAATGTCCAGCACAAGAATATTTAGCCAGTTGTGAACTCACCGGTGGACCTAGCGCTTGGAACCTTGGCGTAAAATGAGAATGGGCTCCACTCGAGAGCTTTTCGAACGGTATTCGAGAGATCAGTCCGGAAAGGTTCCTCAAGCAAACAGTTTCATTTATAACTTATATCCCTTCAAGAATAGGTGGTAGACTTCACGGCTCGGAAGAACACGGCCCTGCATGATGAAGCGAATTCAAAGGAACCCATCGACAGACACGGACAGTCAGGGCGCAACCCTGAGCATCAATTCGGTTCCGTAGATGAGATGCAGATCGGGGTTGCCGGGCTCGTTATTGATGATGGCATGAATTTCTTCAGGCTCTGGCGGCGCATATATGAATACTTTCGAAAAGGCTTGAGTTTTTCTGAAGAGACATCAATAAGTTATTCAAAAAGGTTTTTCAGCCCTTTGAATGACCAGGTGCGAATTTACCTCGAAATAGAGCTGTGCACCATCGTATGAAGGGGCAAGTATATGAGTTGATGAACACGAGCGTGCCGATCAATGCTCTCTCCCAAGGATCATTGGAAGCCGACACGGTTTCAGTGGAATTTTCTGGAAGAACAGGTTGCTCTTGCGCGAGTTTGGAGGCTCAGGTAATCCTAGAAAACGCTCCAGTTTCGTTCGGATCTCAGGGAACAAAACACAAAAAGAGAACAGTATCCCTCTTGTCCGAAAAATTCCACGTGCTGCTCCCTGACTGCTTCCTGGAGCGGCTTGGATTCTGTCCCTGAATCTTCAATACAAATTTATACCTTGACTTAAGCTGGATTATTTTGAACAGTATGACATATCTTGGTAGTCAGCAGGTTGCCTATCCTATCACGGTGGGAATCGTCAAAACGTCAGATTCGTTGACTTGAATGTCGACTTTAGGGTTTGTCCGATACTTCGTTCTGGTACGTTTCCTCGGTTGCGTCTTGTGGCGTGGAAGTCGCAGGTTGGCTAGTCAGCTCAATGTTTCGAAAAGGTTTAGTATGTAGTTTAGAGAGAAGAAGATACAGAGGCGCCTCTCTGAATGCTCTAGATCCTTCTCCCCTTATAACGGAAACTGCAGACGACAGTACGGATCGAACTATTCAGTCTTCTGCGAAGTTCAAGAGGCTGTCGCTTCTGTACGTGCTAGCCGGCAGATCGATAGATGACGTAATGGAATGGATTGAAAAGAACAATTTGCACGAGGATTGCTCTTTAGTTTCAGTTCGTGCCTCCGAAAGCGCGGAAGGCAGTCAGGGTGACTTACACCCAAGGGGGGCTGAGTTCGAGTGCACGAACGTTGTAACTGAATCACCAGACCAGAGAGACTTGTCAGGAATGCAAAAACAACCTCCTAATCCAGCTGCTGAGGACTCTATGGTGGGGATGGAAAAGACCAGAAAATCACCTGAGGAGAGCGATAATCTCACTCAGCATAGAACAAATCGGGAGCTTCACGCAACTCCTTCTCAACCTGAGAGCGCTCGCAATGAACAGTCTGGAAAAACAGTTTCATCGGAGGTGCCACCCAGTCGCAACGCGAAGAGACCAAGAGGCAAGAAAAGACAAGATCAAACGAAAAAGCGCTCCTCTAGGAATTCAACTTTGGGTTTTCTCGGGCGAGCAGCTGTTCTCTTTCTCCTCAAGGTACTGCTTTCTCATAAGCAGTGGTCAAATTTGAGAACTGCTGTCGTGTTAGGCACGATGTTTCCTGGCCCGCAACAGGCTGCAGCCATCGCGTTGTTTCAGCCTCTCGCATTATCATACGCCGTTGCTCCTGCCCTTCAAAGAATGCAGCCGAACTTGTGGCGCTCGATAGATTTTTGGCAGCGTGTCCTGCCTATATATGTTGCCTTTAAGATGACCCAAAAGCGAGCTAGCAGGCTGAAGGCGGAAGACGCGCTTGCATTATGGGAAAAACGCCATTTGTGGGGGAGCGAGCGTGTTTATCGACTCTGTGTTGAGCTGGGAGGTGCATATTTGAAAAATGGTATAATTTTGAGCACTCGCAGTGACTTTCTCCCGCAACCATGGTGCTGTCGTCTGTGGGATTTGCCTCACAAGTTGCGAGCAATGCCAATCGAAGAGGTCAGAGCAACCGTGCTTGAATGCTTCAGCATGCCAATGGAAAGCATTTTTCTATGGTATGATAAGAATCCATTGGCTTCTGCGACAGTGGCTCAAATTCACAAGTGCGAAATGCCTGACGGGCGCCTAGTGGTTCTCAAAGTTCAATATCCTGGTCAGGAGCGGCTTTGTCAGAGAGATTTTCGCAACCTTCGCCTTTTAGCTCGTCTCCTTCAGGCCCTCGACCTGCGATTCAATTTAATGGCCATCATTCGAGAATATGAGCGTCTCGTGCCACTGGAATTTGATTTTGAACGTGAGGCGCGAATGATGACGGTCATCAGACGGAACCTACGGCAGGCTAATCTCGCACATGTCATCACTGTCCCTGAAATTGTCAACGACCTTGTTGCGAGGCGTGCACTCGTCATGACGTATATACCGGGTTGCAATCTCCTCGACCAGGAAAAAATTCGCAGTTGGGATCTTGATGCGCGAACGCTTTTGGAAAATGTTGCTGCTGTATTTGGACAGATGATCCTTGTAGACGGTATTTTCCATGCGGACCCCCATCCAGGCAACTTCATTGTCATGCAAGACGGAAGAATTGCACTCATTGACTTTGGACAGGTCAAGCGCATCCGCGAGTTCGTTCGTCGACGTCTCTGTTGGCTCTACCTTGCCATCACAGACTGTGATGAACCTTTGATCGCGGCTCGATTCCAGGAACTGGGGGTGCGCTTTGATGCGACGGCAGGTTTTCGATCGAACGTTATTTGGACACCTCTAGAGTCGCGGCCGAGTGCCAGTGAGACGCTCCGCGAACAGAGCGAACTAGAATCCCTAAGCGGCTCAGGGACTGGTGATGCGCGCCTCGCTCGTCACTCGTCTATTCATTCGATTGCGCGGATGGGATCCTTCATGTACACACCGACAGATGCAGAATTTGCTTTGTTCGCTCGTTACCTGTTCGATACTTCGACCCTCGATGAAATAGACATGAACTCTATGGGTTCGTTGAATCTGCTGCGTTTCATCCGCTTCCAAGAGTATCCAGAGGACATATACATTGTTTTACGTGTTATGCGCCTTCTCCGGTACCTTGCCGATCAGCTGAACGTGACGATATCGATGGCTGAAATCTTCGCGACGTATGCAGCTCGAGGCATCCGCAAAGTCGCTCAAGCGAGCATCAATCCTGGAGCAACACTTGAGCGAAGATCTCAGTGGTCACAGCTACGTCGTTATCAATCGGTTTCTCCCATGAAAGACAGCAGAGACACTTCCCCGTCCAGCTCGAGAGGCAGAATCGCAACACGAGCATCCGCAATTCGATCAGGACGGACACACGAAGATCTAGCGGCACATGGAGCTCGCGCAGACCGCGCCATGTCTCTGCCAAACACTCCGTTACACAATTCTTCTTTCAAATGGAATACAACCGCAAGTAATGTGTCCGGAACAACACCACCTGGGAGGCCGACTGACTAAAGTTGGAAATGGAAACCAAAACCCGGAATTTATTCTTTTTTCTCTTGTCCGGGCACGTTTTGCGGAGTGCGGAAACCTGGGTGCTGGATGTGTCTCATATGGCGGTGTGCTTCGCCGGTGACCTGAGCCATAATAATTCCTAGATTACAGGGAATAGCCCTTCATGCTTTCGTGTGCGCTTTGTTTGATGAAAATGAGTGCAATCTGTTGTACATGAGATCCTTAGGATATTTTTCGTAGACATTAACGTTAAAGAGCGGTCCTTTGTAAATTTGGCGAGCCTTCCATGGGTTTGATCGGCATTGTGTGACCCACTTTAGAGTTAAAGACGAACTAATCGTCTAGGATATGCGAAACATGAGGATATTTCGATGAGAATGCAGAAACCAGAGGAACCAATCCCGTTCGCATATTAAAACCAGTATAATTGGTCCTACCATAGACAGAACCGTAAAACTCAGTACAGGTGACCAAGGTACGAGTGGCCATCGAGTGTAGAGAATCGGCGGGCACTTGTTCAAAAAACTAGCTTGTCAACTTCAACCAGCCTTGTCCCTGCGTTTGCCTTCTAGCGGATATGAACGCAAACAAATTTGGGCGTAGCGAGCGCTTCGGTAAGGAGTGCTCTCTGCTGGTTGTTGACGTGCAGAACGATTTTGCAGACAAAGCTGGTGCCCTCTACGTGACGGGAGGTGAACAGATTGTGCCGCTCATCAACGAAATCCGCTTTGCTTTCCAAACGGTTGTATTCACTAAAGACTGGCACCCTCCGGGTCACATATCTTTTGCGAGTGCCCACGCTGGAAAGCGGCCTTTCGAGTCGCTCTGTGCAGACAGCTCGAACGTCGCAAGGACGCTTTGGCCTGAACACTGCGTGCAGAATACGTGGGGAGCGGAGCTGCATCCTGAGTTGATAGTACGCTATGATATAGACATCATTTTCGAAAAAGCTACAAAAGTTGACAAGGATTCGTATTCTGCTTTCCGAGACGAGGCCGGTGAAGAAACGGAACTGAGAGAAATTTTGGAGAAGCGTGGTGTAAGCAATGTGTATGTTTGTGGTCTCGCATTCGACTATTGTGTCGGTTGTACTGCATTAGATGCGGTTAAAGCCGGCTTCGAAGTGTTCTTGATTGAAAATGCCACCATGCCTATCAGCAAGGAAGGCCGACAACAAATGATGCAACGGCTCCATGATAATGGTGTTCACATGATAACGTATGCTCGCTCCGAATAGCATGTTTGGGATCTTTAGAATTCCGGCTCCTCAAAGCATAGCAATGATTCGTGGCTCTGATTCATTCGAGACTCATCGGCTCAAAGCGGCAACATTTGTGAGTCGAGTAGGAAAAATGTAGTCAAACTAGAAAAATCCAAGGAATGAAAGATACCACGGAGTATACGGACTAAGAAGTGTCTTTTACATTGAATGATTAGCATTTGCGTAAGTCCCTTTCTCCGGAATCACCAAATGATGGTCGTTGATGGGACCTGGCATAAATTTCTGTAAAAATTTCATTCAAATGTACGCAGTAAGGACGCAACCATCAAAAACCGGGAAAAAGGATTCGGGTAGCGTCCTCAGGCCCAGATAGCATTCCAGCAGTAGCTACATAGAAGTCGGAAGCATTTTCTGACGATCGCACCAGACGCGTAGTATTCGAAAGGTTTTTCACAAGCTAATGATGATATGTTATGCAAGCCCACAAGAAACGAAGGAAACTTATGTCTGGCCTTGAAGCTTTACATCAGCAATTGAAAGAGAGGTAAACAATCTGTTGCCAAATACATTTGGCGTTGAAGCGAGGAAAACAAAGAAAAAAATCAACAATTGGAATGCGAAAGTTATCCATCTACACTAAAATCCGGGTTTTTCCTGGGTTTAACCACGATCATGCTCAAGCCTCATCCCAGCCAAAGAGACTACGGGCATACACAAAGTTCGGGAGCTCGGTCTTCATCACAGACCCACAGATCGATCGAACGGAGTTTTCCTTCTGACCGCTTTCACCGACACCGACCGCAGCGACATGTTCCAATTCTGTTGACGGTTCTGCTGACCTTAAAGACTCACAACCGGCAGAGCCATAGTCTCGATTCAGCCTGCTCCAAATCGCGTGCCAGGTATCTGCCTGCGAATCACTACGCAAGTTTGCAATCGAGTAGCGTATCCAGAATTTCTCCGGTTCTGGTCGACTTGATTGCTCCTTGAGCTCGCCAGCCATTTGCAAAACTAAAACCCGCTGCAGCTCGTCATGCGTCATGTTCGGTCTTTTGAATGAAAAGGTAGTACTCACGACACATTCGAGCCAAGCCCGGAGCGACGTTTCTGCCGTCCTCTTAAGCATATCAATTACCTCGTACAACGAGCCAAAGTTTTCGAGATCCTGCTGCAAACTTAGAAAAACATCCGCTGCAAAGCATATCGCGAACGCTATGCAGGGTAGAATCCTGGTTTCCGAGCCATCCAGCATCGAGGACGCTCCAACAGCGTGGCGCAAGGGGCCTATCACCACGTCTGCAAGCGAGCCACCAATGTTGTCTCGTATACCATAGAAAAATTCGACTTCTGCCTTCGAAAAGAAGCGAAATAATGGACAGATGCGGTCATAACTTTCCACAATGCAGTTCTCGATAGAACTGCACGCGCGGAGCAAAATATCTGCAAAGGATTCAAGCAGTAATGGTACTATTGGAGATGCCGCTCGCGCACCACACCGATCCCTGGTGATTGTCTCGGCCGATGCAGCGCCCCTAAACTTTTCTAACTTTAGCGGGACGCCGTCTGACTCTAGTTCAAACGCTGTCACACTCGCTCGGGGTGAATCGCGAGGTGCTCTGAATCGTGAGCGCGTCTCCCTGCTCGTCGCAGTGCAAATGCGCAAGGGCGTCCAGGCAGCTGTGCCAGCATCCTCCCCGTATGCCACTGCAGTTTGCCTATGAGCACATTCGGCCACGAGATTAAGTAAAATTCGCTTGTAATTTTCAGATACGCCTACTACATGCCGCGAAACTTCTCCCGAAACAAGCGTTTCAAGTGGCTGCACTAGTCGCAACAGAATCTTTCGCTTTGCAGAGCGGAAAAATAGCATTCCTGTACTCTCATCCGCGTTTGGTGGCTGCTCTGCCAGATCGGAAACTGCGACCTCGCGCATCACGTCCGAGAGTGAAATTGCCGCCTCTTCATTTTGTCGATTATTCATCTGGTCCCCATCAAAAACGCTCAGTGCACGCAGAACCGCGTGAACCCATTGTTTCTGTGCTGAGTCGAGTGCATCCAGCGGGAGCGCGACAAGCCTCGGCTGCAGGTCAGCCATGTTCAGATGATCGCATATATCCTCAAAATTCTGGGGAGAATTCACGATCTGGTCCCATTCGAGAGATCTCAGTCGCAGTGTGATTGTGTCTTTGGACAAGGACTGCTCTTGTACGCAGCATAGCGTGTCCAGCAGGGCAGTGACAGCGCGGATCGCAAATTGGACTCCTGAAAGAAGCGTGGCAGTGGAAGATCTCTGCAGTTCTGTGACGACTTGAGCGCTATGATACAGAACAAGTCTCTGCACGACCTCCACTGCCTCTAAATCGAGGTCAATTTGCAGCCACAGCAGGACGCCGAGACACTCATGGCGACCGTGTTGAGCACTGTCGTACGCGGAATCTAAACAGAGACTGCAGGCTGCCCTACAAAGACACTCCAGCAGCTCCTCACGAGAAGACGTGCATTGTGCTCGCAGCTCAGATTCGATATGGTTCTGTAGTTTTTCTGAAGGCTGCCCCATATCAGCAGTGTCTGTTGGAATCGGAGTCAACAGAAGGCTACATTGGTAGTGTAGAATACGAGCCTTCACTAGCTCAGTCCATGTCCCAATTTTTGCACAGCGCCAGGCCCGCCTGAGCAGGCGACTCGCTGTCCGTAGTCGTTCGATTTGAAAGTATTCGAGACCGAGACGAGCGGGGGCGGCCGTCACTTGAGAAGCGTCAAAGGAATCAACTGCCTCTGTTGCAGACCTTGTATCGCCAGCTTCCGGGCGGCGCGCTCGGACAGAAAGGCCTAGTCTAGTGGCGTCATTATCTACAGCGAGTCGCTCGAATCCAGCTTGAAAATAGTTCGACACGGTTTGTTCAGACGGTGCTGAGACTTCATTCTGAAAAGAGCCGTCACAACTCAGACGGCTCGTTATCCTCCGGAACGGCTTTATTTGGAAGCCTTCAAGTCGATCCTGCAGAACGAGAACTTCAACCGGGAACACTTGCACGCGATCCTCCAAAGTTTCCAGGGCTGCCGCTGCCGCTAAAGCTCGATGATAGTTCTGCACGAGGATGCCATTTACTTGCGCATCGTGAGTTTTCAACTCACTGGACAGGCCGTCTGATGCTCTTTCCATAACCGAGCATCGGTGCAACCGAATTTGTCCTAACACGATCGGGACCTGTTTCCCCAAGTTAAAGAGACTTGAGAACGACTGCTAGCCTCTGGGGGACTCTGGCAGAAAAAATGGTGGCAACCAGTGCCCATAGGACCCGTTCGTCGCCCAGAACTGGAATGCCGATTGAACAGCTACTTGGTGCAATGGCCGCGCGCCACTGTCTGGCGCCAGGGCAGAGACATCGCATTTGGCTAGGCTCTCGATGTGCTGAGACGCCCAACACAACGTTGCACGCATCTCTTTGCGCTCGAGCGCCCTGGACCCAGAGACTCGCCATGCCTTCGGCTTCAGTCCTCTGGAAAAGGATTTCGTACAGAGAGATCCTTCTCCAAGGATTCTGTGGAAGCGTTTCGGGGCGGGGACCGCGAATAAAAGATCTTCCGGACACATTCCCATCCAACCTTCGAGGCGAGGGCAGAGCGCTCGGCAGCCACGATGCAAATCGAGATTTCTCGCTCTGAGACATCAAGCCAGACGCACAAGGAACACTCATCGACAAAACATCCCATGCATCTAAGACACTCCCAAACGAATGCCACCGACCCGAGGCACGAGATGCTGTCCCCGACTCACGACATTCGCGCCAGTGTGGGTCTGGAATAAACTAGTAGGAATGGCGCTGGATGTGTCACAGACCATGGTGAACTGAACATGCTCCAGTCTCGCGAACGCGCAGCTCCGCCTTCATTTCAGGTGGCGCCACGAAATTTTCGCTACCTGTCGGTCTTGTGACCGCGTTCGGGACGCGTCTCGAGACGCCGAACAGTGGCTGCGAGGCGCACCTGGTCTGGTGCGATCGTGTGCGAAAGGGCGCGCCTTACCATCACGTCAGACGGCAGCGCTTCCGCTGGGATCAGCGAATTGATTCGAGCGTGATTGTCCCAGGGCCACGGTGAATTCATCTGCAACGAATTTCTGAGGAGTTTGACGAGTGCTAGCTCGTGCGAAAAGCATGGCGTTCGTTTATACTTTTGCTTGTAAAACATGGAAGGCTGTTTCGTTCGAAACGCGACACGTGAGTTGCGGGTGCCAAAGTCTCAGGAAACGTCAGCGAGCGGGAAGTTGGCTGGCGAGAAAAACCGTGAAAGATGTGTCGCGGACGCGAACCGCACTCGCCTTGCGAGCGGGCAGTGAGGTGCCACAGGAGCGTCCACTGCAAAAATCGCTATTGAAAGGAGCAAGCGTACTCGTAGCGCTTCTCGCCGCATTTTCTCCTTTGTTGGGTGACCCAACAGAAGCACTTGCGGCTCAGGGTGGCGGCCGAGTCGGCGGCTCGTCATTTCGAGCACCAGTCACGCGCTCGGCACCGTCGCGAAGCTACAGCGGGCCCTCAGGCGGCGTCGGTGGGTACTACTACAGCCCGGCACCTATTTTCCCGGTGACGCCGTTTTTCTTCGGGCCTGTTGTGGTCCCTTTTGGCTTCACTGGCTTTGGTACTTTCCTCTTCGCAGCCGCCTTCCTTGCGTTCGCCACCAGAGCGCTTGGTTCGGCACGTGACTGGAGTCACCTCCGCTATAACAGGTGATGATGATTCGTTGATATCGGAAAAGACAACACTGGTCAAGTTGAAAGTTGGTTTGCTGAGCACGGCCCGAGAGCTGCAACAAGAACTGGAGGAAATCGCGCTGCATAGCAAAACGGACACGATCGCCGGTTTGCAGCAGGTCCTCCAAGAGACGACGCTGGCGCTGTATCGCAACCCCGACTACTGGAGCCACGGGAGCATAGAAACTACAGTGGCCTCATTCTCTGAGGCTGAAGCGGTCTTCAATCGCGAGTCGTTCGCAGAACGCGGCAAGCTGGAGCGGGAGACGCTGTCGAATGTCGCAGGCCGAGTTGACGTGAGACGACGGAATAATTCAGAATTGGATCCCACAGATATGCGAATCAGCGAGTACATCGTGGTAACATTGATCGTTGCCGCAAGTGGCCGTATTCCGAGTCTCCCGAAGCAGATCCGAAACAGTGGCGATGTCGAGGCGACGTTGCGGGCACTCAGCAGCATTCCGCGGGAGAGTTTGCAGGGTGTGGAGGTCATCTGGTCGCCGCAGTCCCTCGAGGATGTCTTAACGGAACGCGAAATGCTCACGGACCACCCAGAGCTGGTCCGAATCTGAACTTGCAATAGATGCAGCGGCAGCTCTCTACGTAATGTTGAGTGGTTTCTTCGTGCGGCGGACGCGATATGCGACGCAGGTGCGTTCTATGACATCCCTCTCGGCTACCATCGTCGTACCACCGTAACCTCTGTCGTCCGAGATACAGTTCCAAGGGGAGCACTGCCGAGCACAATCGCATTTCGTTCGCAAAGGAGCCCGTTGTCCAATATTGATCCATTGGGGTCACGCCGGGTAATTTGCTCGTAAGTAAGAAAGCAAAGGGGAGCCATGATTCACCATCAAGTCATAACATGCAGAAATTGCATTGTAAACTAATGGTGTAGATGATATGTGGTCGCGATCCATGCATACAAATATGGTCACCAGCAGGTGAGCTTATAAACTGGCGCTCCAAAAGCAGCGGGAGGTCATCGCTGAACGCTAAGCCATCTTTTCTATGTGGATCAAGGCAGCCCTCAAGATGTTACGCTCTTTTACATGTACGTTCGCATGCGACTTGTTCGAACCCTTATTCGACTGAGATCGACGGCCGGAGAGACTGGATGCCACACTGCGTGGACCCAGTATTCAATAGTTCTTGTCCAGAACAGCACATACATTGGAGTGGACTGAGTTTCTAACAATTTTTGCCCAGAACAGCACAGACGTAGGAGTGGATCCAGTTTCTAATAATTTTTGCTCAGAGCAACGCATACATAGGAAAGAGCGCAGCGGGTCTCATTGTCGCGAGGCAGATTATGTGGTTCTAGAGTTCCACAATGACTGTTCCCTTACGAGTTGCCCTTGATCCGTGGTTCACAACGGAGGTGACTGAGCCACCCACAATTGCACATCGATGTTGATAAACAAAGTGGATTGACCAGTCAGCGATGGCCTGCAATAAGCTGCCACAGCGATTTGCTGGGGAGGTGAGGCGAATCAGCAACGTCAGGATCTCATCGACTTCGCCGGCACGCTGTTGCAACAATTATGTTTGTGACTGCTGGAGCAACTTTCGTACAGATCTGTTTGAGGCCAGGCAAGGCTGTTAGCAGCGCTCGCGTAGCAAGTTCCACGCCAGCTCACTGGAAAATGAGCGGCAGTGAGGGCTTCCTGGGGAAAAATGCGGTTTTTGCACAAACTATGTTGCGCGTCAAGGATCCTGCCCAATCGCGGCGGTTCTACGAGGCACTCGGTCTGCGCTTCCTAACTCGATTCGATTTTCCCGAGCTTTCTTTTTCGCTATACTTTTTCGCCCTTGAAGACGATATAACAGTGCCGGACGAGAGCGCTCCCCAGCCGGAACGGGCCAAGTGGCTCTTCTCTAGACCGTATCCCACGTTGGAGCTCACGCACAACTGGGGTTCAGAGAAAGATCCTAACTTTAAGTACGCCAACGGGAACACCGAACCAGGAAAAGGCTATGGGCACATTGGGTTTCTCGTAGATGACTTGCACGCAAGCTGTGCGAAAGTTGAAAAGGCCGGCTACACTGTTTCGCGGAAGCCCGGGCCTTTCCAGAACGTGGGCGAGATCGCGTTCATAAGGGACCCTGACGACTATTGGATCGAACTGATTCAGAAATCAAAGCCATCTGCTCCTTGAGTTCTTGAAAGCGATGCGGATGAACGTGTGGCACACGAGGTACTCGCCCTCCCCCCGATCCAAACCGAATCTCTGATGATCATCCCCCGGCCGTGAGACCCGCATCCGAAGAGACTTCCTGCCTTGGAACACATATTTTGCATTGACTGTTTGCTTTCTGAAGCAACCTCACGGCGGTTCTAAGGGGTCGATGAAGGTCGAGAAACCGCTCTCTCTGCGAATTAGGGGGCCACAATAGCTTGTTCACTCAGAAAACTGGCTGCCAAAACGAACGCATGAAGTAATCACATCGTTGCGAACGCTTCCTGCATGATGTATGTGGATAGATCACCGACAATAAGGCTGCCTCGACTCGCCCGATCTTTTACTGAAGTTTTCGGCGTCGAGAATCGATCGCGCTCTGCGCGGAAAGGCAGGAAGCGCTGGAGTGATTTGAATGCGCCACGGAACGTCTACAACGACCCCATGAAGAAGTATCAGACTGGAATGAAATGCTGCGCATGAACGAACGACTCACATATAAACCGCCGAATGGGAAGAGTCGTTTATCCGGGAACGTTTGTAGCTTCTCAAACCCGAGAGGCTACTCGGATTGAGGCTTGTCCCCGGTTACCTGGGCCTTGATGCGATGAGAAATAACGCCGAGTAAATTTCCGGAGTGGTGCATACAGGAGGTTCTAGAGCATCTCCATGGGAGACTTTCGCTCGGAATATCTACTTTCTGCCCCAGTGGCTGCAAAACAAGAAAGAACAGCAGAAACTCCGAGATTTTGTGGCACGGCAGCGCAGGGGGCGTCGACACAAACAAAAAGAGGATCCATTCGAACTAGTCCGAAAAATTATCCAATAATCCCGGTATGACCACGAAAATATGATCAGCAATACAGCGCATATCCGCCATGAAACTACGTGCAGAAGCGAGGGCATGCATCCTCGTGGCAGGAACACCCCAATCGGGTGGGAGAAAGTCGCGAGCGCTGCGCGATCATTCACCAGAAATTGTCGGGAGGGCTCGCTAGACTGAAAATTGTATCGGGTTGTCGAACGAGTGAAACTGTTCAGAACGGGAGAATTGCAGAGGAGGTTTTGAGTATCCATATAGCAGTGCCAAGATCGACTCATCTTTATTGTGCCTATGCTATTTGGAGAGTATCGGTAAGTAGGCAATAGGATACGGAAATATCTGAAGACAGTAGCGACTATGGAGGTTCTCCAGGTCGTGCAGTTGATCGAAGCAAACTCTCTCGGCTTTCTCAATCCGGTTCGTTTAGGCGATGTAAAGGCTTCCAAGAGGAAATTGGCTCCGAAAAGTGCTCGACAGAAAGCGTTAAAGCTCCGCCGTCCGAGCAGTTTGGCGAGAACCTCCTCGGCAAGAATATGGCGATTCTTGATGCAGAGACGCGAAGTCCTCGAGACAACAGTGGCTCATCCGCGGTGGGAGGAGTATGCAGGCAACTTCATTCTAAGGCCTCAACCACCATCTACGCAAACTACTATCCATCTAAGCTCTCAGAGAGGATATCGCCCGAAGGCGCTCATTCACTTTCTCGGAGGTGCCTTTGCAGGAGCCGCACCGCAAATCGTCTACAGGTGGTTTCTCGAGCAGTTGTCCATGGAGGGATATGTGGTGGTTACTACGCCCTATCGGCTCTCATTCGACCATCTTTCCACGGTGGACGAGGTTCTGTCACGTTTCTCAGCCGCAGCAGGGATGCTTGCTCTCGACTACGGTGACATCCCTGTAATCGGCATTGGTCATTCCTTAGGAGCTCTATTGCAAACCATAAGTGGAAGCTTCTTTAGCGGCGCCGACGGAAGTCGAGCCATTAACGTCTTGATTGCGTACAACAATCGACGAGCGGAAGATGCAATACCGCTATTCCGCGAATTTATCGCGCCAACAGTCATCAACGTGGCGGAAACAAATGAACTCGCTGACGCCTTGGAGCGGCTTTTTGTGGACGCTCCAGCAGCATTGGATACGATCTTCGACACGATGGTAGAAACATTATATCCGAGTGCTCGGCGCAATCCCCTTCTCGAGTTACTGCGACAGTCCAGGTCGCTCGCGCAGCAGCTTCCGCCGTTGTTCGCAGAGGTCGCCGATGGCGCTACGGCGTTCAATCCCGACCCAGCAGAAATTGTCGAGGCGATTCGTTCAATGTACAAAGTACGCCAGACATTGCTGGTTAGCTTCCAAAACGATACCCTAGATGATACGCCCTCGCTTTATCGCGTTCTAGACATGAGTCGAGGCGCGACCTTCATTCGTGTCGGCGGAAGCCATATAACACCTTGTACACAAGACTTGCTAGATCCAAACCTATTCAGGGACAGGACAGCTGCATCGGGCTCCCGTTTCGAAGAATTTGATGCTACTACAATTTTACGGGAATCTCTGCGAAGATTAGTGCTTCGCGAGGCCTCTCTTCTGAAAAACAGTGTTGTTGCGTATCTGGATCGTGCATTGGAAAAACTTTGAAGGTGCAGTTTCAACCTTGAGATATCGAAATTCAAAATCGATCGTTCATATACGCGCACCGCCGCGCGCGCGCAAACGAATAGGAATTCCGATTTCCATGATATGGTCTTTCACTCCTGCTCCTCCTCAGCTTCTGCAAGCCATTTCAGGAAAGGTTCCAGCTCAGCCAATAGTTTTTCCGCTCTCGATGTAGATATGTGCGCTCGTGCCCCGATGGTTTCTGTACCCATCTGGGCCCATTCAAACAAAATGCGCTCTTCCAAGAGGTCAACTTCGTAAAGCAACTGCACCAAATACGAGAAAAAGTTTGTCGGAAGCATTTCTCGCACACTGCACGCAGCGCTATGATCGAGTATGCGCATTTTTGCCTCTTTAGTGGAAGCAAATCGTTGAATCAGGGATTTCCAACGAAAGAGGGAGCTACGCAGCGCATGGATAGCGTGAGCATTAGCATCTCCTCTATTCAATGGTGATTCGCGAACGAGGGTAGCAAGTATCTCCCCCACAATATCCTCTGGCAATCGGTCGTACGCTAGTCTGAGGCTGCTAAGTTCAACAGCAGTGTCATCTGCAGTGTTATCATTCCGAACAGCCCTCAAAATCGTCTCTGCGAGTTCGCGTTTGAAGGGCGAGTCTGTGCACTCCTGTTCAGCAAGCTCGGCTCGTGTAACCTCACATTCATCCTCTGAAAAAGATGTTGGAGATTCAGACTCGTTAGATGTGCTTAGAACCGATTCCAGCTCATCTTCAAGAGTAAAACAGTATTCAAAAGGGTTGCGCAGGCCTCGCAAGAACCTCTTTTCGCAACGGTACAAGGAACTATGGTTTCGTTCACCAACGCCCCTTGATCTCCAATCGTGACCAATTTTCGACAGCAGCACCGGGGAATGTACGGATCGGTCACTTGCGCTTTCATCAAGATCCCCGAGAACGTCATCTGGTCGGGAGCCGTCTTGGCTCGAAGTATCCTCCGATTCTGACCCCGCTGACTCGGTGGGCGACTCTGAAACTCTTGTTTGGGGCTTAAAGATGACGTGCCCTTCTGGGATATGAGCGCCTTCGGATACAACAACATCCGGCCCGACGACGCATCCGCCATCGATTCGGGCTCCTTTCATGATACGAGTGTTCCGACACAGTATCGCATCCCTGATGATGCATCCCTTTTCGACGACACACTCATCTAAGAGAATGGTGTTTTCGATGTAGCATTGCTCAGATACGTGGACGCCAGCGGAAATGACGCAATCGATAACCCGCGAATCTGCCCAAACTGTCGAGTTCGATGCTGCGACTGAGTTTTCGACCTGGTGCGACATTTCAGGACCCCAGGATTCGATCGATGGTCTTTTCTCAGCAGAACGACTGAGCAAGTTCTTCACTGGCAACCCCGCCTCTCTCAACTCATGCGTTTGTGCTGGCGAGCCGAGCCATCCATGAGCAAAGTCTTTCGCGACCTGAAAGTACGATGAGACATCATGCACGCATCGGCAATATTCACCACGCTCTGACAAATCCAAATAGTATATTCGGTTTCCCGTCACTTCCATAAAATCTGACTCGATCTTGTTCCTCATGTAATCGCGCAACTCTTCATAGTCAAAATTTTCGCGGAATTCTATCAAAACCTCCGGAGATAGAATATCGCAAAGACAGTCACAAAGACCTGTTTGCAGGCGAAGATAATCCCTCTCACCCCAAACATGGTTCTTAATGAAGAGGCAACTACCGGCGTCTATTGATGGATTATAAAGCAGGAGCTGATTGCTGTTTGCATCGACCCCAACCAGGACACCATGTCCATGTCTGTTGATGAAAGGCATGGAAGAATGTCTGAAAAAAAGGCAAGTTGCGGTCCAGCTTGAGTCTGCCTCGTGACGCGAACGGTGTTCCGCTGCGATTACCCGGTAATTGGCGTTGGAAACAGACAATACGTCGACAATAATAAACTCTTTTTTCGGCCGCAGACTTTCTCTTGAGTCGAGTTCCCGCAAGACTTCTCCAACGCTTGAGAAGCCTCGCGTTCCAGCAGCTAGCAGTGTTTTCCGAGCTCGCCCGCGTTCCGAAACCCGAGAGGTCTCTAAAAAGCGACTAATCGCTGCAACGTATGCTTGCTTGTTGCTGATCACAGATACGAGAATTTCTGTAACCCCGCCACGTTCGAGCTGGTATAGTGCAAATTCTAACAAGGTCACGTTGCAGAGCGGTAGCAAGCAGGCTGGCTGTTCCGCTCGGACGAGAGTGGACAGATTTCTGTCCCTTCTTGAGTCCACGACAAGCACTGCTAGGAGCTCATAATTATTGCTTGCTTCCATTTAAGCAGTTAAGACAAACTTCACGACCGTTTTACTGACTGCTGACGCAGGCCTGTTGAATGACGAAGCCGGATGTCATGCTTAATTGAATCAAAATTGAATTTCGTGCGCCTTGTCTTTGTGCAAGGAATGAGCAAAGGCTGAGGATTTTGAAGTTGCCGAAATTCAGGTGGAAGCCAGCCAACCTTGGTGAAAATACACTGAAAAATTGTCCTCCTCACAAAAAATTGCGGAAGAGGCTCTTCTTTCCATCTGTGAAGATGACGCAAAGTTGGAAAACTTTCGCACAACTCAGATTGGGAAGCGATAAACCTTGCTCTCGAATGATAGCCATGGCGTACTGGAATTCTCTAGTGGATTAGCCATATTCTGCACGACTTCAAGGTCAAAAAACTAGCAAACACGGGGCAAGAGAAAGGTATCCGAAACGGCTGGAATGAATCATCATTTGATTCTTGGGAGCAGATTCTCTCTTCTTCAAGAATTCCATCACGTGCTCGAGACCTGAGCACGACCATGTCCTCAGTTGTCTCTGAGGGCCTTCCGTGCAGATTCCCATGGAGAGACGTCACCGTTCGGCCTAGACACTTAAGCAAAGTTGACGGCTCCTCACTGACCGGGGCTCCGGTTCATGCACGAAAGAGCACTTCCCGGAACAAGCAAACAAGGGTATACGAACAGTTAAATGCTCTGAGCTGGAAACAAAAGCACCATTATGAGGCCTAAGGTGAGAACCAATATACCAAGTATCGGCCTAGGCACTCAGATGCTCCAGATGCCGTGGCCGAAACGCTTCCCGCCAACGTTTAAGAACAATTGCAGCATTGAAGGAACGTGTTTCCGGACGATTTCGTTTTGCTCTCTGGATTGAAGAATGGAGTGTGAACGTGTCCTCAAGGAGCCACACGCACTCGGATAAGCCGCAGTGAACATGATATGGATTCCATTTGCACAGTGCTGAGGCGAGATCCCGAACTAAGGCCTGAATGGCGTTCATCAAGCTGCTCGGTTGTAGATATCGGCTCCCATATGCAGACCACGAAGGCGGCTGCTTCGCGGAATTCAAAAAGCGTCCGGCATGCGTTGAAACAAGTTCGCTCGTCCGAGGAGTTTGAAGAAAAACCTTCGAGGCACCCACCCAGCACACCAGATTATGGTGCCACAAAATGGCCTCATGCAGCCTGCAGATCGGAGAAATGGCTCGCGTCACATCCAGAGCCCACAAGGAGCGGATCGATACTGAGAGCCAACACGGCTCGTCGCGCGAGAGGCCGCAGCCCAGCGGGCAGGCTTGCTCAGTTCCACCATCGGGTATGCCCCGGATAGATGCCAGCGTGACGGAAATGTGGATGCACACACAGCTTCGCGACGTTGCTCCAGCGACTTTGTTGTTGATCCACCGTGAACATTTATCCAAGTGCCCCAAGTGCCTCCGAGTTCCTGTACATATGACATTCACATTGGAGCAAAAACTGCATAATTGAGCGGCTGTTGCGAGGCACCTCGGAATGCATTCGCCAAGAGTGGGCCCTCGGACCAATACTCGAGCCATAGAAAGGAGCGAGAGCGAAACCTGTGGCATGCTCGCTGAGATGCAGATCAAGGTCACGGTTTCAGGAGAGCGCAGTACCAATGGGTGCATCTCCATGCGCAGCGCCAGAAAAGCTCCCTTCGAGCATGAAGGGCAGGAATTTATTCAAGTCGCTTATGAGTCCGCTTCGCCTCTTCGCGGGCGTTCTCGATCACCGGGCCCAAGCTGGGATCAATCTCAGTAATCATTACCGGTCGCTTCAAGTCAAAAGACCGTCGAGCAGCCATGGCCATGACCACGGCGATGCGACCGTCAAAACCGGACGGGAGCGGCAGTGCAGCCGCTTCCGTTTCCTCTGCCATGTCTATCGATCGTGCACCACCAGCACGCATCTCTACGAGATGCTGGACCCAGGCCAGGATCTCCTGTAGGTACGCCTCCGCATAGCGCTCCATGAAGAAATTCAGCGGCTTGTCCCGGTGTTGCCCAATCTTGTCCATGTACTCAGCGGTGTTCGGATACTCGTTGCCCACCGTGATGCTGCCATCGGTTCCGAAGAGTTCCGCTCTTTGATCATATGCTTGGTGTGGCGTTGACCGAGAGTTATCAATGACGCAAATCGCCTCGTTCGCAAATCGCACATGGGTCATCACATGGTCGCAATCGCCGATCTCCGCAATCGCTGGATCGCTGCACAGGCCCGTCGCGAATACTTCAACTGGCTCCGACTTGAGTAAAAATCTTGCCATATCAAAGTCGTGAATTGCCTGATCAAGCCAGATTCCACCAGAGGCTTTTAAATAGCTCACTGGCGGTGGAGCTGGATCCCGAGACACCAAATGTAGCTTAAGCGGCCTCCCGAGAAAGCCCGAGTCGTGCGCGAGACGGGCGCGTTGAAAATTCTGGTCGTATCTTCGTTGAAACGCAACCATCAGCTGGACACCTGATCGTTGCAGACGCCGCAGACGGCGGTCATGCTCCCACTGGGCGACGCTGAGATAGTCACCTCCGGTTTCGCTCGCCAGCTTCAGGCCAGATTTGCGTATCTGCAGGCGCTGTTCTCGCAGGTCCGCATTCGCCGCCTCCAGCGTCGCCAGCGCCTCATCAATCAAGTCCAGTCCAAGTGCAATGGGTTTTTCGCAAAATATGTGCTTGCCGTAGCGAGCGCATTCCTTCATTAATGGTGCATGTGTGTCCGTCGGTGAGCAGATGACGACAGCGTCGACCCGGGGATCATGCACCAGATCCTCCGCTTTCGTATACCAAATGGGTACATGGAAGCGCGCCGCCACCCGCCGTGCCGCCTCCTCCAGCGCGTCGCTCACCGCAACGAGTATCGCATTCGGAACACGATTTGCCAAGTTGTTCGCGTGAACCTGACCTATGCGCCCGCATCCGATGATACCGACGCGCACATGAGAAGGATTATATGCTGCCACTGCACTCTGCGCTGACGCAGTGCCTGCCACAGGGGGCAAAACCTGCTCCGTCAGGGTTCTCAGGAGGACGCGACTAGGTCCTGTTCCCTCAGCTGCCACTGCACCTTCCTCTGCGGGATCGTTGCTCTCATCCGCGTCTGTATCCTCAAGCACCTCGTCCTCCAAGCGAAGGGCGGATGCAGTCAGACGAACAAACGACTCCAGCTCCTGGCGAAGCATAACCTCATAGATTCGCTCCTCTGATGTTTTCGGGCCTTTAGGCTCTCGGGGCTTGCGCTCGCTCGCTTCCAGGCTCAGCAGGTCGCTGCTCGACAACTGCCGGATATCTCGCTCCGGAGGGGCTCGCACGCCAGCGCGAGCATCTTTCAAGCTTCCTGATTGAAGCGTTTCCGACTTTGAGGCAGATCGCCGAAGTAGGCCCGCTCTGTAGTCTGCTCGATACATGCCGTTTACAACCAATTGTTAAAATGAACGCCGCACAACACGCTTCCGACTGGCTCAAGCAGGTGCCGTGGCTGTGGATCAGTGGCCCAGATTGCATATCGGCGCCCGGCGATCTGCGTAGCCGAGTTCGCTCAGCCACGAAACCAAAACTCCAGTGCCACGCTAACGGACAAGACAGAAATCGACCATCCGCGTCAGAGCAAAACGACGAAGAATGCTGATTCGCTGTCATTCGCTACTACAGAGGCTCCGAGATCCATCGCTCAACGACACATGGTGCTCGGCTGGGACTGTCTAAGCGCTATGCAGCAGTCGCGGCAGATCAGGGGCTCGCATCGTGAGCAAGCTCCATGGGATCCAACTTTTGTGCAGAGATGATTGACCCAAAAAGGTGCGATGTGCAGTGCGCAAGCTGGAGATGCTCGCTCTTGCAAGGACGTGGCGCTGGCCACCTTTCCAAGTTCGCGGAATCTCACCAGCAACTGGGTTTACCGGGGACTTGGCTCAAGATAGATCTGACTATGCCACTGGAATACTTACGTCACAGATACCTGAGTAAAAGTCTTTCGGCTGTTGTTGAATTTGCTTTGCTCCAGGTTCTGAGTGAAAGCGCTCACGTGTTCAGGATATTCCAGAGACCCCCACCTGCATATAGTCTTTTTAGCTGTTGTGGAGCGATGTTCTTTCCTACACTGAGATCCCGGAAACCTCCAGAGAATAGCTCTAGCAGTCGTCATTGATATTCGTGCAAAACACGGATCCTGTCTAGAGCCATGCAGATACAAAGTCCTCTCTCTATGGTTTTGGTGAGGACATGCATTGCGAACCTGAAACAGTTTACTTCACAGGGAAGGATCTGCCGAGAGGATACTTTACCTGGAATAGCGAAAGATTTGACCCATGCAGTAGAGGCTCTACTTGCCTGGTGGATACCCCGACAGACACGCACTCTGGCAGCACAACTCGCTCTGGATCTTCTCTACAATCCGTTTAGGAATAACGCCTGAAATCCTCAGCGGTCTTCAATTAGTATGAACAACTTTTGCAGCCTCTAAACGCGCGGTTTCGTGAGCGCAGCCTGCTCTACTGCCATAGGCGGGTAGTACATATTCACTTATGTGCATCAGTCAGGATAGTCTTGTCACGATCCAGGTTGTCGATCATTTCTAGGAAAGCGCACCGTGAAATTTTCGATGCTCTTGTGGAATAGCAAAAACAGAGGAACGGCCTTTGGAGAGAAACTTCTCGTTCACACCAAAGGCTTTTTCATAGTTGTCCTTTTATTCAGTACGGGACACACAGAGCTCCAAATACATTTACTGTTACCTGGATTTTCTCGAATGATTCCTGGTTCCTGAGTCGCTTTTTGCATGAGGTTCTCCCAGTCCCACAAATAACATTCAGAAATGGCCTCTGTTCGGGTGCGCTGTGACTCTCGGCTCTGGCCCTAAAAATCTCTCACTCAGCTGGTTTTGCCTTGATTCAGCTTGATCAGATTCCTCTGTTGATCTGCTGCTGAAAATGGCTCCGATTCCTCGGGATAAGGGACGTCACTCATCTATACAATACACAGAATTTCTTGCTAAAAAATGGAGACGCGGAAACAAACCTTCTACGATGAATACTCTCGATTCGCAACGCATAATTGACCTCTTCAGACGCTGCTTTCAGTACGGCTCTTTCCTCCGATTAGGGTTCACCTTTCAGCTCGATGGTGTGAAGTGAAAGTTCCAGGCCGTTTGCCAAAAGATTTGTGTGATTCCTGTAATTCTAGCTGACTTGGAGCTTTGTTGAATGATGAATACGTCTTCGTCATGAGTAGCACAATTTCATTCGGATTTTCGAATCAGCAACGGAATCCGATTCTGAGGTGCGCTTTCGAGCCGGTCATGATATGCTCTCTGAGCGTAACCAAAAACCGCCTGTATTTTCTGAGCTACTACTACGTTCTCTTTAAAGTTTCGGTCTTTACGACCTCTCGTAACTAGCTGCTGGGTCATTGGTACACTGGCGCGAAAGGTCTTAAGAACTTCAAACGCACCTCTGTATACCTAGAAATGGGGCTTTTATACTCCAAAATGGTATTTCAGCCGCCTCGTCCCCCACAGTACTCGCTTGACTCACATCCAGGATTATTTTGGATATGGACAGCTCATGACTCACGCATACCGGTGTTATTTTATAACCTGTGGAGCACTCGAGAGGCCGGTTATTCGACAGCGTACGCATGAACGAGAGACGGCTTCTGGCTCGAAACAACGGCGAAGTTTTCTGCCAAAGCTGTTTCGAACGGCTTCTCAAAAACGTTCAGAGCGTCATGAACAAGAAGCTTTGGTTGAAAGATCTGAGGTTGAGGAGCTTTTCCGCTCAGTCCGCCAGCGGGTAAGATCCTCCGAAGGGCGTAGAAGAGGTGAAGTTGCAATTAACGGGCGAAATTCTAGTGCAAGCCTGGGCTTTTCTATGCCACTAAATCGATCTGTTGACAAAGATACGCATATCTGCATTCCGCAACAGCGGAGACAGAGACAGGGCCTCCCGGAAGAGTTCTTCACGATTCTCTATTCGCACGGCAATGCAGAAGACCTTGCATCGGCTGGAGCTTACATACAGCTTTTAACAACAGCTCTGGGGTGCAGCGCCATGGCTTATGACTATACTGGCTACGGGCTTTCGCTACCCTGTAGCATGCGTCCGTCGGAAAGTCGATTTTACGGAGACATCCATGCTTGCTATCGATATCTTATTGACACTGGCGTTCCTCCCGAAAGGGTCCTGCTCATCGGACGCTCAATCGGCACAGGACCGACGGTCGAATTAGCCTCTAGGGTTCCCGTGGGTGGCGTTATCTTAATAGCACCTCTTATGAGTTGCTTACGCATTGTAGATCCTGATATTCGTTGCACGGTCTCTTGTCTGGATATGTTTCCCTCCCTAGATCGGATGCATCTCATCAAAGCCCCTGTGCTCATTATCCATGGGTTGCTGGATGACGTGGTTCCTATCTGTCATGGCAAGAGGTTATACCAGCGTTGCCCGCAAAAAACTGAGCCGCTTTGGCTCGAAAAAGCCGCTCACAATGATATCGAACTGCACTACCTATCCAGTGTATTGCAGCGAATTCGTTCTTTTCTTCGATACTGCGCAGCTTTTTTCTCCGAAAGAGAAACCCACCGATCGGAGCCTTCACGCTTGCCTTTTCTGAGAGTTCCTTTGCGTATTCGAAAATGGGGCTCGGACAGAAACCGATAGCACCGTTTGGTTACACGAAATCAGCGCTCCTTTACATTAGTAGAAAAGCGCTCTGAGACTTTACGCGACTTTTTCGGACCCTCAGTGAGCAGAAACGGACTTTAGCGGAGTCCGAGCGTGGGCCTAAACGGAATCGTATAGGTTTCGATCTCTGGTAATCTCTCTTAATTAATCGTACAGGGCCATTGGTTTGAGTAGCTTCCCGGTGATCACCAGCTTGTGTATCCTTGAAAAAAGCCGAGGCCATTTCCGTATATATGCAAGATCATTTGCAGTTTTCACCATTCAAGAGCTCGTTTTTCCATGCAGCATTCGCACTCCTTTGTTCAGCAATCCTCAGATTGCCGCATTTCACACATGGAAACTGGAGGCTGCGTGGTGCAGAGGTTTCTCACCTAACATGAGAATCAAAACTGGCGTCAGATCAATAAAAACTCGGCAACCTGAGGCTTTCTTCGATGCCATAAAGATCAAAGACGAGCGGACACTATGCGCGCCTTGCACTCGGATCCGTGACGATAAACCTAAGCGACTCGCAAAATATCGAAAAATTCGATTCTATGAACACGCTCGTTTGAAGCAGAGGCTCACCAGGTAGTCGAGAACCATATCTCCAAGCTCTGTTTTGACTTATGCTTCGCTGGTTGATTTGAAGTTTTCATTTATATCTAAGTTATATCGTTTGCCTAAAGGTAAAAGGAGAACGCGAGCTGATGTCGTATTTCAGTTTAATCACGTGGAATATCGATTTTGATACTCCGTTTGGTTATGAGCGGGTCTCAGCGATAGCGGATGCGGTGTTGGTTGAAAAACCCTGTGTGGTGCTCTTGCAAGAGGTATCTGATATGCCTTTTTCCTTCTGGCAGGGCGGGAAAGACAATCGATCACCTAACACGACTCGTTGCGAGAACTCTAGTTACAAGCTGTTGCTACGTTATCTAAGCGACCAATACGAACCTATTGTTGATCTTGGACTGCCTTCTGAGCAAACATATTTCGTAATGGCCTTTGTGAAACGCGACGTGTCTCACGTACGTGGCTACGAGTATACCGAATTCGAAAATACAACTCAGGGAAGGGGCTTGCTTTCTGTCGAGCTCTCCCCGAAAGCCTCTGATGACGATATCGTGTTGCGAATATTCACCTCACATCTGGAATCTGGTGTTACAAGCGCTGATGCACGTTTAGAACAAATGCGCTGGATTGCGTCGGAGATGGCTCGACATAGCGCGCCTGCAATCTTCGCGGGAGATACAAATTTTCGTGATAAGGAAGCTGAGAAACTCAGGCAAGAGCTCGCCAAGCGTCGAGCTGCAGGAGGAAAGAGGCTTCATGACCTTTTTGTCGAGATGGGAGAACCACAGCATTTTCGCTTTACCTGGGACACGCGTACGAACACAAACAAGATCAGAGATTTGCCCTATCGCGTTAGACCGAGAGCGCGTTTCGACCGCATCTTTTACACAGAGCCATTTCGAGCGAATGCGATACGTTTGATTGGGAGGGAACGCCTACCTGTTTCAGTTTTTCCATCAGACCACTATGGCGTATATGGTGAGCTTCGATTCTAAGTTTTCTGGGCTGAGCCTAAGTTTCGATATGCGAAGGGTGACCTGTATTGAAAACTATAGAAATACTCCGCAAAACATTCCAGAGCGGGAAATAGATGACCAAGTTGTTTATGTCTAGATAAATCGAGGCCACCTAGGGACTAGATCAGCATGCTTCTGTATCAATTACTGAAAAGATAAGCTTTCGTCTTAAATGCAAGGGAAATGATGGCGGATTTTCCCCGCCTGAAAAATTCTTTTTTGAAGCACACAGGACCTGGACATCCTCTCTCGAGAGGCATCAAGATAGCCTAGATTTCTTACAGATTCCTCAGGGAGAAGCGAGGCGGACGCATCGTCAGTGAAGGAAACTGTATCTTAGAATTTTCAATGCTACGGTTTCCTCGCGTCTCAACCACGCAGCACCAATCATGTTCACGTAGAGCCGCGAAGAGAACAAGACACTTCAGTTCAATCATGGCCAGAGGATTGCCGGCGCACATTCTCCTTCCACGCCCGAAGGGTATGTAGCAGTAGTCTGATGGAGCATCTCCATGTCGGTAAGCATCAGACCCATCGCTGGTCCAACGGTCCGGATCGAATACTTCGGCGTGATTCCAGTATGCTGGATGATGATGCATGAGCCACGGAACCACTGCAACAATAGCACCAGCTGGAACAAGTACGTCGCCCAAAAAATTATCGCATTGAGCCTGGCGTTGGATTATCGGAAATGGCGGATAGAGCCGCAAGGTCTCCCTTATTGTCGCATCTATGAAGGAATCTTTTCGGAAAAGATCAGACAGGAAGTTTGATTTGAGCTTTTCGTGACGCAGCGAAAACTCTGAGGCTGGCGCGATGGTTTCTGAAGTCACAACTGCATCAAAATCCGCCTTATCGGCCAAATGCTTTTCTGGCGAATGTTCCGCAAGTAGTCGGCGAGCTTCCACCACGAGCTTTCGACGTATTTTGTCGTGCGAGCCGATCGAGATCAAAGCCCAACTTGCAGCGATGGGCACTGTCTGAGTAGCCGCCATGAGCAGCCCCAAAACTTTTGCGAGCTGTCGCAGTCGTCCTACTTTACCCACCCACCCATGTATCCAGGGGTGAGAGCTCGAGCGCAAATGGCGCAGAATTCTCTGTCCAAATAGAAGCAGCACAGAAGTATTCCAGATGTAGCTCACATTTGCTGTCCAGGCAAAGAGACCACGCTGAGGTAATATCATTCGTTTGCTGAATTCATCGCCAGCTTTCTCGATTGCCATTGCAATACGAGCCGCCTCCTTATCCGAAAGGCAGAGTCCGAAGAGCACCTTGCAGTTCAGCTTGACGTAAAACTGCTGAATGTGCCTATATGTATCCTTTCCCGCAAATTCTCCAGCTACAAGCATTTCGAAAAATCTTTCGGTATCCTCCGCTATCAAATTAATGGAGTCGTCGATGAGGTTCAGAAGGGCGGCTCGAGATGGATCTTCTACGTTCGCTTCGCTCTCCGGCGTGCTTCCGAGCTCGATCCTCTCCCTCATCAGCTCTGCTTTCTGATGCAGTTCCAAAGCAGCCTTGACCGTGCGGGATCGATACCCGAAATACCGTGGCTTCTCATAAATGCGACTTGTCAGAACTTGCTTTACAAGGTTTGCGTCGGAGACAACAAGAAGCGGCGAGCTTGCAAACCAAAGAAGTGTCACTTGACGTTTCAAGCACGACTCATAAAGCGCTCGAAAAAAACCAACACGCGTAAAGTACAAGGAGTTACCCAAAAAAGGTAGGGGCAGAGGCCCTGCACCCGAGATCACTTCCCTCAGGCCTGCACTTTGATTTCTCCTCGAACACCATTGCCTCCAGTACCAACGCCCATGTGTCGTAAGGCTACCGAGCAACTGGATTATAGCGTACGTTCCCAGCGCCGTCCCCGCAAAGAGCAGACCGCGGTGTAGCGGCATATGCATGTTAATTTATCATCCCCAAGAGGCATCCAACGAGGATATAAATTTGCATCGCGCCACGCCTCGTCAGGGATTTCTGAATTTCATAACTGAGGTTTGTGAAAAATCAGTTAGCATTTGGGAGAACCTCCAAGTGCCTATGGGAAGCCGAATAGAGCGACCACTCTGAAAGCATTCGATAGCATCATTTTTAGATCGTGATGTGGAACGTCGCTAGAAGGAACGACCAAGGTGGTCTTGAAACGGATGGGTACATATCACAGAGAGCGAGAACGAGCTGGTTAGTATGTTTTCGATGCACCCACCGGCGGTGGTAATATGGTCCATATCCCAGCTCAGGAGCTAAAACGTACTTGCAACGATGCGCGTCACTCGAAAGGATCGTTTTCAATGTATGTCATCGCATGCAGTGAAGGGTTATCATCTGAGAATAACTGGTTTTGCGCATGTTGCCACTCTATCTAAGCGTCGGCGCTTAAAGACGAAGCGGCGTAAATTTCGCACCCGATCCATGGAGATTGTAAAATTTGTTCTGAAATTCAACCCAGTGAAGTCGCAGTGCATGGAGAAATGCCGAAAGAGACTCCATAAGCATTAGAACGCCGATGGTCAGCCCGAGCCACAAAGTAAATCCAACCATAACAGCGAGGATGTTCGTGGTTTTGAGCGCTGTATACAATATCTTCTGTAGAAAAACGTCAGTTAGTTCAGCATGTGCTAGCGAGAGCGCCCACAACCGCAGGTATGAGGCGGTGTTTGATATCGCACCCAGGACAAACTCGATCGTATGTATCATGTTGTTGACGAATAGTTCTGCAAAGCTTGTCTCATTCCCATGGGTCTCCGACTTGCTATGCTGGTCTAAATCTGTGCTCTCGACCTCGGCACCAGAGCTGATTGGATCACCGTTATGCAACCGAGTGTAGGCTTCACGTTGATGCCTCTTAAAACGATGTCGCAAAATAAAGGGCTTTGCAAAAAGCATCCATGGAACAGTGACCACCGCGATGGAGAGCAACGCAATCTGCAAGATATGTTGGCCTTGAAAAAGCCGCAAACCTGGGGGTAGTGATGCCGGCGACATAAACATTCCGATCAGCACTGCCTTGAGGTCGGGGGGCGATCCTGCTCCAGGAGCATTCCAATTGATTGACCATTTCCAAAATATCAGAAGAAGAAGGTATCCGAAAATACCCAGAAAGAAGAAGATTTGAGGCACAAACACGTGCCAAATATCAACCGTTTGGGTGAAGAACTTTGCATTATAGTAGGAGAGAATAATGCCCAGAGTCATTTGGGAAACCGCGAAGCCGATGCTCAACTTCATCTTAAAGGAATTCAGCATCGTGAGGCTATTTCCAGCAATCTTCCAGGCCGGATCAAAACCAAACGGATAAGTGCGTTTCGGTGGCATGGACATTCCCGGATTCCGACAATTATCCACCCCGCAAGCAATTGCTGATCCTCGGGTCCATTTCCATGTCGAACCGAACAAATTCAAAGGAATTCCGAAGCATTCGTTATAGATAAGACCAGTGAAAATAGAGAAAACGCCCATTAGGAGAATTAAGTAACGTCCATCATACACAGCTTGCAAAAGATCTCCGAGTTTGCGTTGTTTCCATTGTCTTTCGCGGAAAATAACATACAATGCCGCTACTGTCATGAGTAGGCCATGCCCGACATCGCCAAACATGATTGCGAATAAGAAAGGGAACGTCGCGATGGACCATGGTGCCGGATTCATTTCTTTGTACCCTGCGACACCGTACGCTTCGACAATATCTTGCCAGACAGATGTGAAACGGTTGCAACGGAAATACGTCGGTGGTTGCTCTTCTGTATAGCGCTCCTCCAGAACAGAAGGTGCTTGAGCGTTCGAACGAATATCTCCAATATGTATCGCTGCTCGAGCCTCTTCAACTTCAAGCCTCGGACACCAGCATTCGCCCACGAAGACTCGCTCGGAGACATCGTAGTTCAGTTTGTCCAAAGTGTAGTAGATCGCCTTTTCTTTGGATACTCTGGCATTCCATATTTCCACATTCATTGCAATGTCAGTGAGAACATCAGTGCGCTGCCTCTGTGTCGTCTCCATAACCGCCTCTAGCTCGCGTCTTCTCTGGACAAGCTCAGATTGAAGGCGGTTCCGCTCAATGTTCGAGTCTGGAAACGCATAACGGGTCGCGTAAAACCCTTCGCATATTCGAGAAAACTTCAAACGCAAATGTTGTCCCGGGAAAAATAGAACAAAAACGGCTTTTGAAACGCTTTCTCCGCTATCGACGTCAAGCACAGGTTCAGGCAGCGAAACCCATCGCAGAAATGAGTTTCCTCGAGATACGCGAAAAATCATTCTCGCAAACGCGCTTAGATGTTTGGTCGATACAGTGCCAGCAAACACATTCAAAAGCGCATTCACCGGGGTACAACTCAGATCTATGCCTCCTTCTAGATTGTGGGGCATGGATCTCGCGTCAAGACTTTCGTGCGGCTCTTCTGGAGTGATGTCTTCGGTTAGTATGTCTTTCGCCTCTAATAATGGGAGCGTACCATACTGTGAGACCGTAGATTGCACGGCGGTGGCCTCTGAAAATATTCCAGTTCCCAGCTCAAGGACGTACTCGTGTTCTAGGATTGCCACGAGCTCGCGCTGCAAAGCGTCCCAATGAAGGTTCATCTCAGTGAGATCGACCTCCAGTCGACGCAGCTGCGCGTCAAGGTCTTCCAGACTTCCCAAGTCCGCGGCGTCAACGCGTTCACGCGAAGTTCCTGGAGCCTTAATTTCATTGCGTTGCCCTGGGCCCTCCAACCGACTGGAAGCAACTGTCAGGTTTCTTTGAACTTGATCAGAAAGAAACCGCAGCTTGCGTTGTATCTCGTCACAAAGCTTCAGCTCGCTCGCAAAAGTCCGTTGCAGAGCCGAAGCTTTCACGTTAAGGTCACGAAACTCGACGACACCTCGACGGCCGAGCTCTTCAACGCAGGCGTGCGCTGCTGTCCTCTGGAAGTATATCCGAAGCAGGACCATATCCTCAGAACGAAACATTGGGTTGATGCTTACTCGTTTGTGTCGAGCTGAAGCAGGTTACACGTTAGCGTCCTTAGGTAACTTTGTCTACGTACCGTTTCGTGCCCAGAGAGACTTCCAACGAAGCAGAAGCTTCGTGCTCTTATAATCTCAGTTCCAAAACAGAGCAGCAAGGACGGGACTTGCAAAGAAGTTGGTTTACGCGTACACAGCCTGCAAGTTCCGCGTAGAGTCACAAACTTTATACAAACGTTCCCAGTAGCGGTACGCTCGCAACGTCAACTATGATATATGTTTACTGCGCTGCAATCGCCGATTTTGGTTCCAAATCGGTTGCTTGTATGGAGCGTATCGTATCGTTCGCGCATCAGGAATATCTGCTTGTACAAAGTACCGGGTGATTACGAGCAAGCTGCATGAATCAGTTCATTTAGCTAGCTCCAACGCCCGCCCGTGGCTGACGCGAAACTCGTCCCGTGGTACTCTTTTAAATGCTGAAAATTGCCTCTCTTCTAAGCCAGATCCCACTTTCAATGGATCCAAGAATGGTGAAGATGCTGAGCTTCCTTGGATTGAAACCGGCATCATACAGCGATACCTAGCAAACTCATGATCGAAGCGTAGTTTGCGTTAAGCTGCAAAAACATGACCGGCATTGAACTCATCCCCTGAATGAGAATGCTGCAGTTGCATGAGAGCGCAGGGAACCCTGCTTTCCTCGAAGTGATTCGCACCCTCAATCTAATGGGCGCTGTGCGTGTTGGAAACATCCAAACTTCGTGAGCAGTCCGTCAAGTTGTGACTACTTATCGTATTTGGAATTAAAACGGTTGAAAAATCTTCCGATGGGAGTCTTTCCTTTTGGTATATTTTTGAAAGTACCCTATGCTCCAGCCGGGAGCATCGTGAATCATGGTGCGGGCTTCTGGACCGCACCTAGAGTTCATTTCAATCTCTGAAAATTCATGTGCTGAATGAGACGGGGGCAAGCTTGCCTATCTGCAATGTTTATACGGTCGCTTGAAGACTGCGCAAATCTTGTTGATCATCCGCCTGTGCTGCAATATACCGAAGCGGACCCTCGAAAAATGTCTAAGAAATCTCATAGTTATCGCGCTGCATATGATCCCAATGTTGTACCCGCGTATCCATATTTTCGAGATGGAGAGAAAGCCTCTTTGAGACTGGCTGAATGCTTCCTGTTGCTGTCGACTAGTTGGTCTCATAATAACTCGTCATCTAGTTCGAAAGAGACATATTTTGAAGCGCTCAGCGGAAACAGATATCTCAACTGAATAAATACTCTGTCATGTACAAATCAAGAAATTGAATCATGTTTTTACCGAATAATCGAGTCGTAAGCTTTGCTGGGTTGACGATGTGCATCCCTGCCGAGTCGTCGAGCAGGTCAGACCGCCTTTGAACATCGCGCAGAGCGATATGACGTAATGGTGAATTCAACGGGCAACGAAGATTTTTCCTGTTTGGGCCTTGTCTTTACCGAACTGGGCATTTGGGCTAGTAGAGTTTGACGTTGTGCTCTGTCGCATAGAGAAAGACTGAGTCCTTGCGAGCGGCAGCGAAAGAACTCCAGGTCGACTAGACTTTCGCGGCTTTCGCGGTTCCGCGCTGGAGTAAAGGGTGTACACGTTCGTTTCTTTCAGGGGACCTCGCCTGAAACTTCAGGGATTCACTATTTGAGGGCATAATCTAAGGAGTTTTAGAACTTGACGACGAGGAGATGTTTGTCTGCGTTCCCTCTTCACCGCAGTTGCTGCCCTCATGGTGCAGCTGCAAAGGACTGACTAGTCACTCACAGCTAGTGCGTCTCCACCGAAAGATCCAGAAGAGTCAGTCTCATCGTAGAGTCCTGGATTCCGCTCTCGTGCAGCCGCCGGAAGGGAGCGAGCCGGCGGAAAATCGTTCTGGAAATAGCGCCGACAGATCAGGAGAGATGACTGTGCTCAGCAGGAAAAAATGGCCTCGAGACAACCGCGATAAGCTACCATTCGATGTGTACGTCACGACACCACCGCCATACTATCTGGGCCAGTTCATGCTGGATCCTCGCGCACATAACGGTGACATCCTGGAATACCAAGAACACGCGTACGTCATCAAGCGCACTCGACTCCATTACTATTATCGAAATGGAGAGTTTCGTGTCGGTCGAAAGTCTGTGGATGTGAACACAGTGGCGCGCTCACACATCAACAATTTCCTCGATCGAATCTATTCAAGTCCAAATACAAATCGATCTTTGTAGTCGCACTCGTTTTGGAATGGTCATGGGTAGTGAATTTTGGCCGAATGCGAGAAATGTGACTCGATAGAAAATGGCTGCGACACGATTCCAACACAATCGCAAAAGCCCCTCGAATTGCGATTTGGAAGCGTTACCGAAGCGCAATAATTGGATTGAGCCAGCACACTCCTTATGCATGTTTAGGCGGCCGGATTATCAAGCAGAAGTTTGTCGATGAGGCTGTTCGTCATAATGCGATTTGGGTCCAGCTTATTGTGAACTCGCTGAAATTCTCCTAATGGAAACTTGTCTCGCACTCGTTTCAAGACGAACTCCTCGTATCTGGCTGCGTGCTCGGGCTCCATGTATAGCGAATCTGGCACTTCAATCTTGGCCCAATGCTCAGCGACGTCGTATTCTTGCCATAAATCGACACAGAGGCTCTTGTATCGCCAGAACTCTCTCGATATGCTTGTACGTGTCTTTTCATCAGATGTGGGCAAATACATGATGATGCCGACCCACGAGAAAATATCCTCATCAGCAGTTAGTGAGCCCGGTTTTCGGTAGACGGGGCTCATGAGAGAGCTGCTCCCTGAGGTCCATCGCTGTTCAATGGGTGCTGGGGCCGGTATCTGATGGTCTTGGATCAGGCGCAGAAGCCTGAACATATATTCGATATCACGAGATAGACCAGTAGGAGCGTGGAAAGCAATTTCGCTCACCCACTGTTGCCCGCCGCAGTCAAAGCTCAGGATTCGATCGCTCCAATCTACGCGAACACCTTGGCTGCGCTTCCAAAACTCAGCCTCGGCTTGATTCACCATTCTAATCCATGACGTGTTAAGCGGGTCCAAAGCGATCAAATGGTCTCGGAGTTCCGTGAATGACATGCGATGCAAATCTTCTGAATTGACTTTGTGCGAATCCCTCGAGAGAAGCAGTTCACGTAGCGGTGCTAGTCTATGTCCTTGGTCGTTCCGGTCTAAATCCAGGCTTTCCGGAGTTGCTGCCCTCTCCAACGGGTCCGAGTGCACCACAACCACAGAGTCAGTATACGGTATCCACATATACCGCAAATGTTGATGCTTTTGAATAAGTTCTTGGTGCTTCCTGCGCAGCTCATCATGCGAAAGAACCTTCGTGCATTCAACTAGTTTGTGCGCAGGGATGGCTTGCAACGTTACCTCTGTGACGACGCCAAATGCTCCGAGGCCTACCCTTAAGCAGGGAAAAAGCGGACTTGAGCGACCTACCTCCATCGAGCCCAGCGCCGGAGTCACTATTCGAAAGGAAACCACTTGTTCATCGACAGGTGGAATATGGGCTCCAGTTCCATGGGCGCCCACTTGAAAAAATCCGCCAACCTGTTGCTCGGAGATAGAAGCGAAATTTTGCAGGACCAATCCCTTTTTGCGAAGCGCTTCTGTTATCTGGGCGATTCTCGCGCCTGCCTGGACACGAATTTGGGCCTTCTTTTCGTCAATCCACAAGATTCTATCTAAGAGAGCAAGGCTGACCATACCACCAGCTTCAAACGCAGCACCGTTCGGCGAAAGGGCACTTCCGAGCGGTCTCAGTTTCTTCGAACTCTCGTGACATTCCGCTACCAGACGCTCGACTTGACGTGTACTCTCAGGAACAAAAAGTGAGTCAGTTTGCACAGCATGCGTCGCAGACCAGTTCAGTAAAGTGTGCGAGTCAGCGGCGCTCTCCTCAAGACCGTGATCCGCCAAAGCCTCTCCTTGGGCAGGCGAAGGTCCCAGGACAGCTGTCACCAGTCCGGCACTTAAACTCACAAATAGAGTACCTCTGCGAAGCAGAGACGCAAACATTAGATATAAAAGTATCGTTCAGACCCCAGAAGTGAGTGTCGTCTTATGTCAGAGAAGCAAAACGCAATGCCTGACGCTTGGCAGGAAAGCATATGAATGGCCCAGGCCGTGTACTAGATGATCACTAAGCCCTATTCGCCACTGCAGACTTCGCGTACGCACGAGCGGTTTCGACTTCGTTCTCTGTTCGTGTGCTCATTTCTGTGGTTTATGTCAACAGAACCTCCACCGCTCTGGACCCCATCGAAGACTTTGACGAAGAGACGTGCTCGTATGCCCACGCAGGATGTGACCGCCCTGCCGACATTGAGACAGGAGAAGAATGAAGACGCTCGCCTCAAAGAAGCCGTGCACAATGAGCCTGAAAACTTCCGTGCACAGCAATGGAGGCTAGCGCTAGCAGAGGCTTGTTCGGACTTGCTCGGGGCAGGTCTCGACGAGCTAAGAGAGGCATACGCGGAGTATTTGCAGCATGGCGACCTCTCAGCAGCAGTACCGAGCGGGCCTCGAAACACTATACCCGCGAGGACGCGTTTTTTTGAAGACTTAAGTCTGGCGTCACCAAGGGATTTTGTTGACTACGTTATCATACGAACGTTGCGCCAACGCGATGTTTTTGAACTGCAGAATTCACGTTCCTGGACGTTCAACTTGATGGATCGCTCTGGCGACGGACGAGCTTATCTGGCTGAGTTCGTTCGATATGCGCCGCACATGAGTCCCGTCACGGACAGCGCAACCGCTGAACTTGTTTTCCACGCTCTATCCCGTGGCTTGCCAGGACCACAACCAAAAATGCCCGCCCGTGCGCACAGAACGACAAGCAATGCTGAACTAGAACCTGTACCTCAGGATCTGATATCTTCGAGCTGTTCAATCTCTAAGAACATAGAACCGAACTCCTCGGAAGCTTATGTCGACTTTGAGCGTTGGGATGCATTTCTGGTCGCGCTGGGCAAAGTCTTCTCGAAAACGAAGCCTGAATGGGCCGAGGCAAAGCAACTACTTCGTTTGGACCCGGGAGAGCCCTTGGTAAAGGCACAGGCGGCGATCGACCACTCGGGCACTTTTCCTATTCCCGGAAAATTGTTTTTGTCGGAGCGGTATCTTTGCTTTGTTGCAAGCATCGGTTGGGGGCACTACCTGCTTCCACTGGGAACCATTCAGAGGGTGAGATCCACTGAGCTGCCGGTTTTTCGACGAGATGCGCTTGTGATTGAATTCGTGTTGCCAAAGATCACGGACAGGGATGCGAAAGACCCGTATGCAAAATTCATGCCGGAGAATAACTCGATTGATGGGCTTGTACTCTCCTTCAACGAATTTCGTTCCACGCGCCGAAGGGATGCTTGGCATTGCTATGTGCAAGAGATGGCAATGGCTCACGCCTTGAGTCGTCAACACCGTGTTTCGCATCTCGATGCGAGCGCCGTTATGGATGCGGATGGTTCCAGCTATGCGAAACGCCCTCAGCGAACGTTTGTTTCTCTCAGAAATATAGGAGAGACTGAAAAGAGCCCATCCGACACTCAGGCATCTCTGGGCGCAGTACAACTCTCGGATAATGCCTCAAATGCAAGCAACAACAATCTTGCAGCTGGTCGATGTGGGTCTGCAACGAATTTGTCATCCAACTTGGAGTGGCTTGTCCATTGTCCGACCCCAGCTTTTGCTCGCGTTGCGAGACTGAACATTCTTCGTTCAAGGGCTCTCAAGCGAGTTTTTCGCGGGTGTTTAACAAGTGATTTGTTTGTCTTTAGCACTGATAACGAGGAGGCAGCCGCTGCTACAACGACTGGCTTCGAGTCTAGCGTCGGCCTCCTCGAGCTAAAGCGAAAAGCGCTCCGCAGGTATGTCGATGCGGCGTATCGAATGGCCACTGGTCAACGTTCTTGGTGGTTCGCCAGAGCGATTCAGCGAGTGAATATCAATATGGAAGCAAACAGGAGGAGACAAGGTGGTCGCGATAACGAGGCTCTCGACCTCGTTTCGCTGGGAAACCAAATCTCAACGTTCATTGAACTGGTCACTCCTATTGGTTGTATGTTCGATGCCGTTTGTTACGTCATACGCTGGAACCGGCCAGTCCTCTCAGCCGCAGTCCTTACATTTTTTATATTTCTGGTTGTGATGGACGCCGTGGCGTACTTGCTCCCGCTGGTAATCTTCGGATATTGCGTTCTACTGATCTCTGTCCGGAACGCCTTGCAAAAGCAAACAACCGGGACCAAGTCAGAATCGTCCAATACCAGGGCTGCTTACTTAAGCGGCGTATTCGCTCGTGTGCATCATGGCCTTGTGGCGACGCAAGTTTGGTTACAGCATATGAACCGACACTTAGAAAAGTTCGAAAGCATTCACCTGTGGCGCAATCCGGCACTGACTCGCCAATATATTTATGGCCTAGTCTGTTGTGCCGTGATCCTCTTGATAATTCCTTTCCGCTGGGTGTTTGCTGCCACGATAATCTATGTATTTACACTTCAATTCCGCGACCCGGAACGTCAGGACTTTGTTGATCGATGGTATGCCTCTGTGCCCGGTCGCCTCACATGAGCATGGATAGCTTCCTTGAGATGAAAGAACTGGAGAATCGCGCCGAGGAGATGGTTACAATGCCCAAGCAATTCGGCTCCAGAAACTGGAAGCCCAGCATTTTTTGAATATAGGGAGATTGGCTGATGCTGTAGTCTTCGATTGCGGAGTTGTGCATACAAACCTCAAGCGCAATACTGCCTCTACCCGCGGACGCGAGGTTACACGAGCAAGACCGATACGGCGTTGGTAATCAGGTTCTGGAGAAAATGGGGAACCTGTGGTAACGCGGATCGAGCTTCATAAGGGTCTTTCGCGGAGCTTTCCGTACAAGGACACTTCAAAAAAGCTTCCGATCCCCTAAGGGATCTGGAACGTCTGCCTTCACCAGCGCAGTAGGAACAGTCAGCAAATGTATGTCTGATTCGTTGTCTTGCATTCGACTGTAAATTTCTGCTCTTGGCTTGGCAGCGGTGCAGGGGCCGGCACCTCTGTCGAGGACGGCTCACAAAATCCAGTCGAGAGCCTGAGCTCTCTTCGTGCCTTCCACAGCAACATCTGTTTCGCAAAGCGATTGTGATCACCTAAGATACTTTCTGCTCAATGCACTCAGTATAGTGCCTCTGTGGTATAGAGCCTGCCTCCTGCGTCAGCGCCTCGCAGCTCGCTACCATGCGAATGTGGTCGATGTTGATTTCAAAAAATTGGCTATTGCCAACTCGTAGCGCCGCAATTCTCGATAAGCTATCCATTCATAGACCTGTAATTGCAGCTGAGGGGGCTGTAACGGGCGCCAAAGCTCTTCTCTATGGCTACCAAACGGCAAAGTCTAGAACCCTGATGGCCTTTTTTGGAACACGAAACTTCACAAGCGGAGTGGGTGAGCATGCTTGGGCCGGATCCTACAAGGCTGCAAGGAGACCATCGGTCACGCTCGGCGAGTCCTACAGAATCTTGGTTTTCAGGGAGGTTCTTCTGGTGAAACCGCGAGTGGCACCGACCAAGACCGCACGTTTCTTTGCTCTGATGAAAGCCTCTGCCTGTCGAGAACACTTCCAGTTCGGATTCGCTGCGTCAAGGGTCTTTACCTTGCCGCACTGTCGAGTCCGACTTTAGCCAACGGGGAGCGTGCGCTGCTCGCTGTAAAACGGCACTTGGGTTCGGCCAGTGTCACTGTTTTGTTGATGCATGCCCCTGATGTCGACTCTAATCCTTGGAAACTTACTGACCTGCATCAGAGATCTCTACACCTCGAGCAGGATGTCGGGATTTCGGAGCCGGGAGCTGCGTCACTGGAAGAGACGAATTCTGTAACTCAAATGATGGTTACGTTCGAACCATTCGGGGATCGGACGCCGAAAGCATATACGCATATCCGAGTTGGAACTCGTTACCTTTCAGTCAATCCAAGTTCGGGGAAAGTAAGCGCAAACAGAACGCGACCTAGTTACTGGGAATGCTTCCAGCTTGAGCCGCTTCCGACACACGGCATCGATCGGCCACTTCACCGAGTATATGCATTTTCAGCGTTTTTGCGCGCCCGAAACAGCTGTGATAGCCAAGGAGGATGGTTGTGGTGCACAGTCCTTTTCAGTGGACAGCTAGTGGCACTTCCTTGGGAACCCAGGCTCTCATCAAACAAGAGATTTGATGTGATACGACCAGCACCCTTTTTCTTCGAATATTCCGATGCTTCCCGAACCGTCTTACTTCGCGACGTTTCGGGTCGGTATTTGCATGCGACGGAGGATGGCGGCAAGCATGTAGTGGCATACTCATTCTTCAGACAGGTTGCGGAGCAGTTCGCAGTCCGTGCATGTCCACGGAATTTGATCCATCTCGAGTCGCGCTGGGGATATCTGAGCATTGACCATAGCCGGAAGAGCCAAAATGGTATCGTGAACGTGCGCTGTGATCGCAAGCGGGCGGACTCTTGGGAGACCTTCCAGATTGTGCCGGTTATATGCACCGGATCCCTTACAGAATGGTGGCATACTCGAGACGCTCAAGAAAATGCGACTCTTTCAAAGGAGTCTCGGCTTGCAGATTCGTTCCGCATCGAGACGACGATAGAGCTCCGCGACGGTACGCGACGTATTGTGAAGGCTTCGGCCACGATACCAGGCATTGCAAAAGAGCTCGCCTTCCGTACTGTAACTGATTATGATCACTATGGCAACTTTTGTCGAGGAGTCGCTGTTTGTCGCACTGTTGAGAGTCATCAGAGTGAAAGGGGAAAGGTCTCTTTGATTCGCACCACTCAGTCACGGTCTTTGTGGATCTTTACAGTGAAAGCTCAGATGCTTCTCCGGGTGGAAGAGTGCAAAGATCGTGGTGAGGTTTGTTTTGTGTTTATCAGTGGCCAGGGCGTGCGCCGCTACGCCGCCCGGTGGGATATTCACGAAAACCTAGAACTTTATGGCGATTCCACAGAATTGAGGACGCCAGCATGTTTCATGTCGCTTACGATTGATTTTCAACCGGTTATTTACATCCCAAAAAATTGGCTTGATGCTATGGCCATCAGCGCGGCGAAGGATGCGGTCCACGATATGATTCGTGAATGCAAAGCGCGTACGCAGCTGTTCCAGAATCAAAAGTGACAATACCTGGAGCGCTGGAGGTAATAACTCGCCATGTGGCCACTTGTTGGCACCATAGCATTGGAGACTTGTGCCTCTCCGAGGTACAGGTACAACCTCTTTTGTGAAAGGAGGCTGCGTAACCTTTGAACATTACTCAAAAGACCAACCTGCAATATATCGGGCTCATATTGGTATACACGGTCGAGTCCTGTCGAGCGACAAGTTGGAATACCAGTTGATGCGTTTCTCATGGCTCTGATAATTTCAGATTGTAGCGATTTGCGATCCGAAACAGTCTCGAGCTATCCGTGCGGGGTTCCGACCTGACTTTGTTCGAAGCATCTGCTGCGTCGGAGAAAACCTGAGATGGACTTTTCGTTTGACTCATTCAGCTTGCATTGAATGATTTCCAATGAGAACTGGTTCCTGCGCTCGCAATGAGGAGTGATTTAGACTCCCCGGCGATCGTCCCAAATGGACACATGAATGCGATGGCTGTATCGGAATCCATGGCGGAGGCACCACGGGATGACGCGTTCACGAGCTGCGACAGCAAGCGCTGCCGAAGTTGTCGCTTGCGGCATGAGCCAGACTCGTTGCCTAGATATTTTCAGTCTGTTCACGATTTGCTGGACCTCTGCTAGATCCTCTTCGCTATCGACAACAAATTTGAAAGCAGACGCGTTTGGAAGCTCTGTAGCAAAATATTGGAGCACATCCCACCGGAGCCGTTGCCTAACTGGCTGACTCGAATTGGCCAGTTTGGGTGATACGTTGAAATAAACTCGCGGTGTCTCGCTTCGACTCCAGCTGGTCAATCCGACCGGTGTGAGCGTCCCATTCGTTTCAAATTCAACCCGTAGACGGAGTTTTTCAAGGAGCGAAGGGACTACACTTGAAAGCGGTTTGGCGTGCAGTAGCGGCTCACCACCGGTAATGACCACAGCCTCTGCTCCTATCTCCTTAGTCGCACGTTCGATGTGTTCCAAAACGTCCTGAACGCTCAGTTTCCGCAGTTCCTTCCTCCGATCGTACACAGTGAGCATGTCGGACCTCTGGGGTATATGGGCATCGCCAGGCTCATGTTTAGACCCCGAACCCGCTACTCCAGTCTTGCCTTCGACGCGTGCTCTTATTCTGTCACGGCGTGACTCCTGGAACAGCCAAGTATACTTCGTGTCGCACCACGCGCATTCTAAATTGCACAATCCAAGTCTTAAGAATACGGAAGGGCAGCCGCTGAAGGGACCCTCTCCCTGGATTGACGAAAATATCTCTGATACGAGCAGAAAGGGCTCATCTTTGATTCTTCCAAGGTTTTGGGGGGAAGTTGGGCAACCCCGATCAACTCCAGCTCGGTTAGCGGAGGTCTGAACGAGACGATCGAACTTGCGCTGTTCGTTCGGGCCTGAAACGGCACCCAGGAACCTGTTTGCTCGTTGACAACCTCCAGTGAGACTAGAGGTGCTGGCAGACCGTAATAGTCTACCCAGACCTGAAAGCATTGGGTGCACCTATGCCGATAATCCGTGTTTACTTATTCATCTGAGGCGACACGAGCTTCTGCTGCTGCGGAAACAGAAAACAATGCATTTCGTATCCAAGCGTGCCTCCAAGGCCAGCGGCGCGTTCTCCGAAAGGGATGATCTCGGTACTCTCATTTGAACGAGGTCTGTGCTCCAACGAATTCCGGTTGATGCCACTATGTGATCAGCGCCCAAGCTTGATGATGGGATATTTTCTGCCTCTGTTAGGTAAAGGCGGCTTATGGTGGTTGGTCGATGGAAATAGCTTTCTCATCTAGTAGGTTTCCTACCATTTTCCAAGTCAGCTTGCAAAAGGCACCTGTTTTTGTTATTTCCAGATAACGAGCGCAGCATTTTCTTTGACCGTACCGAAACTTTGTGTGACTCGTCGGCGCCAGTGCGGCTCTAACGTTTCCCAATCTGATGCTCTCATCCGCGGCATACACCGGCTTCGGTTGTTCTGCATTTCAGATCCTCCGATACTTCTCGTGAACGAATTCGGCACGTTCATTTCCGAAGTTTTCTATAAAAATTCAGAAACTGGCTTGAGATTGGAAATGTTATTGAGCTTGAATCGTTGCAAACACCTATTCGTGAATGAAGTCGATATCAGAGCTGGTTTAAGGAAATCACGACAGTAAGTGCCAAACTCTGACGCATACGCCCTGCATTCTATGATGTATCGTATTTTCACGTGATTTCGAAAGTTTCGGGCCCTACCTATGAATTGAGGCGAGGATACTGGCCTGCCGACTCAAGTAAACTTTGAATAGGCACGAGCTGAGTTCCATTAAGCGCCTCCTTCGCGTCGCGAAACTCGAAAAACTTTTTTTCTGAGTATTCCGTGAGGGCTCTTTCGAGCGAAAGCAAAGCTCGCTCTTCAGCTTTTATTGAGTCGGAGAGCCTCGCCAACTGCGCAACTTGCCGAAGTCCACTTAGGAGATTGAGGACACACTCTCGAAGAGCGCTCTCCTCGGCCCGTACTCTTTCAAGAGACTTTTTCAAACTGAAGCAAGACTCGAGTTCCACCGAAGCTTGAGCTGCGTAGATGTGACTTTGTATTTCGAGGCCCGTCAAAACGATATCACGGAGAAGCGCTCTGCAGGCGTTTTCACAGCGTTCTAACTGAGCTACGACGGCACCTTTCGCAGTGGCTTCGATCCCTGCTCTATGTGTTGTCCCGGACATGATGAGCACGAGTTATGAATATTCTCTGCAGTCTGTCTCGAACGGAAACAACAAATGGTTTTCTGATAAACCCACTTCCTGTGCGCATCGCAGTTTACATGTCCAGTTAGCGGATCTGTCAACGCATCTACGCCATCCATGAAGAAACCGTGAATCCGTCTCGCCCATTGCAGGAGACCCTATTCCCCGCATACGATGAGATTTTGGGGAGACGCCCCTCCTAGGAATCTGAATTCCTTCCATTGAACAGCGCATAAGCAATGACTTTATTCTCGAACAAACTTGTCAACCTCGTCGCAAGCCTCAAACAGATCAGGAAGGCGTGCAAATGACTTTCGAATACCATACGCCGAGATGCGATACCAAAACACAGTAGTGTTGTTTCACAACCGGGGCGCCTTCTCGGAAAGCCATTGCGCTCAGTCGTTGGAGAAAAAAGAAAATATTGGAGAATACTGCTTGGCAGGACGCACTGTCAGAGCACTGGGTCTTAGCATTAGAGCAGAACACAGAGCTGTCATTGCTTTTCGAGTCATAGTGCTCGTTTCACCCCTTGACCTCGCAAGTGGCACCATGAAAATTACAACCGACTTCATTCGAGCTCATCGCTGACTCAGTCTCCAAGACGCTGTTCTCTGCTTGGCTATCCGGAGAAAGATCAGTATAAGAGTATAAAAAATAAGCAGCAGGGCCTTACGGAGATCCGAATGTCAAATTCAAATTCAACGAAACCAGACATACATGTGAGAAATGAATGCATTATGTTGGTCGCAAAGGTGCTTCAACTTTTACCGCAACCGTCTCCTTGATTTCATTTTAAACGATATTTTAGCAAAGTTTGTGTTTGAAGCGATCACTGGGCACCCGGCACGATATGATCGGCCTGCCCTTGAGGACCGACCGGAGGTTGGAGCTACTCCAAAGTTGAAATGCTCTTTTGTCTCTGAAAACTGGATCCTAAACTTGCTTTGACATAAATCTACACCGAGCATTCATTTGAGAAAGCTTTTCACTTTGTTTCCCTGCATACAGCGGGCTCTCAGGACATGCAGGGTTATAGAGGTTTGTCGCGCTAAGAGCGCCCCCTACGCAAAGCCCTTCCGTGTTCACCCTCTTTGTATGTCACAGACGTATTCGGCATTGGTATCTGATGATCAAGAGTTTTGTAGATTCTTCTCCATCAATGAAAAAGTGAGTGTTGTGATCTCAAATGAGCGCGGCAGGCCTGAAGCATTCTTCTAATACTCAGGATGTATTTTTGTGTCAGGGTTGCTTTTCGGTGCTGCTGGGAACGTGGGAACACTGGGTCGAATCTGGTCTTTCTCGGACAGAACTTGAACGAAACAGTGTGAAAACCTTATCATGCTCGAGATATAGCTGATTAGGTGTTCACGGTTCTGCTCTGCGCTTTTGTACTCTCTTCCGCCTGGATTTCATGATTTTTGTACTATTCGATAAACAGCCCCGCACGGTTTGGTGGCTCAGACCTCAGTACCCTGATTTTCTGGAGTCATTGTTGTATTAAAACATCTTTCGAAGACGCAAACCTTTTCAGAAAACATTTTCATGGCCTCCGCGTCTTTGTCTAAGAGGTCACACTCTGACGGAGCTAAAAATCGCTCTTCGATGAGGCGATCATAAGCACGATGTTCCGGGGCTCCAAATGCATCAGAATTCACTTTTCAACCAAACGCGGTGGATTTGCGAGAAATGCTTAAAATTCATGGTGCTCTTGAGTATTCGAAACTATCGCATGGACGCTTTTCAGCGAGGCTGCTCGTAACCGATTACAGGTTCCTCGAAACGACTCATGCCGCTCGGCAGTGGTCTGAGCTCAGGCTCCAAAAGCCATACGCCGTATCTCTTACGTGGATATCATTTTGATTCAAGCCCTGATGTACAAATCTGAAAATCTAACTCCCAATGGATAGGGATCCTGATCTCTTCTAGGAATTCCTCAAAACAGCCAGCAACCAATGTTTGCGTGCGCAGGTTCCAATTTTGGGAGATGCGCCGAGACTCGCACGGCGTGATGAAACGCGTCTTTTCGACGCGCGCGTATCGAGTTCTCAATGATAACGATCGTTGGACATTACCCCGAGTGCCGCGAATCTCGCTCGAGCATCTCCCGTCGCATGTCCTGGCCGATGCGCAGGAGCAACACCGGCTAGGATAATCGTTGCTTCGCGTTCAGTATTTGCAAAAAATATTCCTGCATTCTCTGGGAGTTTTCAGTCAAGTTTTCTTTGAGATTTCTGGCTTCATTCAATGCATCGTATACGTGTCAGTATATTCCTGCTATTTGGGCTCTGGTGCGCGATCCTGGCATCTGTTACACTACCTCCGGCAAACGCCGCAAGCTGTCTCTATTCTTGCGGCTCGAGCCGACTGGGGCTTTTCTCCCTCAAATCGGTTCTGGACTCTGCGTGCGAAACAGATTGCTATTGCGGAACGCTTTGCCGGACCTCGAAACTTTGCATGTCAACGTGCACGATAGCGGCATACAACAGTTCGTTTGCGCTGCTACCCCTGCAAACGCTAGAATCCATCACGGTTCCGTCAGGGAAATACAAGCTTTTCAATACCCTTATTTCGGCACCGAACTGCTCTTCTGAACTCGTGATCCGGCGGAAGTTCTCAGCTCCGGGCACGGTTCCCAGCGGAACTGTGCTCGTAGGTGGTCGTTCCTGTGGTGCATTCAATCTCACTGCTGCTGGGCCGGTCGGTTTCCCGTTCACTTTGAGTTCTGGTGCGGTGTACTATGAGAATTCCACCAATTCCGCGCTGGGCATCCTACCTTCGAGTTGCTTCCCCGGGAATCGTGAGACAGCATTCACCATTGATCCAGTACAGAATGGAACGCAGCTGTATGGAGCGTTCGTCTACACCCTGTTTGTTTCGAGCACTGGCACACCTGGCCACTGCATATACAAGAAGACATAGACTCCTATTTGAAAACTTGTTGGTGGGAAGTCAGGTATTCGTCGGACAGAATTAAATCTGCAGGGAAAGTAAAGTGGAACATTTTCTTTGAGTCAGAGTTCGATCTCTTTGATTCTGAAAAAAACACAGCGCATGCCGTTCATGGAACAGAATTTATCGTATTCAGTGCACCGATCAGCTCCACGCGAGCTGCGTGGCCTCAGTGTCGGACTCCCAACGTCTGTGGTCGACAAGTATACCCAGCAAACAGGTGTGTTTGATGTCGTATTTAGAGGAGCACTCGTGGCTATGCCGTGGAGAACATGTAATTCGAACATAAAAAATTCGGATGATGCCTGGAGCTCAGTAGCGCAGTATCCGGCGGGCACGCTGATACAGCGCGCGTGTTGCGAAACTTTGAAAATAGCCTTACACCCGTTGCTTTCTTCTAGCAGCTCCCAAGTCTGCGTCCACCCAAACACTTTTTCCTGAATTCGGGTGCAGAATCAAACTTTGTTAAAGGCACCGCATCTCGGAACCATTTCGCCCCAAGCAGTCCTGAAATAACGGTCATAGCTCGAACACGTTTGTTGGGCGTACACCAGCGTCACGGGCTGGAAACAATGGGTTTGTGAACAAACGTTGATTTCTTGTCAGCAATTTCGTTCATTTGTATGCAGGCTATAAAGAGGAAACTTTGATGGTCTTGTTCAGAAAAGTTAGATAATATCTCAAGTTCATAAATCATACTTTTGGTACGAGTACTCATTGATCTGAGAGCGCTGGCTGCGAGAAACTTGATGCGACGCCCAGACTGCCTTGGCGGTGCTCGCAAAACCTCACCGCCGCCCGCGGAGATGTGGCACTCCTGAAGCTAGGAGCGAGGTCGTCGTGAAGACCGGCGCGCGCTTGTTGTTTCAAGCTCACAAGTAGCGCGTTATCCCAAAGAATACCGCCCCTATTCACTTAAATAGGATGCATATGCGAGCTTTCGTTTTAACTCCGAGTAGAGTGCACTTTTTGGCCGTTCGGTGGACATTTTCTGGGGGGTTTGTGTGTGGTTTGTCGCCTAATTGCCAGAGTCAGGCAGCAAGTAGAGCGCCTAATTCGGCCCGTTTGCCTCTTTTAAATGCCGCAGATCGCAAGAAAAGAAACAATAGGCGTCCCCCATCGAAGCAATCACGTAAGGAAAGGGGAAACCCTGCGGAAAATGGTTCCGCAAAGACGGACGCGAGCGAAAAAGAAGCAGCTATTGAAATGGAGGGTGTGATCGTCGAATCGCTTCCGAACGCGATGTTTCGAGTAGAGCTAACCAACAATATCGTGATTCTTGCACATGTTAGTGGTCGTATTCGGAAGAACTTTGTGCGTTGTATAGTGGGTGATCGAGTCCGGGTTGAACTAAGTCCCTATGATCTGCATCGTGGCAGAATTGTGTATCGTCTCAAATGAATGTGAAGATTGCGCTGCGGTTTTGGAGCAAGTTATCCAAATTTTGGAATTTCCTGCAGAGTGTCCCAAGCAGATATTCGCGGAAAATGCGGGTGTATTGAAGGCAAATGCTGTCCTTTGAGGCGGCAAAATTGTTACCAGCTGCTATGCGGATGTGGGTTTACATCTGAACTTGTCTTGCACGCGAAGCAATAAAATTGCGCGTTATCGGGGACAGTGACTGGAAGTCTGCTCAATGCCTGCGTTTGTGTGGATGATCGCGGCTAAGACATCGGAACCCGTCAGCGCTCAGTAACCAAAGACGGATCGCCGGATGTCACAGACTTGGTCATGACGGTGTAATCCTTCGCTTCTGAACACTAGTATCAGAGGGCCAATCTTCCTTTTAACATTTCGAAGATATTTTCTCCATGCTAAAAGGGCAACGAATTCTATGTATTCAGGGCAAGCAGTTTGGGGCAACGGACAGGACACCAATAGATTTTTGGCCTGAGTTTCCGGAACGTGCTTCTTCCTCTGGCGTGTTCGCGTTTGGGCCGCTTTTTTGAGAGCATGAATCGCACGAAACGGCTAGTTCTTAACCCTTAAATTTCGATCCCTGAGTTTGAACCTTACAACGTCAAGTACTCATTGGTGTCCGCTGACCAGAAGCGACTCAGACACGGTGCATTCAAATTGTTAAAAAACGCCGACCATGCTGGTATCTCGGTCCGAGGCACATAATCTGCCAGTGCTCAATCCAAACGCCGCTGACGCCCCTTCCCCCCAGAGACTGATTGCTTCCTCCGACAGGCCAGTAAGCAGTGGGTCTGCCCGGCTCCTTCTGCTTTCACTAGGGTTTGACCGTTTCGTGGAATCATCGAAAAGGGACAATGAATTGTCGGAGCATCTTTTTTTTTTGAGAGATACGGCCGAAGCCCTCTGACTCCTCTTGTCCAATCCTGCGCTGAGACATCAGACGACGGTGTTCCTTGAAGAGCCAGCAACATTGCGATTTCAAAAAACGTATCGCATTTTATCTACGCACTATTCGGCATCTCCTCTCTACTTCAAAGAGGTAGAGTTCTTAGAGAGTCCGTTTCAGCGACGCCATCGGACGGACTTGCACAGCACAGCAATGCTGACAGGAAAAAACGAATAAACGACTGGAAATATCTGCGTCTTCCATTGGCACACGGAAATGTCACGAGGCTTTGCACTCGATGATCCAGGACGGCTGAATGGTCGAAGAAGCGCCCTCCTGAAAACGGCGAGCGCCAACACCTCGGAAGCGTTTGCAATCATACGAAGACGTCGGCATCGTGGTCGCATTTGCAGAAAAATCTCTTAGAACACTGATTTGTCGCTGCTGATGACCAGCTCTAGTTGGGAAGATGCTCTCGTTAAGGAGAGAGCATTTTTATTGGAGCGCTTAGGCTTCCGTCTCATGTATTCGGACTGTCTCGTTTTGGGCGGGGGCGGAATTGAGAAACGCTCATGCCTAGGAGTAAAACCTAGAGTCCGGTCGGCACCAAGACAATTAATATGTGGTCTTCGGGTGGACATCAAGCAGTGAGCGCAAGTCGAGCCTCTACGCCACGTCGTTCTCACAAACATTTGAAGCGTCCTGGAAGCAATCTTCCTTATTCTCGAGACCGTTCTGCTTGTACGAGATCCAGGCTCTCCACTGGAGACTAGATTCTGTACTTCTAGTAATCACAAAAAGTAAGGGACTATTCCTCTGCCTTGCTCTCGCCGATGCTCCTCTTCCACCTCTCGGAAGATGCGAAACTCACGGTTCAGCTCACTGTCGAATGCAAGGATCGCTGCGACATTACCACAACGATAGCAGTAATTCGGTGCCGACCACACGGTCACCAAAGATTCGTCTTCAAACATGTATCGGTATCCTTGTTGAACCAACTGGTGCGCTCGGCAAATCAACTCCAAGTTGTTGATCTCGTTGAACTCATGTGTCACGCGTGCGCCGAAAAGCCAACCCGCTCCCCGCGGGCTCACTGCCCAAGTTTCTATGTTTTCAGGATCGCTCCACATTAAGTCGCAATACGGACCTTCGTGAGGTATCTCCTGCCGTCGGTCGATAAGTCGTATTTGGTCAAGCGTGCTAATATCCGGTGAGAGCCCGCCATGCACACACAGAACGCGTGAATCGATCAGCGCGGCGACTGCCAGATAGTCAAATACGTCTGTGCACCACTTCCAAGCGTTAGCCGACCCATATTTCCGTAAGCACTCGTCATAGAACCCGTAAACCTGCGTAATTTGTCGAGATTCATGGTTGCCGCGAAGCAGAGTGACACGCGACGGATATCGCGCTTTCAGACAGAGCAGGAACGATAACGTCTCGATCGAATCGCGACCGCGATCGACAAAGTCACCCATGAATATATAGGATGTCGCCGGAACTTCACCACCAGTTCGGAAGAGCTCTAGCAGGTCATAGAACTGCCCGTGGATGTCTCCGCAAACGGTCACAGGAGACGAGACCGGTTGAACGTTGCTCTCCTCGATCAGCAGCTCCTTCACGTAGTCGCACAGCTTTTTCAAATCTGACTCTGGCAGAATATTGCCTGTTCTCAAAGTTGCAATCCATGCGTCCAAGTTCATACGTTCGTCGATGCTGTCAGCACTGCGGTTCGCTCAAGTAAACAGCAATATACTGATCATGCCAGCGCTCTACCGCGGCCCGCTGGACCCAACGCACAGATGTACGCATGGTTAAAGGTGGACTCGCTGGGTCGGTGAGGGGTTTCGCCCCGTGATCGACATGAAATACGAGTCCAGGCAGTTTGTGATTTCTCCTAACTCAAGGTTTCGATTTTATGAGAGACAGGACATTTTAGCAGATCGTGCTCCACAAATTCGATCTGCAGGAAATCTATTTTCTTCCAGGATGGGCTCAATACACTGGAACTTACTTTGAACGCGAGAAACGAACAAGGCGCCTGCACGAGCCGGATCGGCATGAGCAGCGACACAAGATAAATCGACGGATCCGAATGACGATAGGACAATGACGTTGGACAATTTGGCAGGTCAGACCAGTTCATTATGAAAACCCTCGAAAGCAAATATATTCAGATTAGTTTTATCGCAGAATCGTGTTGTTGATGCAGGAGAACGCAAGTCTCTATGTGAGTCTTTTGAAAATTACGGGCACTGCCAAGAAATTGCTGGGTTTTTGCATGCCGTTCATCTACCCGCGGCCGCAAGGCTCTTTCTCGGGCTCGGGGCTTGTGGGCCTCGGATCCATTTCGTAAGCGACCAGCTGTCTAGACAATTGCGCTTCTGGCAGCGCTGATTGAATCGACTTGCAGGTGGCGCGACAGCATCGTTCGTCGTGCGCTCGCGCAGCTGGGCCCACCGCCCGAAACGCCGCGGCGCTTTATATACCAATTTTCGATGATATCGAACGCTAGTGGTACAGCTACAAGCGCGCAAGTAGTTTAACGGTCAGAACATCACGTTGTGGCCGTGAAGATCGAGGTTCGATTCCTCGCTTGCGCAGGACCTTTTGTTATAGCCAAATATCAATTTGCTACCCTGCACTTTTGTGAGTAAGAATGGACGGTGAACTGTACTGACTTTGTCTACGAAAGAAACAACTGACTTTCCGCGGCGCTCGTGTTGTCTCAGCCGCAGTTTCTGCAGACACCACGCGAACGACTTGAGCAAAGGGAAAGGTGCTACCGGGTTCGGATCCATGAAAGTTATTTGTGAGCTCACGCGCTATATTTCGAGGACAAACGCCGCCGCTGTACGATCGCTCAAAGATGTAAGCGATAACTGTTCTCGTTTGTTGCATTTTTCTGTTGCGCGAGGAAAGTTGCACAGATACAGGACCCTGCACTCGGATCTGTCTTGTGTCAGGAACGCTGAAATTTTTACGTAAAGTTTGTAGAGCCACTCGCTCGGACGTTACCGGAAACAGACGATAAACGTCCTTATGCACCAAAGGCTCGCCCAAATGAGCTCTGCGCAGCCGGGCATGTTCTGGCCAGTCACAGCATCTGCGGTGCGCTACCTCGCTGGATACACCTTTTGCCAAATACTTCATTGTCTTGGTGGCCCTTCTTCTTCAATTCGAGTAGATTGTTAACTACCTCTGGCATGACCAAAATTTGCGACTCCATAAATGATGCAATTCTGGAATAACAAAGTAACAGAATCTCGATTTACTGGAACTCACCTGCTCGAGGAGACTTCACTCGATACTATCGACGCAGAGGGCATGCGACCGGATCGTGTTCGATGATATCCGCCCCTCATCCTACTCAGTCGTCTCGCCAAGTGATGAGGACATCATCTGTTCGGAATCTCTGCGTTACGGTGCAATCCTCCCACGGCCACGCAAGCTTTGGAGAACCGTTCAGACGCGCCACTGATGAAATTTGCAACCAGCCAGTCCAGGCAATCATCGCTCCATTATCGATACAGAAACGTTCATCTGTGCAGAAAGCGCGTCCGCATCGGTCTGTGCACATCGTTGCCAGCATCTCTTGCAGACGTTCATTGCAGCCAACGCCGCCCACCACAAGGACATCACTCTGTCCACAATGCGCCATTGCGCGCTCTGTAATCTCTACCAACATCGCGAAAACAGTTTCCTGCAAAGAAAAACATAGATCAGGGACAGGTTTGCTCCCAACCAAGTCCTGCACGCTCGACAAGAGACCCGAAAAACTTACATCCATTCCCTTGACCGAATACGGAAGCGGAATGTAATGGCGACCCTTTTTCGCTGCCTGCTCCACCTGATACCCAGGCGAAGGATCGTTGCTGAGACCAACCATTCGACAGAAGCGATCAAGGCAATTGCCAACCGCAATATCAATGGTTTCTCCGAAAATCCGATACCGCTTCTCGGAGTAGGAGATGATTTGGGTATTGCCGCCACTCACGTACAGGACTGCAGGGTTCACTGCGCCGGTGACCAAACGGCCCATTTCAATATGAGCTACACAATGATTCACTGGAACAAGCGGCAGATCATGCATAAGCGCAAACATTCGTGCAGCAATCGCACAGCTCTGAAGTGGAGCGCCCATGCCAGGTCCCTTGGTGTAAGCGACGGCACAGAGATCGATAGGACGAAGGCCGGCAGTGCGAAGTGCTTCTTCCATGAGCTCGACGACGTGTTTCTGGTGATGTCTCGCCGTCTCTCTTGGCTGAAAGCCAGTTCCAGGCTCAGGCACAAATGTTCGGCGAACATTCGCAAGAATCTCGCCTTTGCTATTTACGATCCCCACACCAAGCTTATTCGCGCTGCCCTCGATGCCCAACACAATGCCATCTAGGATATTCTCTGGGCTGGACATGGTCATGAACACAAAGTACTACACGCCGTTGTTTCAGTTTGGAGGATCACCGGTCGAACAGCTCTTGCTGGTTTCCAGTGTCGCGATGACGTTGGCTACACAATTTCCTGGATCCTCGTTTCGTCCCGCTCTGGCGAGAACTCTATAAAAGTCGAAACCTGACGTGGACCCTCAACTTTCACTTACGTCTACTCCCTCCGAACGAGAAGACGTTCAGTTTAAGAAACCCGAATCGCAGCCGCACTTACGGAACGCAGTTTCGAGTCAGTGATTGTTTGCGGAAGCCTTTCTATCCATAGATTCTTCTTGATCTCGAGTTTTACAAGGAGGAATGATGCAGAATCAAAAGACTCATGAGTTCCTTCCGAAAGATGAATATGTCGTGTCGAACGTCTGTGAGGACGCTCTCGCAAACACCAGTGCACCACGAAACGCGTTTCACACGAACGCTCGCCTAGGAGCTACTCTCGCAGGGGTTTGAGACCGATTGGCTGGGGCAGCTATTGTTTCAAAGCTTTTAGAGTCGACTGAAGTTGACCGAAGCTCGCAACTAAAGCCGGGAGCGACAATGTTCACGCGCGGGCTAGGCCGGGCCCCCGAGACTAGCATTGGCTGCAGAGAGACGCTAGAACCTCATCGAGATGCATCCGGAACGAGTATACAGTGCAGTTCCATCAAATGTGTCTAATCAAGAGCGTCCGCCTGTGGTATGCAGAGGAGATGGTTCCAGGGGGAGGTTTTACATCAGCACGATCCTTTCTCATGAGCTTTTGAAACACCCTTGCTTGTCTCTTTTTCAGGGTGCAAAGGGTGACTGGATGCTCTTATGCCCTGGGTTGTACTTCCCGCAAGAGCGCATGTTTCCGCGAAGGAGCCCAAGGTGGAAGATAACTTTGCTCGACGCTGGGAGACACAAGTCTCGGACCCGACACCCAAATGTCGGTCTCGATACTTCTGCCGGGTTCAGCATATTCTCAAATCGGACTTCTCCTACGTATGTGAATGAGCCAGAGATTCTATTCTCAAGGGCCCTGATTTATACGGAATCAAACAGCAGCTCATAAAGTGGAAATGGAGCACCCCCGTTCATATCGCTCGTTGATGCGTTCGAAGCAGAAGTGACCAGCGATCCGTTGTGCTGATCGCTCATGCGAAGAAGAGGCAGGAGACTCCGCGTTCTTTCTAGGACATCACTTGTATCATTGCTCGTTTGATGATCCGGGGCGCGTCGTCGCAGGATCGCAGTTCCAAAGACCCGAGCAAGCCTCATGGCCATTTGCATAGGATCGATTGAAGTTCCAATTCGTGAGTCTTGCACGAGGCGTTGTATGTGTTCCCGTACCATCGCCAACACGTAAACAAATGAGTTACGGTATATTGGGGCGGCGTTCGTCATAACGTGGAGGGCGGCACGAGGATCATTTGATTCCGCGGCCTGAATGAAACTGTCGTAGAGCTCAAAGGGCACAATTGGCGTTTCCAGGTAGCGCAAGAACTCCACGAGCACTTGGCCGATGGCCAGAGCCGGGGCCTCCTGGAGCGCTTCATCCCTCGCAGCCGATACGGAGTTGCACAAGGCATCCCGAAGAGACTGCATCGCTTGGGAGTCTGCACAGTTTTCCACGAAAAGGCCAGGGTTTCGCCCGAGAATATTTCGCCGCAGAAGCGCGTCTCCGATGAGCCACAGTTCTGGCACGATAAATCCGCTGCCTCTGTTTCGGGTCGCCAAAAGTTCGAGGGAACATCCGTAGATCGTCGGCGCATACCGACCATGAAGCGCCACGAAGCAGGCCGCGCCATTCTCGGCTTGAACAACGAGAGTAGATTCAATCCGTGGCGCTTCCGCAAGCATAGCTGAATACCCGCAGTTTTCATCCACGAGAATTTGGATCCGTACTCTTACTTGCTGTTTTGGTTCTAGCTCTCCGTTAGATGGCACGCAATGCATCCATCGTTTGAGATACTGAATCGGCAGATACCAGCGGGTTCGAACACGGCCCACATTGGTGATTGTAAAATGCACATAGAGCGGCTTTCGGAAATGCACGGTGCCGAGCACAATGTCATTTTCTGAGACAGCCAATCTCGGGATTGTCTCATTCTCTCGTCTGCTCATTTCGCGCCAAAGGCGGTCGTAGACGGCCTGACGCCTTTCGCGGTCAATTTGCTGAATGGGTACAGTGAAAACCCCTGAGACGGGTCGATGGTCGGATGCAAAGATCTCATGACGCCGATACGATCGAACACGAATCCCATTTCCTCGATACAGAATCCGATCACACCAGGCCGGAGTTCGCTTGAGCAGCCCCGGTCGATCCGGATCGCTTTCGTACTCGTTTTCGAACGGTTTGTACTTATAGGTCGGGGGCAAAGTGGAGGGGTGCTTCGGAGAAGGGCTCAAAAGCGAAACCCATGGAGCGGCAGGAGTTCAGCTGGTCATGGCTTGCCAAATACGGCCAATCTGCGGCCTCGATACATCTCAAGACCTCTTCAGAGCGTAGCGCGACGCGATAGTTCAAGTCACCGAAGAAGAACACTACATCATGATCCAGAATAGTCGTTGCTTGCGGCAAAGGATATGTGCCGGGATAACTGGACACAAGCGGTGTTGGGTTGGCACCATCATCGCCCAGAGGGGTGAAGAGGACGCGCTCCATGATGGCGCGATACTCGCCATTGCGTTTCTCGAGGTTTTGCTCGTGAGCGCTCAGATGACAACACACACAGCATATGTTGGTGTCGTAGAGCTGAAATCGAGCTGCGACGCCGCCCTTGTTCCCGCCGACACCGGCAATGCCTGTGCCCGCACTCGTGATCTGAATGTTGTGCACAGCGTTCGCATGATCTGCCCGAACGAAAATGAGCAGCAAAATCCCTACCAATTGTCGTTGCACCAGACAAACGTAGGATCCATTGGTGTCCAGGAGCGCCTGCACTGAGTCACGCCAAGGACGGCCCTGGGACTCGTCTGTGATGACGGCAGCCGTGCCAGAAAGTTTCTGCACCTCCTGGAAGCCAAAAATAAGCACGTCACCAAAATCTGTTGATGCTTCCGCTATGGTTGTCTTCGCCCTGGCATTCACGTTCGAAAGGGTCGCACCATTCGTCCCAGCCCAAGAGTCCCAGAGAACGTCTTGTGTGGGTGTCGGAGTTTTGTGATCTCGCAGCAGGGGTGAAAGGTCAAACACGGGTGGCTTAGCGTTCACGTTAAAAGTGCCAACGAAGAAGCGAAGTTCGCGCACACGGGTGTATTCTGCTGCCCTTCGCTCCGCCTCTCGATTCACATATTCCCGGCGAGCAAGCGTGCTCCGATCAAGTTCCGGCACGCTTTGAGATATCACCGGCAACGGGGTCACGACTTGACTACGTTGCGTACTCGCGGACCACGAGAGGCTGGTGGAACCCGCTGCTAGACGGGCCGTCGCTGGAACACGTTGGCGCACCGTTTCACCCGAACCCGTCCGTCCTCCGTTCATGCTCCGAAGGCCCGCAAGACTCGTTGCAACGAAGAAAGCCCAGCCGTGACCAGGCGCCTGGAACGTTACTGGGCCCGCCACCGTCAGCAAACACGCGTAGAAACGAAACGGCCTTATCCACCCTCCTGGAAACGTTCTTTTTTAGAAGAGAGAATCTGATGACAACTCTCCTTGATTCAAAGCTGCTGGGCGAGCGGTCTCTCTATCGTTAACACGCGAACAAATAAAACCGAGTCTAGTGGCCCTCGAACGCACGTTTTCCAGTCGCTTTGCGATCCGTCCCCAAACGCCGAATCAGTACTGGTCTGCGCTCCGCAGCGGGATGTGGCTGGCATGCTTCAGGTGCAGGTTTTCGCGTAGAACCCAATGATCGTATCGGTTTTCGCCAGGAAAGGCCTGATGCATGTCACTTCTCGCAGTTACCGGTAGCAGCTTCAAAAACGCTCACGGCATACATTTGTTGAATGCAGCGGTGGACAGACTTGCAGATAGAGACTAGGGTGGCTTCAGGCATCCATAGAGGTTCATCTTTGGGTCAAAATCTGCGGCAAGCTGTTCATTAGAACACCCGACATTCATGAAAATGTTCCTGGAATATGAACAAGAGGATCATTCCGCAGGCATTGTTCCAGGACCCGTGAGGCGCTGTTGGTTTTGGCTCTGGTACACTGAGCGGTATCCCGATCCGAGCACTTGATTCATTCTGAGTCAAGCCTTTTAAGGAAAGCCATGTTCACTTCGATGGCCCACCGTGCAGTCGAACAGTTACAGGTGATGGAACCGGACGCGATAGATGAGTTGTGCCTCTAAGAGACTAATCAAACCCCAAAATTTACAAGAACAACAGAATACCTCAGGCGCAGATTCGCGTCTGCAAGATCTTCGAGTGGTACACTTGTTACCCAAAATGGCATGCCCAGCCAGCGTCGACGCTTGCAACTTTAGTAAATGGCCGCAAGTCGTAGCTATTGCTCTTCTGTCGCCGAATCAAACACGTGTCAAGGCAACTTCGCTTTGAATCTTCTCAAAGACGTGACAGTTGGCTGGGAAGCAACCTCCAAGCTCCATCAGCATAATCCTGGCACCCATGATTCCATGGAGAGAACCCATCCCCCATTCTTTGAAATCATCTGATCGCGATCACAGCAGACGTCTGTGGCTTTCACCCATCAAGAAGAGGAGATGTTACAGTCCGAGATTCTTCGAAAACCCATCCCAGATCCCGCCCGCATCCTCAAACGTTCAGTCTTCCGTCAAAGCGCTCTAAGTTCATCTTAAGTAGCCTCACTTGCCTTCGATCGTGCCGTCGAGCACTCAACTCGTTGCCCGCAGAAGAGTCCTGGAAACAGGCGGAACACTTGTGCTCACTCTGAGCTCACCGGGTGTGTACAAAACGTCTGGACGCCCCTCTGTGCTGTGATCAGCCACCAGCTTGTGGCGCGGACGCATCACACGACTCTTCTTTCCATTCCGAGCCCACAGAGCGCGACTCGAAAACTGCAGCTCGAAGGGAAGTGTCGATCGCGGAGGCAAGTTGCTCGACTAGTCGCAACTTTTCGCTCAACTCCTGGGCCTTTGACTGGAGGTTTTCCATGCTTGCGTTCAATTCCCTAACTGCCTGCAACAATTCCTCCAACGCGGCGATTGATGCCCTCTCATCTTCCTGCATCTCTTCAGTTTCTTGAACTGCCGGTGATGTAACCCAGTCGCCGGAGCGCTGCTCTCTATCGATGTCGTCTTTCGAGCGTAGGGCGGCAAAGGAGATAACGTGTATGGCATTTTAGGCGGGACACGTCATCGGATGCCGCGTTCTCTGCTTCGATGGCCGGTAGCCTGCTGCGCTGTGAACGATCGATACCGATTTGGGATCAGTAAGTGCTTGAGGCGTCAGGTTTGAGCGAATTGGGCTTCGAGCTCTACTTCCCTGTGCTGATTTTTATTTAAAGTTTTAGATATTCTTGGTGACGGACAGCAGCTCTGCGGACTTGGAGTGGTTCAGCGTCGAGCGTCTCCATGCGCTTACTTGGCAATCTCAGGTGCTCGCAGTCGAAAGTAGTATCTTGTAATCAGTTCAGACTAGATAGATCGCTCGTTAGGTCCGAGTTTAGTGTTTTGAAGTTGTCTAGATGTTCAATGGGTATCGAGTTTCGGGTACTTTGAGTGCTTGTAGAGACAATATGCGGCACCAGAAGGGGCCCTCCCCGCATCGCGAGTGTCCCTAGAAGCGATCATCTTTCAGGATGGTTTTCCAGAAAAGCTTCGGAAGGGCGTATGAGCGGACGATTCCCTTCCCATTTGGGATATTTAGGGAACTTGTATTGGAAAGAGCTGCCTCGTTCAGAGAGTTATACCTTAGCGCAGCAGGGCCGTTGATATTTCCCTGTTGAATTGCTCCATGAAAATTGCGAATTTGACCTGGTGAGAACAATATGGAAGCTAAACACGTTCTCTACGTCGAACGCTCGAACTTTGGGCCATCGCGGCCTCGTCCTCTTGGTTTGTGCCCTGTCGCAAACCGGATGTCGGAGCCTTGTGTACTGTCGAGTATTGCGGTCCGCAGGCACAGATCTCCTTGCGGTTCTCTCTGCTCAACCAATGTCTGAATCGATGGTTCTCATTGCAACATTTCGAAGTATGTCAGAAGAACGAAAGTCCCTAGAAAACTTTTCGTACATCAAACTTCCGTTTGAGCCCGAAAGCTTCCGTCTGTACTCTCGCCGGAGGATGTCTGTGTTGGAATTCTGTCTATATCGTAACAAATCTGTTGTCACTGCCAGCGTGGCATCAGGCTGTCCCAAATCGCAACGGGCCTTGAACGACTCCCACCAAGTATCTCTTTCATGGCATGGGGCTCTACATCGAGCAACTGGGAGTCGCACAGACAACTGCATCAGCGCTGAGGTTACGTCCCAGCCTTCTCGGGCGAACCATGAGTTCGGACAGCGTTGCTGCGAGTCTCCACCAGATCTTGCTTGGGCTCCGTCAGGCATGTAAGGCTTTTCCAGAGTCTATACAACTCGACGCAAGCGGCTATTTGAGTCCAGCAGTCAACCTAAAAGCGGATGAGGCATTTCACCAGTCGGGAAAGCGGACTCATGAGCGCTTGAAAATAGGCGATTTTAGAATAACCTCACTACAGAGCGCAAATGAGGCTGGAAAATGCCGGAGAATCAGGCCATCTGGGGACCTACCACCAGCATGAAGAAAGGCCAGAGCACGCGTTTTCCAGAAAAGAACAAATCCAGTCTCGAGAGATCACCAGGAATCGTCCAAACATGAACGAATGCTGAGTTCAATGCCAGCGATTCCAGAGAAAACGCGACTGGTCCCTATTGCGATTCGGGGCCGTCGCGACCAGAATCTCGCCAGAAACATCCGCGCTCTCGCTTTTCTTCGATTCGAACGCTGTCTCCAACGACTCAGGGGCGCAGTTTGGGCCTATCAACCTGAGTCGCTCGAAAGATCCCGATTTCAGTAAAAGCTGAAAGTCAGTACTGTAGATCATCAATGACGATCGTTGCACCTTCTCTCCGATTGGAGTGGTTGTCGCTGTGTAAAGCCGCAACTGCTCGCTGCGCAGTCTGAGAGTGTCTCACAGCTTATCGAGGCTTGTCGCGAAGTAGTTCCTGTTGGATCTGAACTCATGGGCGGAGCTTCTGTGCAGTCTGAACGAAGTCGTTTCATCGAAAAGATGTTGGAGCGGCTGCGGCAGGAGCCTCTGGACGTTTTCGCGGCAAAGGTCCTTCCCGACGTCCTTGCCCGAGGCGAGAAAACGTTTCTGTGCGGCTCGATGGTCACTGCTCTGGATGTCATTGCTGCCCGAGCGACTGCGCCCGTATTTCGAGTCTGGGCTGCCACGGGCGAATATCCGATCCGAGTGGAGAGCCTCACAGAACTGTGGCGTTGGTTTGACCTCATGCAAGGTCTGCTCTGCCGATACGGAATTGCTGAGAATGTGGCACGCGTGCAGCCACCTCCAAGAGAGGTGCTTTTATCAGCTTCCTCTCCCTCAGCGAAAACCTCGCAGGTTGATAGAACGAAAGAACGAGGGATCGGAAACCAAACTAGCGATCATAGGTCGGGCGACCCGGACGTCACCCAACCGGTTGCACGTGCCTTGAATCAAATGCATATCGACGCAGCATCAACCGGACGTGGACATTCAATGGAGATTGATGCAAAAAAATCAGCATTGAGCAAGAGTACCAAAGATGTACCGGCTTGTGATCGTTCTGATCTTGCGCGAGTCGATGTTCGTGTCGGTTGTATTCTCACTGCAAAGCCACATCCAGACGCCGACGCTCTGTACGTGGAAGAGATCGACATTGGTCGCGAGGATGGGCCCGTCACGGTATGCAGTGGTCTGCGCAACCACATACCCGATGCTGCCGCGTTGCTTGGCCCTTGTGTTGTGGTTGCGAATCTGAAACCTGTGAAGATGCGAGGGATCGTCTCCCAAGCGATGGTACTCTGCGCCACTGCAGCAGACGGATCACGCGTGGAACTCATCAAGCCACCGTCTGGTGCGAAACCCGGTGATCGAATCTACTTTCCCGGTACTGATGCCGACCGCGATAACCAACCAGATCCTCAGTTGAATCCGAAGAAAAAGATTTTTGAAAAGGTCGCCGAACATTTGCACACCAGCGATGATGCGTCCTGCGAAGCTAGATACGACGAAATTCCGTTTATGACCGACCACGGGGCATGTAGAGCGGCGACAATTCAAGGTGGCACGATTCGATAAACGCAGATATGCTTCGAAAAATGACTCAAATCATCCGAGTCGTCCATCGCGGTGTCGCGTCGGGTAGACAAGTGGGTTCCATGGCTGGCGCCCAGTGGCTTTCGAGAGGGTCCACAACGCCTCGAGACGTTGATCGGCTCGGGTATACACACCGACGACGCTCATGGCTAGTCTTCGGAGCGTCACTGGATCGAGTGTAGCCGAGAGCGTCGCGGAACAGACGACGACGTGCTGATCACGGGACGCGCTTGGTGAGCGTCCGGTAGCATCGTCCTCTGCTCGGATCTTTTGCAGGTCCATCCCAACGGACACTCCAGAGCCAATTCTTGGATCCAAAAGTCGCTTATGAATCGCATTCATTGGCTCCGTCTGCTAGCTGTAAACGTCTCTCGTGAATGATCCCGTCACCAGGCATTTGGAGATTCTGGGCGCTCACGCGACGCCTGCGTGTGATGCCCCAGCACACTGATCTCCTTGTCGATTGCAGATCTCGGGTCGATGCTTGAGACGCAATCGATCTAGCGTTTGCACCCAAACCAGATTTCTATCCTCTCCGACGATTTCTGATGTCGCGCGGACGTTGCACCAACCATCGTCGACATCACTCACTTGGACGATCGGTCCGGTGAGGTCGCGTGTTCGTCAATTCCCAAACTTGGCAATATCTGTGTCCAGTAGTGTTCGTATCCGCAAACAGGTCTCCTCGAGGCAATGATTCTCAATGATTGCATCAAAGAGTGTGGGCTCTCCACGCGCCACCGAAACTTCTTGGGCAGCGGTCTTGAGACGACACTGTATTCTGGCTTCATCCTCGGTACCCCGACCACGAAGGCGTCGCTCCAGTTCAGTCAGGCTGGGTGGCATCAAGAACACCACAAGAGCGGGGAGACCCACTGCTCGCACGCTCCGCACACCCTGCACATCAATATCGAGGATGCAGATACGACCCCTGCGACGTACTCGTTCGATGGCTTCCCAGCTCGTCCCGTACCATTGGCCGTGGACAGTGGCAGTCTCGAGGAAACGGCCTGCAACGCGGTCTTTCTGAAACTGCTCGGTCGTAACAAAGTGATACTCGCGCCCGTCACACTCACCTGGGCGTGGAGCGCGGGTCGTATGCGACACTGAGAAATCGAAAACACCTGGGAGCTCCTGACATAGGCGGGCGATCACCGTGCCTTTGCCTACCCCTGACGGACCAGCCAGGACGAAACAGCGCGGTGACGCTGCAGTGCCCATACTCGGATCGAACGGCGTCTACGAGAGTCTCCTAGAGACGAGACACGTTCCGTGCAAACGCGGCGTCGTGGAAGTCTAACCACAACACTGTCCTGGGAGAGCAAGTACCGCACCCGCGTTTCCAGCAGCGCGACTCGTGTTGGTCACGAGTGATCGCCACCAGTCTAGACGTCTTGCCGGTGAATCAAAGCTCTGGTCCACGCTCTGAATGGCGTTGGGTCGGTTTCCAAACCAAGCACGGTGTTAGAAAGAAACGCGAGCGTATCGGCGCTTCCTATCGACCCAGCATGGCACTCGCTGAGACCGCTGGGATGCTCAAGTGGCCGCAACGCCACCCGTGCCTGTGCCAGCGCTGCCCAAGCGCGACGCGAACTCTCCTGCGCGTGCAGTAGACTTGGTTGGTCCTCGGAATTCTTGCGATGCCATGGCTGGACAGTTACGAGCCTGCAGTGCGCGCTCTCCTACACAGAGCGGGTTACAGCAGTCGACCCGCCGAGGACCCTGCTGGCGACGAGACCACCAACATAGGGCCGGAAACAACGACCCGCTGGGTGTCCCATCGCCTGGTCCGGGAAGCGGCAGCACGTTGTGGACAGACTGAAGATGAAGCACGAGCGCTCATTCAAGCAGTTGGGCTGATTTTGCGACGACCAAGGGCGACAGCATCAGTAGAGCAAGCTCGTACGAAGCGACAGGCGTTTCGAGCGTACCTCGCTCGGCTCGAGTACGAGCAGTGCACGCGAGCACTGTCAGAGCCTCCGTCATCAACGCCGCTCGCCTACCCACTGCTTGACAACGCGTTCCTCTTTGGTCCGATGCTCGTTGGTAGCGTTGTGCTTGCGGGTTTCGGCTGGTGGCTTGGTCTCCAACTCGCAACCGTTTGGCAGTCTGATGGCGCAACCGCTGCCGCAAAGATGCATTCGGCACCGATGGCATCATGGGTTGGTGCAGGCCTTGGCTTGGCATTGGGTTTGGTCCTGGAGACGACGCTTTTGGCGCTCGGATGGTACCGAATGGATGCTCGCATGAACTGACCACGTCGAGTGAAAATTTCCAGAGCAACTATTATTCATGAGCAGTTGCGAACCAAGCTACGGATTCTTTATGGCGACGAGCGAAACGAGGCAGCAGCTATGCGATGAGTCTGTATGGCGAGTGGAAATGGCCGGTAGCTTGATCTATGTTTTCCGAAAAGCTCCGCAGACACCGCGGGATTCCACGAGCGCCGGTTACATGCCTAGCGCTACAGGAAAAACAGATGCACAGGAATACACCTGTAAACATACCCTGTCAATGCGGTCATGCGCGTGGTGAATCGCGCAACAAATTGCGAGACAATTTTGTTTACTCGTGGCTTCGTTCACGAAAGCTGTTTTCTTCTCGCAGCGTTTTACTCTTGGACACATGGAAGAACATCATTTTCGATGAGCTATCAATCAAGAGGATACGAGCTGGAACTAGTGCCGCTCCGGGAGCAGTTGGAAAAAGAGACGAGCGAACGGACCCAAGCTGCGCTCGCGGTTGCGCTTTCACGAAAGCGTCTCCAGGCGTCGATCGCTTCGAAGCACGAGCAGGTTCGTGTTTTCCCCTATGATCTTAGAGATCACATCGATGAAGAACGGCAAAATCGGAGAAGGTCCTGTCCCGAAACGCTGAGGCTCGTGGGCGACAAGAGCCTGGACCCGTTTCGGCCTCCTCGGCGTCAACACGAACGTGCTCGTTCCTTCCGCGAAGCGAATCCTGAAAAGTTACCTTCGGTGCCAGAATCCAAGCAGACAGACCACTGGCCAGATAAAAAAACTGCAGGTGCAACACCAACTTCAATAGGAGCTGGACCTTTAGAGACTGTTGTGTTTCCGGTGACCTCATCGAGCCTGTTGCCAGTGGCTGCAGCCTCACAAAATTCGCCCAAGAAGCGCGAAACCGTAACACATCGTACCTGGCGCGTTCCTCCAGTTAGCAGACACTGGCGAGTGAGTTCGAGGCTCGCCCCCAACACGAGTGCATCGGATGCGCTAGCGGCGGCACCAGGATGTCGTCTTGGAAGCACGTTTGCGGCACCTGCCTTTGCAAGTTTCTCTGCGATGCTTGCGCAAACAAACGCAGAGATTGTGCAGCAGCGGGCTTTGCGTGGTTCCACGAAGCAAACGCCAACAAATCACGCGCCTGCAACGACTGTCGACTGGCCACCTGAGCAGAAAGAGCCTCGGTATGAAGGTCACGAGCTCCAAAGGCAGCGGAAAAGAGATGCAATACCGAATTTGTCGTTAGAATCATCCAAAGCATCACGACCAGCGATATCTGGGCAACCAGAGTACCATGCAGCGCTATCGAGCGCCAAACGGAATGAGCCCGGTCTGTACGAAACGCCCCGCTCCTTGACGGAAATGAACGAGGAAACGCAGATAAAACGGCGGCGACGCAGCCGCTGGGATCATTCGTGAAACTCAACTGTGCCGCAGGTCCAAAATGAGAAGCTCACATTGAAGTTCACGCGCCTCTTCTGATACGTAAGTTTGTGGTGAAACGCCGAGAAACTCATGGCCTTTTTCATATGATCTGTCATGAATGGTTTCAGTCCCAAAGCTGAGAGTTTGCTGCATTCTCAATGCGAGATAAATATCATCTATATCGTTCAGAGTCCTTACGATGACACCTCCTGCATATAGTTATGTGGATCCCGTGCGTGTGCTGGCCTGACATCCATGACAAGCGCCGCTTCGGGTGGTACGAATAAGAGACCAACTCGGTTCCTAAGCGCGGAATCTGCAGACTAGTTTTGCGAAGCGTATGCACTTTCATGGGGCCGGATCTTGTTCTATGCGAAGCTGGTCAACACCCCGTGGCTGTGGCGCGATGACACACCACGGTTCAACTGTCTTGGCGCGTCTGAAACTGTATCTAAATGGCTATTTAGGGTCATCATGGACAGGGACGCCGGCGCACAGTTCGTCCACGACTGCTCCCACCTGCCCGAAATTTACTGAAAGAATGCTCTGAGCGGAATCCGTTCATGGGAAGGCTTTTCAGCCATGAACAATCGCTGCAAGAGTTCTGATTTGAACCCAGATCAACACAGTGGGTCAACGTACAGATTTCGCATTGGCTGGATCGAGACTTTTACGGTGAACTAGATCTCTCACAGAGCTCGATCGATGAATCGCACCTGGAGGCTGCGCTGCACACACTTGCTCGTGAGGGCGCTGCGGGCCGAGTCCGCTGCCTGAACTTGTTCTCTACGAAGGTGGAGGCGATACCGAAGTTGATGCGGGAAACTTTGCCGAATCTGGAGCGCCTCTTACTGGGTTGCACGCCCTTGGTGACAGTGCCGCCGTGTGCTCTCCCGCTCGGACTGGTTGAGCTTGACCTCGGTTACGGTGACGCCCTCCAATGCCTTCCAGATGAAGTATTTTCCGAGCTGAAACAAATGAAATTTCTGTATCTCGGGCGAAATCGACTCGACTCGCTCCCTGAATCCCTGTTTGATAGAGAAACCGGTTGCGGAGCGTCGTTGATCCGACTCGACTTGCACGGGAATGCGTTGAAGTCGTTACCACCAGCCATCGGTTCCTGCAGTGCCCTGGTTGAACTCAACTTGGGGCGCAACCAACTGAAAACGCTCCCAGCAGAACTCGCATCGTGTAGAAACTTGCGTGTCCTTCATGTTTACGAAAACGATCTGCATGCGCCGTTCCCGGAGGTCTTTCTTGATGCATTCCCGCAACTGGAACAGTTGAATTGGCGTGGAAACGCAGCTTTGCCGCGAATACCGACAGAGGTAGAGCATCGAGGTCCTCGAGCACTCCTAAACTATCTCGTGCGTGCGTGAGCATAGGTGAGCGGTTTCGGATACTGTTCGTTAGGGAGTTTTAGCGTTGGGGCTCGAGGACGCGCTCAAGACCATCTCAGGGATCAAGACATGTCCATAGTAGACGCGCTTCATCCATGATTCGGATTTCATCATGCGCAGCGGAGTACATACGTGTTCGAACGAGTCAACATACTGGACTCCCTCGATGAAAAAGTCAAGCTTCGTTTGCGAAATTGGGCCCCCCACTTGAGTCAGACGTGCCTAGTTGTCTCACGGCCTTGTGATCAGCGAGCGGTTGTTTTGCAAAACGATACCGGCGAGTCAACTTCTTTGAGGTATTGGACCCCGAACAATGTCCACAGAGCGAGCTAAATACATCTTGATTGGAAGATTGGCGTTCGCTTCGAATCCTAATGCCATGTGATCGTCACAAAGCGATCACGCTGTGAAGCATCTTCGTTGCTGCGCTTGACCACATGGTATCAGGATTCAAGACGGCATGGATTCAGGGTACTTTACGTTTGAGCTGCTCGTCGTTGCTGTATTGCTGCGCAAAACCGCTTTGAGCGTCCTGATGGAAGACATGGTGGTGCTAGAATCGCGTTACACCCGAATGCGGCCTTTCTTGGATGCACTGATCCACAAATAATCACAGAGGAGCAGCGGCCCGACCGGGGAGGTCGATTCTGTGGAAAGATAGGGCCCGTCTGTGCCTTGAGCCCCATTCGATTCAGAATCAGCATGCAGCAGCGTCGGTTTCGCTTCGAATAGCCTGATGCTCGGATGACCCGCTGCCTGTGTAGGCGGAATTTCCTCTAACATACTTCGCGATAACTCCAAGCGCAAGCGACGTGGGCTCTTTCCCAATAACCAATCCCGCGACTCTTTTCCCGTCAATGCTCGTGAGCCAGCATCTGCGATCGTTGGATTCAGCAGTAAGGTTTGAACGCAAAGCGCGGTCTCTTCAGGAGAAGACGTGTCCTGCGCATTCATCATCGGAATAGGTTCGTCTCGAGCTCGGACCCTTTGGGTGGCGCCAGCGAATGCGTCGCTGCCCTCACCAGCCGCACGATGCAGTATCTCTGAATATTTTCTGATCTCCAAAAGTCCGCGAACACCATGGCCAAAGGCGACATGCGGCAGCTCACAACAAGCAAGGAGACGACATCTGCGAGCCTGATTCGCTGGACGGCGTTTGTTTGACTCCAGCTGGCGTCGCAGGAGGTTTGCCATAGCTGCATCCTGAACGAGCGCTGCCTCCGCAAACTTCGTGTACGAGACATCGGTACCCAGGAAACCGTGTCGCTGGAGTGACGCAAAGTGCGGTTCCAGCACCTGGGATGCATAGAGTCGGTACGCAGGCGAGGCAGTATAAAGCATCAGATCATCGCATATGCGTTCATGGTCTGGGAAATAAAGACGGCGTACTGCGTCGTCTTCTCTCAAGTACTGTATGCCTTGTTTCTCGAGCGCCCTTCTATGCACACTCTGCATATTCAGGGCAATCAGTCGAGTTCCAAGAGACCGGCAGGTGCGAAGCAAATTCAAGTATCTCTCGTAGGGCCATACGCAACGTTCGTCCCACTGGCTGCGCTCATAGAGCTCCTCCTCCTGGATGCGTCCATGAATATAGTCATCCAGAAGATTCTGATGGTGCTGTTCGAAAGCATCGATTGCAACGGATAGTAAGCTTTTTTCCGAACTATAGTCCTGACTTGGTGCCACCCGAAGAGCCATAGCCGCAACAATTCGTGCCTCCATTGCGTGATCCGTTTGAGAGCGCGGATGGTCTCCTATTAAGACCAGGTCTGCGTTTTGGGCGAGCGCATCCAGACAAGCCTCCTCATCGACTGACAGCACTGAGGTCTCACTCTTGTTCGGTGTCAGTCGATAGATCGCATCCAGCGATTTGGCCTTGAAGCTTGTCGACCAACTTGGACTCGTCTGGTGCTCGTGCGGCACTGAAGAGGACTCCGCTACCTTGCTCAAAGCCGCACTCACTGGTAGCGGCGCGTTGATAGCCAGCAAGCTACCACCGAGCAGTTGCAGAAAGGTTCGGCGACTAAGGCGGTTCACTACGCTTGAGAGCGACGTTGCTCCAGACTCATGCGGCTCTCGGTTGGAACTCCGTAGTCGAAACAAATTGGCTCGTTTTGGCGGCCTCTTCAACCGCCCTGGTACAAAACTTGTCCCACAGGCAAATCCTTCAGGTGCCTTGAGGCCGTTTAACACGTTGCCCTGGGCGAACATTTCCGCAAGAACACCAACCTAGATTTGTAATTGGGATTGGCAACCGAGCTGGATTTCTGAACCGTCTCCTGAGGCTGCGCCCATCGACCATCATTCACGGAAGCGTTCGCTCGAGGAGTCACCGAGACTTGTGTCATTTTTCAGTTTCTTTTGTTGCATATTGCTCGTATGTATGTCATTGTTTACGTTCGATTTGTTACAGCTGACCAGGATATGGGTGCTTGTCTCAGTCAAGAGCGATGCGTCTTTACTTGCGTGAGTGCGAAAAGGTTCCAAACGCGTCTCAGAGCACAGCGTTGGTCTACTAGCCGTTCTTATACTTTAGAATCCAGAACACTTGTCAGGCGTATCATACCAAAATGAATGCCATATCACTGAGACGCAACCCCTCGGTCAAGAAATTCGAGTGGGCGTTCGTCCATCCTAAGCATGCCCTCGGATGAATGCGTTTCCTCCGGTGCAGCTGTTGGTTGCCTCGTGAACGGAACCAACCTGTTCTTGCAACGCGCTTTTGGACCTCTCGGTAGACGTGATAGCTCAGACCCAACGTGCACGTGAAGAGAGTCCCTCTCGATCTTGTCCTTCCAAAAACGCCCAGAGAATTCCCCTGCAAGAAAAAATACACCCGCAGACGCAACGATTGTCGCGAACAAGCTTAGCTCCTTAACGGGTTCAATGACCATTCCCGATCACGAGATGATGAGATGGGTTCAAAATTATGTCTGGTTGATTCATGCCAGCATAATCGGGAGATCGTAAACGACGGTTTCGACGCCGTCCCTAGGTCATGACATGGGTGTCCGACACGTTAGATATCGTTGCTCATGATGAAAACGGTTCTGCGTACGTTGTGCCGGCAAGCGTTTTCCCCTTAGGTGCAGTTCTGCAGTGCTCGCTCGTGAAGGTTTCCTCATTGCCAGTCCGAAGAAAGCCTGTGGATATTTCCCGAGAAATTTCAAACAAAACGTTTCCTAGGAGATGCTGCAGCACCCTCGCTGCGACGCTGATGCAGTTTCTGGTCCCTACTTTCCGTAGGACACCTCACAGGTTCCTGTATTATCCAATAATGTGAGCAAGTTGCCGGAACCGTAAACGATCATCGGGCGCTGCGATGGTTCGCAGAACCGCGCGCATCACTGCTGGCCAGCGATGATGGCTCCGCAGTGTCAAAAATGGACCTGTTCCCTGGAGAACTTGACTGCGGGGTCAGCACCCGCAGTTTTTCCTGACAAGGCAGAAAGAGGACGATGCCGCTTGGACTGGGTTTCGGTCTTGTACCGAACTCTTATGTAGCCCGCTTGCAGCCTTGGAAGCGAAACGAAGTGATTGATCGCGCTTCTCGTAAGCGAAGCACGAGACGGGGAAATCAGGCAAAGCGAATGGATGTTTTCCATTTTTCACCGTGGTGCGCTTTCCAGTTCGCTAACACCAAACTGATTATGAATCAACAAAGTCCGTTCTTTTGTTCTGTAACGAGTACAGATAGCACCAAAGTGGAACAGCAGGCTGTATTCGCAGCGTCGAGTTCGACCAACAGCTTCGCTATCGCCAAGCGGGTTGCTGGAGAGCGCGAGCCAAGGTGTTCCAGTGCCCGAAAACAAGCCTCTGTCACTATCGAGTCCCTTGAAGGATTCGAATGTGAGCTCTGAGAGGGCACAAGTAAGACAGCCGACAACACGCTGTCGACAACACTATCGAACACGTTGTCGGAAATGCTTCCCTATTGTTCAGAGCAACCACAACAGCATGAAACCTTCGTCTCCGAACCGACCGCCTACAACTCCACCTCGACAGGTCAACGTTTTGGCGGAGCAGCTGCTCAGGGAGCTAGGACGGGTAGCCACCGTATCTCACTGGCAAAGCTCGGTTGGCCTTGAGCAGATCGGTAGGCATGCGTTTCGACTTGGAAAACACTTGCAGGCGTTGTTGCGTGAACAGCCGGAAGCACGAATGACCACTATTCGAGCGTACAGTGAAGTATTCGCCCAGCTGTACCGAGATGTTCCTGTGCAAGGCCGTGACCGAGTTCTCTTCGTTGCCGCCTGTATGATGCAGTCGTTGCATCGCGACGCTTTCGAATGGAACGTGCTTGTCCCAGACAACAGTTGCACCGGGACACGCGCCGACCGGGAACGATTCGTTTGGACAGATAACACTTTACGAGCCGTCATCGGAGCTGTCGACGCTGCGCTCAGGTGAATCCGACAAGTCAGCAGCGAATGCGGACGAGCAGGTCTGCGACACTGAACATTACAGCAAGCACAATCGGGATGAGGCGAGCTCGTTGCTGCCTTCCGCGATGCAACAACAATATCAGTTGACGGCGAATGCGTTGATGGATTGGCGATTGCGTTTGGCTCCAGTAGATGAGGTGGCTCAGGCGTACCGATTCGCTGATCCTCGAGTGCTCGTTAAGATTGCAAGACGATGGCGGATTTCGACGCTTGACGTCTCGGCGGTTGAGGCTGCAATGATGCTCTTTCACGCCTGTTTGGAGCGGAAGCGTTGGCGCGCTGCAGTCGAATGGCTAAATGAGCTCTCCCGACTAGCGCTAGCCACTGATTCGCTTCTTGCAAAAAAACGTGCGATCCTGTTGGAGGTGCTCATCAAACAGCAGCAGTGGTCTTTGGCAGCTCAATGTGCGCAAGATTGGAAGGACGCGGAACATCTAGAAGAGTTGCGCTGGCTTGAGGCCCAGGAAGTGCTTCGAACACCCATGACACGCGGCTCAAAGACCGCGACTGGGTCCTTGGTACCATTTCAAGTATCTGAGCGCACCTACACGGCGCCAGAATGTGCGTTAGATTTGGACTCCATAGAACCGTCGTTGGGCGAGGCGACGCTTGGCGACTCGGAAAAGGGTCATGGGATCAGTTCACCGACGCTTGCAATGTTACGCCTGCCAGCCAACGTTCGCGTTCACTGGGTCGCAACTGTGACTGCAGCGAGTCATCTGGAGCAGTTCGTGCGAGCGATACTGGCATCAGAGACAGCGACCCTCTCCCGGCCCAGGAATGTGAATGAAAGTCGTTGTGTCGGCCTTGATGTTGAATGGAAACCTGTCCGAACTGCCGGTCTGGAACCTCGTTGTGCGCTTCTACAAGTCGCGTTTCTCAAGGACGTCTTTCTGGTGGATTTGCTTCGGCTCGACTTGGATCGATTATTCGCCAGCCAGCTGAATGAGGCATTACAGCTTCTGTTTCGTTCGCCGGATATTCTCAAGGTCGGGTTTGGCTTCAGTGCCGATCTCGCCCGGCTGCGTCGCTCATACCGCTACCTTTCGTGTCTGGATGTAATTGTGTCGCTCCGAGACCTTGATCGCATCAATTGGGAGGATTCGGGCGGCTTCTGTGCCACTTTGGCGACTCGTGTTGGGCGGACAAATGTGCGAAGGCGTGGGCGGCTGACCGTCGGACTCGCCCAACTTGTTGAGGCCCTCCTTGGGCGATGGATTAACAAGTGTCCACGATGTAGTAACTGGGAGGCGCGCCCATTATCGCCAGTGCAGATTGAGTACGCGGCTTTGGATGCCTGGGTGCTTCTCATGTTGTTGGAACGCATGCCTGCAGCAGCTGGACGTCGTGTGGGCGCAACCAGAAGGCCACTACATGACACCAACCTTGGCACACCGTCAAGCGAAATGACGCTCTCCATGATGGATCATGACATGAGCGCAGTCGTTCACATGGCTGCTCTGGAACGCGTCTGTAAGGCGTTAAGTGCACATGATCGGTGGCGTGGCCGACCTGTCTATCGATTCAATAATGTCCTTTATGCAGGCCCATTCTGTCCTCTTGTTCGTCCGACTGCATCGGCAGCGACTCCTGATCTGCGACGAGTCGACGATGCTGCTTTTGCTCTTGGTGTCGCCGACCATCGAATTGGTAAGTGTATTGCGCTGGTAGCAGCCGAGCAACGCCCCCTTCTGGTGGTGATGGCAGGACAACGACGAGCGCCTTTGCGGCGTATCGCCCGAATGATGGACTTGCCCTGCAGCGCATTACGTTTCGCAACGCCCTTGGAACTTGTCACCATATTTGGATTCGCGCCAGGTTCAGTCTCACCGTTGGGGCTTTTGAATGAATACTCGGACGGTGAACGTGTCGGCCATGCGCCCATGCTCACCTTCATGGACGATGCGTTGCGTGCAGAGGAGACGACCGAACCTTGGTGCCAGTCTCGCAATGGGCTTGTTTTCGTGTCCGCTGGCTCACCAGAGAGTATGATGGCCATTAGCGCTGTTGATCTGCAATACTATCGCCGTGCACTCTGGCTCAGTGTATTGCCAAAGACGAATGCATTCATCAAGAGGACTTGGGATTTGGCGGGGGCAGCTGCTCGTAGCGCACAAGCACCCTGGGGGACTCGGTGGATGAGATCCTATTTCGAGGATTGCCGTCAGGGGCGCTTTGTCGTAGACAGTACCATGGGTGGTCTGGTAAGACGTCTTCGCGCACTCGGCATGGATGTCCTGCACACACCTGAGAAGAATGTTGAATTGCTCTTTGGACTCGCCTGGATGCCTGAAGATGGCGCACAAACGCTCTCAGCGTCAAAACCACGCGTGATTCTCACTCGAGATGCGGAGATCCTCTCTCGAGCGACCCGCTACGGAGTGCCCTGCTATTATGTAGCGGCCATGCAAACAGGACAACAAGCCCAGGAGGTTCTGGAGACGTTTCAACTGTTTCCGGATTCACAGAATTTTCTAGCTCGTTGCGTTCAGTGCAACTGTGCTCGATTCGAGCAACGTACTCGAGACGAGGTGCGACCCTACCTACCCGCGCGCACAGTCGAGTCTTTCCAGACTTTTTACGAATGTGCACAATGTCACCAGCTGTACTGGAAAGGTGCTCACTTCGAACGAGCAACCCAGCAACTTGCAGAGATGGTTCACCGGCTTCGCCTCCGCAGCCATGAATCCCGAGTGCCCTAGAATGCCAAAGTGCATGAAGTTTGGTTGGTCTCTTTGGTAGCGCTTGCAATGACGTACAAAAAGCACTACTTGGGCTCCATTCGATTGCACTTTGCGAGCTTTTGCGGACGTGCGAGCATCGTGCTCGGCGGTACAGCTCCGTGAAACGACAACTTGGTAGCGACGCGCCTACGAGCGCTCACATGCACACGCGCTGGAGTCTTTTGCGACATGACTCGCCATCATCGGGTCGACGGACTGGAAGAGCGCTTGCGTCACCGGACCGTTAAAATGTTTCCCAGGTACGGCTATTCGGTGACCGTTGCGGCGCTGGCTCCTGCAAAAGACACCCGAGTGAGAGGCGATGCCTCATGCGGTCGTTCAACGGCGAGAGCATTGCAGCTGAGCCAACATACTGACCATTCATGGGCGCAAACAGTTGATTCTCAGAAGTGTGTGCATGCATGTCGATCCACGTGACCCTTACATCCAAAATGCCCATGTATCCGAGTCTCTTTTCGCGAGACTTGAGCAGCCGATCGTGGCATCGATCTGTGGTTTAGGCTCTTTACGACTCAAATCTATCGCTTGCCTCGGTCGCGCCTCTACCTCTATGCATATCGCTTTGGTGCGTCGCATCACGAATAGAAACTGGCTGACGCAACTACAAGTTGAGTCTCGAGATGTGAGTTCGCGATCGCAAAGGCCTCCCATCGCTCAACGTGACGAAACACATTGACTCGATTCCTCGACTCAGCTCTGCTCTCCGCGATGGAGGCATATCGGACATTGAAAGCCCCGATAAACGTGGATGATTTCCTCAAGACTAAAGCGTAGTTCGGGGCGCCCCACCATATTCTAATAACGGCCTAGGCAGGCAGCGCCCCATCGGTTAGTCAGTCTCGCGGAGGTCGCCGCCTGTGACCTCCAGGAGTTCCTGCTCGCGACCTGGTAACTCATCCAGACGTATTTCATACACAAGTGTTGCGTTCGGTGGAATCGCTGGCGTTCCTGGTGAAGCACGCCTTCCTTTGTTTCCAAACGCGTACGCTGGAGGCAACTCGAGCCGCCAGTAGTCTCCAACGTGCATGCGCTTTACCGCCTCCTCTATTCCTTTCAAAAGGCTTCCCGATCCCACGCGCATGTAATACGGTACTGGAGATTTCATAATGTCGTCGAACACCCGGCCATTGTAGGTACCCCGAAAACGAATACCAACGAGGTCTCCCACCTGAGGTGTAGGTCCTGTTCCTTTCTGCAGTTCTTGGACTGGAAACGGCAGCGTTGCAGTGCCGTTTGCTTCTACTGCCCCCAAGGAACTTTGACGTACGACAAAAGTTCCCCAAAAAAGCGCCTGTGCGGCTACAAGCTGTAGCACTTGCCGCCGGTTGAGTGAGAGGGACACGTGCAAGCGGGCACGCCAACGCAGCGACAGAGCTCTTGCTCGACGTCCGACGACAAGCGAGCGCTTCCTCTCCCGAAAGCCAGAAACCTGACACCTTGCGTCTTCTTGTCCAATAGAAATTCCGGGTTTACCTCCTAAGATAAACATTTGCGGGCACTGGAAACGACTAGAGTGACTAAACTCGGTCGCCAGACGAGCGACGTTGAATTGTTTCATCGGATGATGAGCGACCCGCGCTCGCTCACGAGCTCGGGTCTGGTCTCATGATCCGTCTGAGCAGCGTCGGTTTCAAGTGCATCCCGCTCGGTATCGGGTTCACTTCTTTCCAGACCCAGCGTACAGTGGATGACTGCCGGGCATAGTCGACACGCCCTCTATCACCGAGCTGGTTACGATTTCATGCAGTGACCATGTTGATAGTCACGACCGAGCGCATCGTTTCCAATACGAGCGCCGACAGTTTATACGCATCGCTTGTGATATGGGACAGCGTATGCAATAGTATTCATCGAGTTTGCAAGGCAGGCCTACCATGAATGTTTCAGGAAAAGTTTTATGCAGCGCGAGGGGCGGACGCAAGACCCTTCGAAACCATGTCCAGAGAGCGTCTATGGCGATGAACTCGGCGATGAGAAGCACCAGAGCTCGCTTTATCTGCCAGCCACTGCAGTAGATATCCTGATGGATTCGTACCGCGTCAACATTTACGGAGGCGAGCGATCGGCGAATGTCGGTCAGCGCACGGTACAGCTCGACTGGCGCAACCCTGGCGCGACCATGCACCCAGCCGTAGATTCCCTTTCGCTCTGTCCAGAAATGCGTTCAGTATGTAGCAGTTTCCATTCGATGATAGGGTCGGGCATCCGTCAATGCACCCAGAACAAAATGGAGATCAGTGAATGCAGGGTTGGCCTCTGGGCTTCGCCAGCGTGATTTTCATCGCGTCGACTAGAAACATCGCGGGGGAGTTGGAGTTTACGCAAACCATCCGGCGTCGTTCCACGCTGTGTATGGAGCGTTAGGAGCGTGACGACTCGGCCTCTTGCGCTGCGCCATCACGAACAGGCACATTAGGACGCCATGGAATACGCCGCTTCGCATAGGCGGGGCGCTCGCCGATGCGTTCAGAGTAGATAAAAACTGGCGTCAAGACGAGGACAATGCCGAACGCCGCTATTGCTGTATTCCGTCGCCACGCTCGCGGGTGGGGCCACCAGCCGCCCATTGGCGACCAAACATCACGAGGATATGGGTAACGAGGCGTACCTCCCATGGCTACCGAGATTGATCAAAACGAACAGCAGTATTGCCGTGCGCAGAAACGGGCGCGTGTGTGGGTGCGCTCCCGCGACAACGTGAACTAGCGGCGATCTAGAGCCACAACGTCCACTCTTTTAAAGAGAAACAGACCGGCTGCCAGTTACAAGGAGCACCGCTACAAACCACACTCCAAGCACTCGGGTATACGCGAGCGCAGCGCTGTCACTACTCGAGTCCAAGAGGTGAGCTCGACCCGTGTGCGTTGCCTCAGGCGCGCGCTCGCCTTAGCATCCACCTTTCAGCTACAGATATGAATGCCGCCTCCTTGCCTGGAAACTTAACCAAGGAAACGATCGACTAGACTGTAAACCAACTTAGCGACTCGATTAACACTTCTAAAAGCGAAAACCGTGTCAAGCGCCTGTCTCGGTTTCTTGTAACGACGTCGACGTCGAGGTGGTTATCGGACGAGCGACCATCGCGTCGTGGCGCCGCCAGTCCCTGCACCAATCCGGAGCGACGCTCAGCTGCAGGCGTCGTCCGAGTTGCTGATGCTGGTTCACGACGAGTTCGTCGAGGTTGTGTTTCCACCTCGTTATTAGGACCGACGTGGGCGTGTTTTATAGTTGACGTGGACGGATCCGGTGTTCAGTGTGGAAGATGCGGTTTCCACTTTCTTCAGGTGGTTTCGGCGGTGGCGGTGGCGTGAACACACGCCTGATGGGTTTGGGCATCACGACGCTTCTTGGCGCTGCAGCGTTTTACAAGTATGCCCTATATAATGGTAAGTTTTAAGCACATGCATCGATACTTTGTGAAAGTTGAGACCAAATTTGTTGAGAGCAAGAACTAACCGTCTGAAAATGGTATTGTTTCAAAAAAGTGGAAGGAGGACATCGCGCTGTTATTTTCAACCGCCTGGTTGGGGTGAAACCCGCTGTTATCCCAGAGGGTACCCATATCCGTATCCCGTGGATTGATATACCCATTATCTATGATGTTCGAGCAAAACCGCGATCTATTTCGACGTTGACAGGATCCAGGGATCTGCAGATGGTGCAAATCACGATTCGAGTGCTTTCGAGACCAGATCCTCGGCATTTGCCGTTGATCTACCAGACTCTCGGTTTAGACTATGACGAGAGAGTGTTACCTTCGATCGTGAATGAGGTCACCAAAGCTGTTGTTGCCCAGTTCAATGCCTCGCAGCTGATCACGCAACGAGAGCAAGTATCGCGGCTGATTCAGCGCAACTTGATCGAGCGCGCGAAAGACTTTAACATTCTTCTCGATGATATATCCATCACCCATCTAGCGTTTGGCAAGGAGTATACGGCAGCAGTAGAGGCGAAACAGGTAGCCCAGCAGGAGGCGGAACGTGGCCGTTTCCTCGTGGAGAAGGCCATGCAGGATAAGAAGGCCACGATCATCCGCGCACAGGGCGAGGCGCGTAGTGCGAAACTCATCGGTGATGCAATGAAGAACAACCCGGGTTTTATTGAGTTGCGACGGATAGAGGCAGCAAGGGATATTGCGCAAAAGATCGCCAAAAGTGCGAACAAGGTGTTTTTAGACGCTGGTATTCTACAGCTGGAGCTGGGCTCCCGCGAACGACAGGAGGAAGAGGCGGCGGCGCGGGCATTAGGCGCGAATCCGAGCGGTAAAAAATGAGTCCCATGCTATACGATAAATTTGCTGCCTTATCTGATAACCTTTATGGCATGGCTGAGGCGGCGGCAGTTCCACGACTTGCTGCAGGCGAGGTTACCTGGTGTAGCACGTCACACAGGGGCACGACCAACTCCGATTGGATGCATCGGCCCCAGCGCGGTTGGGCTTTATCCGACAACAACGTTGCACACGTGTAATCAGCCTAAAAATTCGAGCTCGCGACTCATTCAGTGAACTGTACGCTGTCCGCTGTCGTGTAGAGATGGAGTGTGCCGGCCGGTTACATGATCCAGTGAGTGCGCTGATTGTCCTGGTGTGCGTTCACCATGTCGTTAGGTCAAGTCCACCAGCATTGCGTTGAATCGCTCGTCAAAACTGGGTTTCAGGATTGCACTCCTTGCGACTAAAGTGCTCCTCTGCAGCCGTTTTTCTGGAACGCATCAAAGTGGTGCCCAGTGCATGTCGGCCACAGCACAAGGTCGCAACGCGTATACGGAACGGCGTCGCGTGCTTCGCACAGGAACGCACCGAACGGCGATTGCTGTCCTGTCTACCCATGGTTACGAATCAGGTCATCCATTATTGCAGACTAGGGTGGCGGCGGAGCATACATACATGGAATTGTTGAGCGCTGGTATTCCCGGTCGTTCATGACACGAAACAGCACAGTGACTGGACAACGATGAACCTCAACCCCGTCTGCTTGTGCTTCCTCATGATGATAAGGAAATCAACGCATCATGCAGCAGACGGCGGGTGCAGATGACTTGCTGCATTTGGCCAGTGCCACCAAGGTGACGAACGTGTCTGCTACGTACATATTGGTTGCGCATCGCTGGGACCTGCACCTTAACCCGATGGAGTGGCTCAGCCCGTGCCCATGATGCTGAGCAATCGTTGCGGCGGCTGCGTCTCTCCGATCTACGGCGATGTGGCAGCACATCCAAGGCAGCGATCCAAGTTTCTCGAATCACGACGCTCACCAGGTATGCTATCTAGTCCGCGGATGAATATCGCGCTGACTCCAGATCGACGTAGTACTCATGCCGGGGCCAACGCGATGGTCCCGACCACGTATTAGACGCTTCACGACTATCGAGCCATGTTCTCGGCTCGAGCCAGTCACTTTCCAGCACAAAAGCCCATAGTGCAAGTGATGCGGAAATGACTGCGGTGCCTGCGGTGCATATCAAAGCTGCATCGGCCGTCACTCGTCGTCCCAGGAAAAGAAACGCAGGCAGTGCAAGCGAGCCTGAGATCGAGAGCGAGAGCAACAAGCGTGCGGTGCAACGGCTCGCTGCACTTCCGAGCGCACTGGAAGCGAGGCCCAGCGCACCAGCGGGCGGGCTGCGATAACCGTCCGCTCGCATGAGCCACAGAAGCGCCAAAAGACCGCTAGCATATGGCACTGCGACCAGTGCGAGCCACGCGTTGCCTGCCAGACGGATCGCGTGCCAGTCCAACCATAGCCCGCCAATAAATCCACCAACAATGCCACCGACTACACAGAAAACCAGCAGTGGGTACAGAAGCGCGTAGAACAGAAACACTCGGGCACCACGCTGCGTTGCACGTCGCCACCAGCTTGGCGTCCCAGCGGGAGCACTATCAACCGAGCCACGGTGCTGAGAAGATGAACTCTCCATTAAAGGTTTCCAATCAATCCGATGAGAGAGGATAGGCCCCTCCTCTGCTGAGCGCAGCGTCCCTGAAGACGTCATCCTCCCAGTCGAGCATCAGTGCTGCAGCGCGAAGCTGCACGAGTTCGAAACGTTGTTGTGGGATCCTTTCCACCCTGGGCAAAAGGCTGCAACAAAGACTCTACACCCAGTTCGTACTTGTATATAGACACGATTTTCAAAAAAAACAGGACGCTCAACGCTGGACTTGGGCTGCCATTCAGAGAGAACAGTTCCGCCTGAATGAGATACACTGTCCAGCTGCGATGGTGAGCGCGAACGGTGTTGTGGCGGCGTCGTTACCGGGCCAGGGGCCAGTCGTACGGCCTCGGAACAGCTCCGCTGCAATGGAGTGCCCGTTGAGGCCAGGGACCTTCCTTGAGGACCTTGTGCACGACGCGAGCGTGGTGATCGGTATCAGGTCATCTTATCGAAACGGCCTGTGCTCTCAAGAGTCTAGCAGGAATACCTTGGACAAGCATACAACATATAATCATCACATCCGTGTAGACCCATTACCCTGAACAAGCATATCATGGATGATCAAACCACCCATTCTAGTGGACATACCTTGGACAAGCATACAACATATAATCATCACATCCGTGTAGATCCATTACCCTGAACAAGCATATTATGGATGATCAAACCACCCATTCTAGTGGACATACCTTGGACAAGCATACAACATATAATCATCATATCCGTGTAGATCCATTACCCTGAACAAGCATATTATGGATGATCTCATCTGGATGAGCATTGGCCAAAACGCCGTGACGAAGGGCTCACCGCGTGAACCATGTCGTGTCAACGCAGCGGCGAGCGCGGCCAGGCCAGAGACGCCGCCCCCGGCTGTCGCGAACGATCCGGCACGGATGGCGCCGCCCAACACCACCCGTACCGAGAATCCGTTCGGGAGGCGCGTAGGACGTTGGGTGCGTTTGCATGCGCCCAAAAAAGGGTAAAGAATTGCTTTGGATTCACGAGGCTGGCAACACTGTCTGAGCGGCTTTTAATTCTCAGTTCGGTTGAACTCTTGGAATCGTGGGTTTGTTTTGCTTTCTGAACACAAACGAAAGCAGTTGTGTTTCCAGCACTAGGACCGACCCAGTCGGCTGGAACTAGGGTGAGGTCTGTCTCAAAACAAGCTCTCGTGGGTTGTTGAGCGTCACGTTTCTCTTCCATCGAATTGAATGGGGCGAGATTCTTCAGAGAATAGTTTGGGGTTTTGTAACGAGGGCGCTGGTGCAAACAGGTTGCAGACTCGACGACCTCGCTCGAAGGTGTGTCGCTTCAGGACGGAGTACCAGTGTGGCCGTCGGCGCTCTGGAGCCGCTGCCTCTTGTCGCTCCCTGAGCTGGTTGCCACTCCCCGATCATATTGACGTGTTGCAACTGGAACGCTACGCGATGACCCGTTTCAGGGAGAGCGCGATATCACCTTTATGCAGAGGCCGCTTCATGGCGTGCTGGCTGACAGCGACTCGTCGCTCCTGTCGCCTTTCCCTGAGAGCGATATGCCAACGTTGCCACTACCAGACGGAGCAGCGGTGCCTGACTTGCGACCCCATTGGGAAGGGATTCGCTCGTCGGAAACGGAGGAGCGAACGATGATCCTCTTCGAAAATCTCTCCGATTCAGGAGTAGTCGTTGAAGTGAATTGGATCGATTTTAACGGCCAAGAGATATCATACGGATGGCTGGAGCCCGGCAAGAGCCGTTTCCAGCCAACATATGTGGGTCACCCATGGGTTATACGCGATAGCAACACGGGCGAGGCACTGCTCCTTTTCGTGACGCAGAACGCGCTCGGTGCTGCCGTCATTCATCCGGGACATCGAGTTGAGTACTCGTATCCATTGTGAGACCGTTCGCGCGGCTTACGAGACCTCATGTTCAAGAGGGCGATTTCTGTCTCTGCATTCATTGCACTATCCCGATGCTCGTCACGCTTCACGGAATCGGCGGTCAAGATATCACCGTCGTGAAGTTTGCTCCCAGCGGGGCATGCTCGGCACGCACATATACGGCGTTATCAGCCACAGCACTTGCGTTTAGAGGAACGACTTTCGTGGGACAAGTTGCCAACCGAAATGGTCTCACCCCGCCCGGCCTGATATACAATACCAGACGCGGACTTGCCACCGGCCGAGTCACCGGTGGTCAAACTGCGCTTGTGCACAAGGCGATAAATATCCGTGAGGATACGCACAAAGGCCTCCTCTACATGCGACGCATCCAGCGCACTCGTCTCGATAAAAGACAAACCTTTCGTTTCGGCATACTGCTGACCTTCCTCGATGCTCACTGATCGAAGATGCTTGAGATCCGACTTGTTTCCCACCAACATGATCACTATGTTCTGGTCGGCGTGATCCCGAAGTTCCTTCAGCCACCGTTCTGCGTTCTCAAACGAAGAACGCTTTGAAATATCATATACGAGGAGCGCCCCTACCGCCCCTCGATAGTACGCTGAGGTGATTGCTCGGTAGCGCTCCTGACCCGCTGTATCCCATATTTGGGCTTTGATAACCTTCCCGTCGGTTTGAACGGATCGCGTGGCGAACTCGACACCAATCGTTGATTTCGACTCCAGGTTAAACTCGTTCCGAGTGAAACGAGAAAGCAGGTTGGATTTCCCTACACCGCTGTCCCCTATCAGAACAATTTTGAATAGGTAGTCGTATTCGTCGTCCGGTCTAACGGCCATCCTGCTTGAAGCGCCCGTCAAGAACCTCAACAACACCCACTCGAATATAACGGGTTGGGGTCTAGGGCGCGTCGTGCTGTCGGCCTCGGTGCCACGGCTTCGCGCCGCGAAGGCGACGCGCGATGCGGTCGCGGATCCAGCGCGTGCTGCGCCCGGGGCCAGCGCCAACGCACGCTGCACAACGCATCGAGCCGGTTATCGTCGCACGGCGCGCCAAACATCGACCGTGGACAACGTGAGCCGGGTGGCTCCTCGTTGAGGAATCGGCGGCTTTCTTCCTGTCGAGTTGATTTTTTTTCTATGATGAACGCAAGCTAGACGGTCGGATCTGACTTTTTTCGCTGTGCGCACCATGACTGACGATTCAGCGACCCCGAACGCCATTCGGTTTCGAGACGATGCTTCATCGAGAGCGATATCACCGAGCGTTTCTCGGGAAGATATGCGTCCCGTTGAACGATTTGAACGATGCATGCTTTCCAAAATTGGATCCTACCCAGAGCAATGCATGATCAGGAGAGGTCGCCGGTGGCCGCCTCAGCGCGTCTGCGCGAGATCGCCATCAGTGCGTCGAGCCGGGACTGCGCCGTACGATGCATCCTCTCCGACTGGCGCTCGGGGCAACGTTGCTCCGCCTGCGAGGCTGTGCGTCATCCAAAACGCGTTGCGATGCTCCAAAATACGATCAAGAACAAGAGATTGTGTTTTGACCGCTCAAAGACGTCTCTGAAAAAAAGTCCTGAACGCTGGCCTATCTCCGCCTTTGTCGGAGCGTCATACCTACATCCGCGCAATGAATCATTTCCGCGTCTGGCACAGGCCACGATCTCGACGCCCCCATGGTGTCTGCGCAGTGACTGGACAATGACGTGATCCCCAACAACGGTCACGAACCCGTTCCGATCAAGCGTGCATGCGATTGCCTATCGCGATTCGGTGACCCACGGGAGATCATCATCGACACCAGAAGCGACCGTGCATCGGATTCTCTACACACCCATTGATCAACCAGGACGCATGCTGTATACGCCATCACGAGACCGGGGTCGAGCGGCTCCGCCAGAGACTGACCGGCATCCAACGGAATCCAGCGCGCGTGCGTGGCACCGCATCCTGGTACAAATCGAATCCGCGATCAGGACCGCGCTATCCGGCTATGGGGCGAGCGGCGCGCGCCCCTGTTGATGGCGCTCATGGCCATCGCTCGAAAACGATATACGTTTGACTCGGTGACTAGTGTTTCTTGCGGCTTCGTTTCACTGGCCTCAGGCGCCATTCAAGGTTTGAACACGTCGAAACAAGCTATCGGGCAGTCGGCTATAGTTTGCGCATCTGGAAACGTTGGTCGGAGGACGTGCGGAAAGGATATGGAAGCTGGAGTGTCTGCGTCTCCAAATAGCTACCTCGCGTCCCTGTTTCCGCGGAGCTCGCAGTCGCTGAACCCCGCTGAGCCAGTGCTAAACTACGTCTGAAACTTGAAAGACCTGTTGAGGCCTCCTTTGGAAGAGGCGGAAGATTAACTGGTTTGAGTGTGAGTGACCAGTAAAACCTATCCGCAGGCATGGTGAAGTTTATGGACTTGCCGAGTCTCTCAGCCCTGAACGCGGACTTGACGCAGGTACCGCTGCCGCCGAGCGGGCATACGCTCCTTACATGTACACTAGAAGCGTATTCGTGCAAAGCGACGACTGCTGATAAGCGTGTTGCGCACTCACTAGAGAGCCGCTTGAATGAACTGCTCAGCGATGAAGCGACCTTGCTGGGGCGCACTGGGGCTCGGACCCTGTTGGACGTTCCCCACCGCCGCAAAGTTCTAATCTATCTCATTCTGGTTTTGAATGCGTCCTTTCCGGAGTACGACTTTTCAGGGATCGTATCTCGAGCGCCAGCATGTTTCGAAAGCCGCCCGCCGTCGACCGTGCAGCACGACGCCGATCTGGCGCTGCAAGAAGCCTACCGGTACGTCGATGAAGAGCACGATAGTATTCGTCGCGCGGGTGTGCAAAGCAGCGTATCGGCATCTGTGGAGGCTCACTGGAGACCTCGCATTGGGCGCGCCTTTCGGAAGCGTGTTCAGGGAATCGCTCGCCAGGATGGCCATTGCCAGGCGAGCTCGGGCTCTCGAACACTCGCCATTACTTCTTCGCATCGTCGAAAACGCGCTTTAGAGACCCATCGTCCAGTGGTATCTGCGCCATGTACAAAAATGGGCCCAACTGGTGCCTCCTGTTTGTCGGTATCTTACGGCACGCCGCCTAGTGAGCGTTTGACGTCGCTCCTTGGAACCAGGGAGCGTCTTTGGAGCATTGTTCATCAGGTCATTGGCTATCCATCCTGTGAAGTGTACACTTTCAACGAGGCCGAGGACACAGGCGGTCCCTTTCATGAACCCGGTATTATCTGGTCGTTCAACTACTTCTTCTACAATCATGCGTTGAAGCGGGTGCTGTTCATGCGAGCGACGGCGACACAAACATCCTGTGCGGAAATGCCATCCATTCGGGCACTGGCAGAGAGCGAGTCTCTTGTATTGAGCGATTCCGCAACCGAGGACGAGTCAACCCTTGATGGAGTGAATGTGCCCCAGCGAAACTTGGCTCGATTCCAGAGTATCGTGAGCTCTGAGCGGTCGCCACAACAGCGGCGAGGAGAGGCCCCCCTAATCTTCGAGCTTAATCCATAAACAAATGATTGCATTTACGCCCGACTTTTGGGACACCGTTCGTGCGATCATCGCATGGGCGCCATCCAAGCACGGGAAAAAAGTGAACACCGATGCCGAGGCAGACGTCGTCATGCGTTCGCTGCCCAACGGTGGTGCGTTCTCGTTTCGCAGTTGCTCCTGGGCCACCACGGTCCAGCTCGACGAGCGTCTCCACACAATCTACGCGAACAACACAATGAACACCCATGGGTGAATTTGGGAGGGAAAGTTCCTCCGATCTGGTAGACGACGTCATCCAACGCCGACGCTGCTGAGGCGCCGCCCGGTCGCTGGTCTGAACCCCATGCGGCATCGCGGTCAGTCCTCAGGAAAAGCACCGACCGCTCCATACTTGGAACGCGATAGGTGCACTTGAGGAGCTACTTCAATGGATCTCAGCGGTCTGAGGTGCCACTGGGGCTGGACTAGCGCGATCTCGCGGTTAGATCATCAGCTTCTCTGTGACGGCGTGTGCTACTTTCCATTGCAGATTACCCAAATCGTACGGCTCAGAAATGAAAGTCTCTCCAGAATCAGATACTTTCGCGACTTGGATCGTGCGCAGCGCCCGACAATCACGGTAGTACAGGACTCGAAGGCAGTCCTCCAAACAGGCAAGGCCGTCGTCCATGGTCAGACCCTCGTGCCAGCGTTTTCGAAGTAGCGGCAACGCCAGCAACGTCCCGATCCCCGTCGCAACCAAGTTCGTCTCGATAGCCGTGCCGTACATGTCTACCATCCCCAGGAAACGCCCTTTGCCAGCGACGGCAACCGTATTATAGAGCGGATCCAGACGAGAACGACGAGCATAGAGCAAGCGCGAGAGATACTGGTGCAGTGCTCTCGGCGTCAGTTCCCAGCCGTCTTCATGACAAAACTCCTGACGATATACATTGTCCGTGATCCGAAACAGCTGTTGCAAGTCGGAGTACTCACCACCGCCGGCGATGACGACTCCTGCTGCTGGTTGGTGAAACCGCGTTACTCGCTGAAACCGGGCCAAGGAGCCGTACGAAGCGAGTGTATCGCAGGCCAGCACGACCCCGTCAGCGCACTGAACGCCCAGCACAGAAGACCCAGTCACAATGGGCTCTGTTGTAAGCTCGCATGGCACCAGTTTGACCGAATGCATACGTTTGTAAAAGGTCTCTGTCCGGCTCGTGCTTGACGCCGTCCAAACGTCAGCCAGCTCGTGCAGCGAAGAGCGCCTTGGAGGGCGTGCGCGTCGTCAGCCGAACTGCAACCATGCGCTGCTGGTGCTGGTGCTGGTGCTCGATCGTTGAAGTCGTGTCGATCACTTGGTTCAAGATGGGCTTTCGAAACCAAGGAACTCGTGACGGATATCAAGGAGAACGGTATGGTCTTTTTTTGATAAAGAATGAATTGTGGCCGAAATATACGGGTTTGCGTGGTTTCCGGAATCGATCATGAAATCGTATGAGACCAGACCAGGCGAGAACCCCGTTGTTAACAGCCATTGGCGCTAGCTGTAACAAAGTTGATGAGGATGCTGTCGTGGCCGCCTATTCGTACGAACTCGGGCACCTTCAGTGAACGACTTTGGAACCGCTACTTTTACGCACCTCGATCTTTCTGTAACAACGGGACCTTGTATCCGCTTTTTCGATCATGCAGCTGACTCTCGAGACGCACGTCCAGAGTCGCTTACGGGTCCTTCGGCGCTAGCATCTGTCTCGGGTCAACGGCTCGATCGAACGCTTCCTCCGTAATGTAGCCACTGGCCAACGCTGCTTCGCGCAGAGAAAGATTTTCACGATGGGCTCGTTTCGCAATCGCAGCTGCCTTGTCATATCCAATGACGGGGTTCAAGGCGGTGACGAGCATCAGAGAGCGCTCGAGCAGATATGCGATGCGCTCTCGGTTAGCTTCGATGCCCTGGACACAGTTTGTCTCGAAAGATCGCATCCCATCCGCAAGCAAGCGAATCGAGTGGAGGACATTCTGAGCAATGAGCGGTTTGTAAACATTCAGCTGGAAATGGCCGTTGCTGCCCCCTATCGTCACCGCCACGTGATTGCCCATGACCTGAGCGCAGAGCATGGTCATCGCCTCACACTGAGTCGGATTCACCTTGCCTGGCATGATGCTGCTCCCTGGTTCATTTTCTGGAAGCTGGAGTTCCCCGAGTCCACAGCGCGGCCCGCTCCCGAGAAACCGAATGTCATTCGCAATTTTGGTCAAGCTCACGGCGACCGTGTTGAGGGCACCACTGGCCTCCACCATCGCGTCGTGCGATGCTAGCGCTTCAAACTTGTTCGGTGCCGGTCGAAAAACAGTTTTGGTATGCTCGCTGAGCTCTCTGCAGACCAGAGCATCAAAGCCACGTCTCGAATTCAGCCCTGTTCCGACTGCCGTGCCGCCAATTGCCAGAAATCGGAGCCTCTCCAAAACTCCCAAAATACGCTGCTCTCCAAACTCGAGCTGTTGCACATAGGCGCTGAATTCCTGTCCGAGCGTCAACGGTACTGCATCCTGCAGATGCGTTCGGCCGATTTTAATGATTTCCGCAAACGCCGCCGACTTGGTTTGTAGAGCGTCGCGAAGGGAACGCAACGCCGGCAGCAGCTTGCGCTCCAGCTCCAGCACACAAGCTACATGCATCGCGGTCGGAAAGGTATCGTTGCTGCTCTGGCTCATGTTCACATGATCATTTGGATGCACCGGGCTCTTGGAGCCAAGCTCGCCCCCAAGCATCTCGATCGCTCGATTACTGATCACCTCATTCACGTTCATATTGGTTTGAGTGCCAGAGCCAGTCTGCCAGACAACAAGTGGAAAATGGTCATCCAACTGCCCAGCGGCGACCTGCTCGGCGGCGCGAACAATAGCCTCCCCAATCCGTTGATCGAGTGCCCCTAAGGTCATATTTGCCTTGGCAGCAGCACGCTTCAGCTCACCAAACGCGTGAATGATCGGCCCAGGCATCCGATCTGAATCACGACATATGTCAAAGTTACGCAGCGAACGTGCCGTTTGTGCACCATAGTATCTGTCCGCAGGAACCAGGATCGGCCCGAACGTATCCCGTTCAGTCCGTGTATCGCCTTGCATGTGCAGTTCGCCCTTCCCCGAACTCGACAGGAACCGAGTCAAACAGAGAACGCCAGAACGATGTCGTTGTGATAACGACTCGGGCCCCAACGCTCCGAGCGAACGCCGCAACCAGCGTACGCTTGACCGGCCGCGTCCAGAGAGGTCAGCTTCACACGACCAGTCAGGTCGATCCAAGTGTGCCAACACGCCCGAGCACTGCCTCCTCAGCGTTCCAACGATACGAACACTCGGTCGAGGACACAAGCACGAGACACGCATATGAGCACCACACCATCGAAAACAAGAACAGTTGTGCGGGTATTCTTGTCGACGGGCCGGCGCGGTGTCGAGCGCTCGCCTCAGCGGCATGCCGAGAAAGCAAATGGTCTGCTAAATGAATGAATGAATGAATATTTGAATCATTGATTTGTTGACTGACTGAATGAATGAACGAATGATTCATGACGACGTCTGATCGGCATTGTCGGAACAGGATCGTACACGAGGAAATGGAAACGTCGCGCACGTCTCGATAATTCATGCTTTTTCTGAGGGTATTTCTCAAAAGGGCGAGTTGGGAATCGTGCTCGCGACAGCGACGAGGGGTACAGGATTGTTTCGGGGATATTCAATTACTTTAGGTGCAATGGTTACCAGTTTCATAGTCTCAACGGGATGGGCACGCTGGCGGTTGGTGGACCCCGGGGAGCACGTCGCCTGTCGGCGCTGGAGCAGACCTTGCCGACTACCGAGCGTCGGCTCTTGTACGCGCCGTGTACCCTCTCGGCAGTTGCGACCGTCAATGCAAATGGACAATGGCACTCTGGCTGCAATCGTAGTAGGTGCTGTGGGTGTCTTTGTTGGTGTTGGTATTCTCGCATTCACGGAGGCCCAGGGTGAACGGGGAAAAGCGCGTGGACGTACCGAGCCTTGTGTGGACTGTCTCGGTAACGGGCAGGTGGCCTGCGGCTATTGTCAGGGTCGAGGGAAGCTTGGATTCGGGCAGTACGAGCAGGACTGTTCGTACTGCAAAGGACGTGGCATGGTCGCCTGTTTGAACTGCGGCGGTACTGGCTTGCAACCACGATATCTCGACCGAATACGACCGGAAGACCTCATGGACTAGGACGGTGCGAACGTCGTCGTTTATGGGTGCTGCGTGAATCATGGCCGGTACGCTGAGCACTCTGCTGGAGACGCACTGGTGCTAGCGCGTCCGTATAGCGAGGCCCCGACCGCACAGGAGCCCAAGAAGGCATGCACGAGCGAGGGCGTTGGCGTCAGTCGTTGTAGAACGACTCTGGTGAAGTTTAGGCCGAAGCGTGCTATGTTCATCTGGGCTCCTCGGGGGGGATTCAGGCGCCCCCGGGATAACCGGATCCCGTTTTCTCTCATGGGACAAAACTCGAAGTTTGTTCATGGGTAGAGAGCGTGCACGGTAGTTTCGTGAAACCTTTTGCATAAACGCATTTTAGAGAGACGAATCCTGCAGCCCTTGTACCTCTTGTCGGTCGTGTCGTTACGACTTTTGGACCGACGTGCACTCAGAAATTGGGTATTTGCAGCATCATGTTGGAGTTTTGCTTCGCCAGCGTTCGTTGCCGGCCAAGCGCAACGCTTGTGGCTGTTACGGATCGACGAGCAAGTCAGTTTCCCAGGAGTTGTGCACTAACCTTTGGATACGTGGGCGGCCCAGATCCGAGAATGAAGCCCATCAGCAGGCAAACTCGACGCAACATATCGTGCATTGGATTTTGACGGACTTGGATGTGGAGGATGCGCCCAGTGCCGCGTATTAGGCTCCCAACCGCCACGAGAATACATAACATCCAGCGGCGAGCGGATGCGCTATAGAACCACGTAAAGGTGACTTGTTGGCATAGCATGTTATCATCGGATGACGAGTTTCGTACAGCTCGCCGTCCGTGCCACTGCGTTCGATTCTAAACTACAGCCCTGGACGATTCGAATATGAAGGATCTGGTTCGCGTGATGGGATCAGCACCTGGTCGCGCACCGACTCGCAAACGTCTCCCCAGGTGTGAACACGAGCGAGCGATCGACCCGAGCTGCTTATACAGGTCCTTTGCAGTATCTTGCATCTCGGATCGAAGCTTCTGCGAGATCCTCTTCAGGGATTGCGAAAGAGAACAAGGCCCACTTGCCTATGATCAACCATTTCCTGGGCTTGGGTAATCTTCAACAAATTCTTGATACGTACTATCTGTCTTGTGCACGACTGATGACCACAACATCTGAACAAGCTCCTGGATATCATCATCAGGCGTCCGTTCCACCATCGTTTGACTCCTGTGGTGCAACTCGTATCAACACGCTTTTGTTTCGATCAGTTCTGGTTACGACCTAGACTGGCAACGCCGGCTTGTCTGCATCGCATGAGGGAGAGCAAACATGAACGAGCGTGGTTATCGCTCTACTACCCGAGGCAGTGAACCATCACCGAATCCTTCATGAATCGAACACGGCCGACAAGAGCGCTCCCTGGCTCGCAGCAGACAGACTGGACGATCCACCCTTATCTTACTCACATCCAAAAGTCCGTATGGCGTCATCGAAAAGAGAGTCTACCGGTCGGTGGCGGAACAAGTTCGCAACACGATGTGCTCCGTGCTCGCTCTACCCGAAAGACGCCATCTCTCAACCCGAGATGAGGGTGTACACGCGCGCGCGCGCACGCGCCAGCACTCGGGAACGGTTCCCCTGTTCACTGGTGCTCGTCGCTCTGGGGATGAGCGGGAACGCTCTCGAACGACTCTCCAGTGAGACAACTGATAGCGCTCGATCTGTACGCCTAAGTGATAACAATGAGGGTCAAGACGCGGTAGATAAAACGCCTTCGGTGGTGGTCGCCTCGATGAATAACGCGGACGGCTGGCTGGTTGCGCTCCGCAGAGCGGATGCGTGGGCGTTACGCCAATGGCTGGCCCAAGGCCGTGTTCTCCCGCACGAGGCCTCAAAACTCTGCAATCACTTGGGCGTCTTACAAACTTCTTCCCTTTGTGAAGGCGTTAGACCTAAAGCTCCAGGGCTTGGGTTTCCGGAGGAGTTGCAAACGCCTCGTGGTGCGGCCTGGGTGTTGCTTGCAGCGGCGTCCGATGCAGGCGCCCGTTCGCCGCAGGCCCGACTTGGCGGAAACGCTCGACCATATCTGTGAAAGCGTTTTTCGATACAGGCAATTATTGAATAAGATTGAGCAGGACATTCCACGGACGTTTCAGGGCGCGGAGGAGGTCCGGCAACGCGTTTCCTCTGAGGCGCTCGTACGAGTTCTTTCGGCGGCGGCCGTCTACAACAACAACCTCTATTTGCAGGGCATGAATCTTTATGCAGCAGCGTTTCTCTATGTGCTTCCAGAGCCCGAAGCCTTCAACTTGCTCATCCGTCTTATCGATGTTTACGCGCCGCGCTATTTTCGAGTGAATACATTGGCCGGGGCACACGAAGGCTGCAAGTTAGCAGCTCAGCTGTTGCAGTTTGTCGATGCCGAGCTCGCCAACCGGCTCGGCGAGGACCCATTAGGTCTCGAGCGTCTTCTCCTAGTTCACGGATTTCCAGCGATCCTATCGCTATCCCTGTCGATTCCTCCATTCGAAGATGCGCTCACGCTCTTAGACTGGATCTTGGCGTTTGGCGCCCATTTCGGTGTAGTGTTCGTTGTCGCTCGCCTGCGTTGTGCCAGAGAGCAACTCTTGCGTCAAAGCGTTTCGGCCAAGCAAGTTCTTAATCCGCGAAGAAGCGATGAAGTGTTCTATATTCCGCCGCAAGCAATCGTGCGAGAGTCACTTGCGCTCATTTCGCAACTCTCCTCCGAGTTTTGGGAGCAGCTCCGACAGGCATCCATTCGGTAACAAGCCGTCTCCAAGCGACCCTCATGAAAGCAGCGTTCAAACCGAAGAGCATTGTAGTTAGATCACAACGATATACTGGTCGAGGAGTTCGAGCCTTCTCGCGACAACGTCCAGGTTCTCAGCGTTCAAGTGCCTCGAACGCTGCCGTACATCCATCGTATGGGTCAGAGGTTTCTCAAGTCGTGTGCGGTGCGCCATTCGCTTTCCAGGCGCGAACCGCGAGCTACTGACAGAGAGGCGATAGTCTCCGACGGGTAATCCGCTCTCGCAGTGCTCTGCATGAGAAACAGAGCGCCGAGTAACCACCAGATCACCGGCATCGTTTCAGTATCCCGATGTATTCGCACCAATGGAAATAGAACAACAGTACTGGGAACTTTCGTCGCCAGTAGCGCGCATTGCAACCCCGTTCTCCAGCTGATCAAAGCTGACAAAGTCTGCTGCCTCCTCCGGCAACTCTTCTGTCAAGGGGCCGGTGACAAGCCTCGGTTTTCCCCGCTATCATGTTCCAGCATCTCTCGACTCGAAAGCGATGCCACCCTTGCAGCGTCGCCAACGCCGAAGAATCCATCAAGACGATTGGGACCAGCCTTCTGGATGCTGCTGCCGCGGAGGTTTGTTCGCGAAAACCCAGCAGAGACCGGCAGCAGACTGGCACCCCAGGAATCAAATTCTACTCTGGTGTACCCGGCGAATCAAGCACGAACCTATTACAGTTCCCTATTCGGATGAAGCCGAAGAACAAAAGTCATCATGCAGTGTCGGTTATTTGATTTTCTTGGTGCATCTGGTCTGGAAAGCTAGTTGGTTCAACGCGTGGGTTTTCAACAGCGCCGTCAGCGAGTCCCGAGGGCACCTCGACTCGCCAAAAGAACCATGGCCCTTTCACTGAAACATAAACCTCAAAACCTAGACAAGGTTTCCCTCTGAAGCGGTCGCTTTCGACCTCCCGCACAAGAACAGCAACCCGAATCGTTACTCGTAACGACACCAGAGAAGCCCTGCACTAACGAGGAGTCTCCGGTTCGTTACACTACCCGCGCTATAGAAGTCTTCGAGAAACTCCGTGCTTTCATTCAATGACTCATACCTGACTCAGCTCCAACAAGGCTTTGTCACGAAAGTGACTTTCGCCGACCCTTTGTGAGGACAGCGAGATACCTCAGGAACCGAATACAGCGGAAACGTTCGCGGACCACATCGATCCACAGGGTTTGAGTCTCGTTCACAACCCGGTCGGTTTCGAAGCGCTGCAAAGTCGTTTCCGGTTTCGCGACATAGATCCCGAAACCGTATTCCGGTTCATCACTCGTGACCTTAGTCATGGCCTTTCAGTTACTCGTTGTAAAGCCAGTTCGTTGGAGGACGAGCTCGGTACTGACGCAACGACCTACCCTGCGAGCACGGTGGCGATCGTTCACCCTGCTGCACAGAGCTCGTGTTCGGCTGGCGTGCCTCTCGGTTTCGGGGGAAACCCAACCGATCGGGATGGTGCAGCAGCCTACAGCAGCAGGGGCAGCTCCAAAAGTCACTTCTCCGAACCGTCGGCTGTTGTGGGCCCTCGCAGCGGTCGCACTCGTCACGGTGACGTTGTTGGTACGCCGACTGTGGCAGCAACCCTGGCTGCACGCCTGGATCGCTTCACTTGTTCAGCATCTCTTGACGCTTTCAGACAAATATGGCGTCGTTCAGGTAACTGCAGCGCTTTCGGTTCTACACTTGGTAGCGATCGTGCTCTGTTTTCCAGCGTCGGCCCTAATTGAGGTTGCCGCAGGTTACGCACTTGGCTTTCCGCTCGGCTTTTTATCCATGCATGTGAGCAAAGTGGCTGCGGCAGTTGTCTGTTTCGCACTCGGCCGAACGATTCTCTTTGGTTATGTTCAGAGACAGAGCGAAAGGTTTCCTCGCTTCCGTGATTGGTTAGACGTTGTTCGTCGTGAGGGCCCAACCATGATGCTCTATATGCGACTGTCTCCAGTCCCCTCATTTCTGAATAACTATCTCCTCGCCGCCGTTGGGGTTCGTTTCACGGACTTTTTATGGACGACTGCATTGGGTACCATACCAGGTCTGCTGCCGCTGGTTGGAGCAGGCGTTGGCGCCCGCGACCTAAGTCTCTTATCCATCGGAGCCGAGGGAGGCTTGTCCAAGGCTGCGGTGCCAACCTGGGCTCACCTGCTGCGTCTCGGGAGCACCTTGGTAGGAGTCATTCTCCTCATTGGATTGCTGGTGCGTCTGTATAGACAACGACTGGAATCTCGAGCACCGATGCTCAAGGCCGACCATACGGATGCGGATGCTGCGAACGAAAACCCGGATACCGGAGCGGGGACCACCAGCCTCTAGTCGCAACGCTCGCTCAAGACAAGGGCTCGAAAAAGCGCCTATGTAGGATCCGCTCAGAGAGCGCCTCCACCTGAGGAGCCAGCTGCTGCCAGCAGACTCGCTGTCGCTCATCCGCATATGAAGGCTCGATCTTTCCACATAACTCCTCGAGCCGTATGCACGTGATATCCGTACTCTGCAAAGCAGACGCCAAAGCAACCGACCAACAGGGTCGAATGTTCAGCTTCCCTCGTAGGTGCCAAAGCAGCGATGTCCAAGTGTGTTCGGGGGCCCTCTCTGGATCATATTCATGTAATACGCGATAGATTCGCCGCCAGTAGGGACTATGACGAGCTCGCTCAAGCGTCGGTGATGGAAGACCGCAGGACGGACCGAGTGCTGCTGTGGGCACGTCAGCGATCGTCAGCGGCTGGTCCGATTCTACCCGAATCCCCTCGTGTGACAACTGACTTCGCACCCTTTCGTAGAGCCATTCCACAAAAGTCAACCACGGCGATGGTGGATCCTCTGCAGGCGTCTTGTACCAGACGCGAGCAGTCTCTTCGAGGCACGAACGCTTTCGATGCGGATGGGACCTGTCGTGTCGCCAGCGATCCCTCCTGGGACCGCGGTGGTAGATCGTTCTCGGATGGCACCAGTCGTTGCAACCACTCCAGGGCGTAGTCACGTAACATGAGCTGGTCACCGAGCATGCCCCCGTAAAGCGCTCGTAACAGCATAGCGGCCACCAGAGAACGCGCCGCTGCCGACAATGTCGCCTTGAACGCGTGTTCATAGCACAGCCAGTCACGATGAAAAGCCTCTACGCTTTCATAGCGCTTTGTCAACACGTGGTCGCGCACAGGAACAGCGCTTATCTCGGCTGCGTACTGAAGGATTGCGTCCACGTCAGCGACGGTCGGTCGATAGGCCTTGCTTGTTGCACCCATGTACCAGGCCAAGATTGGCATGGCGGGATGCACGATGCAGTCCTCCACAGTGATGACCAGCAGTCGTCGTGCCAGTGTACCCAAGCCGTAGTGATCAACCAGATACCGCGAGAGATGTACCACCTGTTGTCGGTAACCCCGTCGAATACTCTTCTGCAACGCCGAGAGCAGCAAAGAGCGCGACAGACGAGGCTCTTGTGTGCCTCGTCGTTCGGCGAGTGACTCATAAAACGTTGATCTAGAGAGAGACTCATGTGCCATCCAGACAACTTCTGTTCGAATTTTGTTCAAGTCCGAGACCTGCTGACGTGCATCATCGGGTCGCCAAAGAGCGTACGGTAACCGTGAACGACCCAGTCGGTGCCAGTGCGGTTCTTCGAGCAACGTCCGAGCAGCTGGCTCGCCTGCAAACACCACATCACATTGAAAACGGGAGTCGGCGACCCCATCGACCTGAGCAGGGTCGGGTATCCGGCGCAATGTCCAGTAGCACTCGAGATATATCTGCGGTGTCATGAGGATGATAAAGGCGTTCTGTTTCGGCTCAAGTGAAGGGCGCTTGTCTGCCTCTGCGAAGCCACTTGCCTCTGACGTTGATGCTATGGATGGTGGTTCAGCTGGTTGTGTCGCCGCTGGCCGTTCGCAGTGTCGGGTCGGTTTCGGAAAGGACTCATTGACGCGTACCCTCTGGGGATGTCCCAGCGGCAACAGACCTCGCCTGCTGTTGATCATTTCGTAGGGTTGAACTCGCCAGGTCAGGCTCAGTTCTTTTTAGATTTGTTCCTGGGATGCGTTCACTGCAGTCGTAAAGGTTATGAAAGCTGACGCTCGCGACGGGAATACGCTCTCCACACGCTGGGCAGGACACGCTCCCGACAGGCTTGACTTGGGCAGACCTGTTCAGAGTCGTCTGGCCTGGTTCCAGGCGTTGACGCGATCGTTTCAACTTCATTCTAGTACCGGAGGAGTTAAGAAATCGCTTTGGGAGTTTGGTGTCGATGGTGCCACCAACGACAAGTCTCTCGTGGTTGCCTAGGACGAAGTTTGTCAGTCACGTCCGTTCCGGGTAGCAGCTTCAGGTCGAGCCTTTTCCACAACTCATGTTAGACTCTTCCGACTTGTTCCTTACGCTCTGGAGCTCAAGTTCGAATTCCATCGCTGCTTCTGTTTCGGAGCGTGACACTTCGTTCAGATAGAGCGACCATGCCTGAAAGCAAGTTCGTTACGCGCTGGAGCCGTTCCCCGTCTCAAGTCGGCAAGGGAGCGCTTGTCCGGGTGAAGACTCGGTCGGAACTGGAGCTGTTCCCGGAGTCGCGTCCGATAGACTGGACTGGTTGGTGCTCAAACGTCAGAACTCATTGGAGTGCCATGCTCAACCATGCATCGTTGGTGGTGCACCATTCGTGAGACTGAACCGAAGGGGCGTCCATACAGGGAGCTTTGGACGAGTCGCCTCCAAAGCCTTTTGCCCAAGCGTAAAAAGGGGAGCAGAGAGCGTCTTCCCGATGTCTGAGCAATCCTATTTGGTCTCCAATCGGCGCTTTCGTAACGAGCCGTGAAAACGGAGCTCTACATGTTAACGACTGTTGGGTACAAAGGACCTGTCAACCTGCTCTCGCCCGGGTTTTGTCGTTCCTCTCTAACGACTTGCGTCACCAACGAAAACGCGGTTGAAACGTGCACTTCTGTGACAGTTTCAGAGGTTTCTGACAATGTGATCGCGAACGTCACTGCCTTGACGCACACCTTGGATCCAGGTGGATTTGTGGAAAGATCGGTCTTGAACGGTATGGGAATACGGTGGTTTGGTTCGGCACGCGAGCCTTCGCTGCCTCTCATTCCCCTGGTCTCCATGCGAACCAGGTGAGACACCACAAACGACAGAACTGGGGTTGAGCTCAGCACTGCTTCACAGTGCATGGATGCTACCTGGCAATCGTGTCAATATGGCCTCGAGAGCGTTCCAACACTCATACTGATTTCGAAAAGTTGCCTATCGAGCGCACCCCTGAACATAGGCGACGCCTGCACAGACTCGTAACAGGAGCGTGCGATACAGCGGCTTCGTTTTCGCTCTTGACGTGCGTATAGGACCAGCAGCTGCATGCAGAACGGCATCAGGACTGGCATGATTGTCTGTACTCAACTCGGCGTCTGTTTCTTTTTTTGCATCGAACTCGTCATTCGGGTACGTTGAGCGGTGAACGAGGCTGCTTCTGAGTATTGCCTTTAGAAGGGCTTCGAATATCCTGGTTTCATACCAAGAACGATCCGCTCTCGTTCAATCCGAATCAGCACCGACTACAGCAGAGCCGCTCGGAATGGTTCATCAGCCTACCGCGATAACAAGGAGGCTGCATCTGCAGAGTACTTGAACGATGACCCCGTCCTTGTCAGGGATTCATACTCAGAGGAGACCCTAGAACATACCCATTGGCGAGTCATTTTTCCTCTTTTTAAGACGCTATCTGAAGGACAAAAAGCACTCGCATCCCAAGCATGGACATCCTAGCCGCACAGCATCGTGCTGGTACAGAAAAACGCCAAGGTTCGACGCTCTGTGCCCTCTCATTCCCACTCATTCGTGACGTGATACTCGCGACCGAGTCTGGTGCTCACCCACACAGCATGCGAATCATGCATCTGAAAAGGTGACCCGGTGGCATGTCGTCCGGGGCCACGAATCACCCGACCGCACCTGTCAGGGACCAACACCGCTCCACGAAGCGATGTTTCACGGGTCCTGATTTCCTTCCGAGTCAGAAGTAGACATCTCCGCTCACAAATGGCGGCGCCCTTGTTCGTCAAAACCCGGTGGGCGCTCTTGCCAGGGCATTTTGCGACCCTCCATTTCAGCTTGAATTTCCATTCGCTCGAGCTCAAAGACTGACACGCTCCGCATCCACGCCTCGTTCTGAAGTTCGCGCGGATCCTTGCCGATGAGCTCGAGGAGCTCTCGAGCAACCTCCTCGGCCTGATCACCAATCTCGCGACAGCGCGAAACCAACTTCGGATCGATGGATCCATACTTTTCGATGAGCTCTTTGATAATTTCCAGAAACCGCTTCCCATTGATCTCCATCTCGGTATCGGGTTCCGCTCCCGAAGGCAAGAACACGCGATCTTTTGGAGAGAAAGGCTGCAAAGAGCAGTTGGCGTCGCTTCTCCGGGTCCTCGGTACGCAAGAGGGCACGCACAAGCCGCAATTCCTTGTCCTTCACGGCTTCGTCGATGATTCGTGATGCCTGCTCACGCAGTTGCTCGAGAATCTGGAGCACCTGCACATTGGCGCCCTCTTTCTTGGCTCTCTCGGTGTTTGCCGCTACCAGGAGCATAAACGCTTCATCAATACCACCTGCCGATCCAATCTCACGCATTTTCTTGGTCATCTCGTTCGGAGATCCTCCTCGCAATACCTCCGTCAAGCGCTGAGCCGCTTTTTCCATACGTGACTTCATCTCATCGTTGATGGCTTGGGAGACTCTGGCCACGGCCGGTGAATTCGCCTGTTCCGAGTGTGCTTTCCCGAAGACGTAGTTCAAAAAATCTGCTGTGAAGCGATCATAATTCGCAGAGACCGCCACCTGCAGCCGCTCGGGATCATCCGCATGTTGGACCAGGTTTCGGTACATCTCCTCATGCTGACGTTGTGACTGTGCCTCGGAGACGGCCTCTGCATCTTTTGGGTTGGCGTCCTTCATCTCTGTTGCGTGTTTCCGCAATAGCTGATTCATCAGATCCGTGATGGCGTCTTTGAGTGTATTCAGGGTGACGCGTTCCTCCAGATCAGTCGACTTGTCTATTTTCTGTTGCAAGTATTCGTAGAAAGAAGCATCGAATTCTTCCAAATTTTCTTCAATAAACTTGGGTAAAAGCTCCGGATTCATGAAAACAAGTTGTCCTAAGAGGACATCCTCTCGACACGGCTGAATAGGTGGCACCTCGGTCATCATTCGTAGCGACCGCCCGGCTCTGCATGCGCCGAACGGCAGCCTCGACGGGTGCCTCCAAGCATGCAGCGCGGGGCTTGGCGGCGTCCTCGACCGTGCGGAGGCGTCGCGTGCAGCCACCCGTTGCGCCGCTCGTCGACGTAACCCGAGCGCGTGCACACTCACGGCGATAACGTTCGTGCCAATGAACATGGTACCCACGAGTGCTCCTTTATAGAAAATCCGTACAGCTTCCTTCGCAGAATTAAAGGATGGCTGGTCTACAAGTTGCCCTTGTCTTCTCCGGAGACGTCACTGTAGCCTCGTTCTCTTCAAAGCCTTCAATTCTCCGCGAAACCGGTTCCAATTCGATGACAACCGAGGTGTTCCAGTGCCCGTTGCCACTGCAGCCTATCCGACAAGACACCGTCGACTGCGTTGCACGGGTCCAGCGGACAACGCTCACGCTGAGCGCGACGCAGTCGTTGGGACGACGGCCGGGGCGGTCCGCCGACACCCTCGAGGGCCTCCCCGTCGATAGACAATCCTAAACCAAAAGATACATTTTCTTCCAGGATCCAGCAGTTCGGCTCCTGGTGCATGCATATCCACGGATGTGCCAAAAAGTCCAGTCTCTGTGATCCTCCGATTCGAATCGACGTTCGACGCGAGCACGGACAAGCATGGCCAATCCAGACACCAGGTGCCAGCGATCCAAAAACTTGCCCATATCGGTCCACATCGTCCGCGACGGTGGTGGCAGCGGCAGCGACGGAGGCGCCTCGTCGTCACGTCGCGCGGCCCATGCGCGCTTCTCTCGATCAGGGGCGCGCGATGCGTCTGCCGCTGTACGCAGCCGTGACTAGACGCGTTTCTGGCACGGTGTCTCGTAAGCCAACGCGATCGGTGTCGTGCTGGGTGGCGCAGTCCCTAGACGGGTTTGGCTTGATTCGAGGCATTCGAGGAGCTGCCCGTGCAACGGTTACGGTTGCAACGACGGTAGCAACAGTAGGTTGCAGTACCTGGGAGCGTCTCGTGCGACGCGCCTATCGAGCTGACGTGGTGAGCGTCTCTGTGGCCCTGACGTGCGCTTTTACGGGGTCGGAAACTGTGTTACTCGAAGCTTGTTGTCGGTTATTGTGGGTGTGATCGTCTAGACGAGTAAGATTGTCGGTCTTGAAACGCGTGATTGGGTATTCAGAGCGTTGTCCCGCTTGTCTGGTCACTCGGCGTTGCAGCGTGCACGGGAGGTGTCGAAGGGCGTTCGTGTCTCAAGCCAGAGCTGTGCGCGCGAACCGTTGCTTCAGGGACGCACTCGCTGCGCTCCGCGGTTTGTCGGAGCTCAAGACAGCATGGAAGTGGCTACCAGTGCTTTGGATAATGCGAATATTACCGATGACGAGTCGCGCGACGCGGCTCCAATCGCGCTTTTGATCGATGAACTTCGGAATGAAGATATTTCCTTGCGGATTCATTCTGTGGAGCAGTTGCCGACGATTGCGCGAGCAATCGGCGAGGAACGAACTCGGACCGAACTTTTGCCCTTCGTTATCGAGACCATCGATGATGAGGATGAGGTGTTGCTGGCCCTGGCGAGTCAACTGGACGCACACTTCATTCCATACATTGGCGGAAAAGAGCACCTGCCTGCGTTGCTGGAGCCGCTGGAGCAGCTCGCCCAGGTCGAAGAGACGGTCGTTCGTGAGCGCGCGGTAGAGTCGATCCTCTCCTTGGCGCGAAGCTGCTCGCCTGGTGAGGGGTGGTTTGCATCGACTTTTTATCCACTGGTGAAGCGACTCTCGGAAGGCGACTGGTTCACTTCTCGCATTTCGGCCACGGCCCTATTCGCAGTGACGTACGCTGGCCTCCCTGAATCCGAAACGGATGCTCGAGCCGAGTTGCGATCTCTCTTTCTCACGTTGGCGAAAGACGATACGCCGATGGTGCGTCGAGCAGCAGCCTCCCGTCTAGGTGAGTTTGCCAGCGCACTCGAACCTGTCCATGTCGCTGGTTTTCTATTAAAGCTCTTCGCAGAGCTCGCGGAAGACGATCAGGACTCGGTGCGTCTGCTCGTGGTGGAGAACGCGGAACACATGGCGAACTTGCTTCCCCAGGCGGATCGATCGACGCTTTACAATCTGATACACCGCCTCGCTGCGGATAAATCCTGGCGAGTGCGCTATCTGGTAGCGGACCGGCTCACCAGTGTGAATCCAGAGGGAATGCTGAGTGACTTTTGTCGACTGCTTCGTGATGGTGAGGCCGAGGTCCGCACCGCTGCAGCCATGAAACTGGCGGATGCAGCGCGTGTGGTTGGTGCCGATGCCACTGGTCGTGAGCTTGTTCCGATCCTGAAAGAACTCGTGCACGACGCCAATCAACATGTACGAACAGCGGTAGCGGGCTCAATCCTCTCGCTAGCGCCCATACTTGGTCGCACGGAGACGCTGGACGCGCTGCTTCCCCTGGTTCTGATCCTTTTGAAGGACGAATTCCCGGATGTTCGTCTGAGTGTCATCTCGCACCTGGACCAGCTGAGCTCAGTTGTGGGGATCGAACGCCTCGTGAGCGATCTCTTGCCAGCGATTGTGGAGCTCGCGGAGGATCGCAACTGGCGCGTTCGTCTCGCAATCATTGAGCATATGGCGGCACTGGCGAAACAACTGGGCCGACGTTATTTTGATCTAGACCGCAAACTTGGCTTACTCTGCGTAGCCTGGCTGACGGATGCCGTGTATGCTGTCCGGGAAGCAGCCATTACCAACTTGCGAGAGCTGGTGCGTCTATTTGGAACAAGCTGGGCTATCGATCAAGCCATTCCGTGCATCCAGCATATCTTTGATTCTAGCAGCTCCTATCTGTATCGAATCACGGCGCTGCAGGCAGTTGGGGAGCTGGCGGCAGTTCTTGACGCCTCAACCAACGAGACGTATCTGCTTCCACTGCTCTTACAGAAAGCCTTTCATGACCCTGTGGCGAACGTTCGGCTGGTGGCAGCCAAGATCTGCATCCAGGTTGCGCCCTATCTATCGTCGGAGGCCCGAGAGAAGCACCTCCGGCCGGCGTTGGAAGCACGCTCGTCAGCCAGCGACGCAGAGACCGATATCGATGTTGCCTACCAGGCCGACAAGGCACTCGAGCACCTCACGTCCTTGAGCAACAGACATACTTAAAGGCCACTGGATGAACCATGCTCGATGGTCGTACCTACTCGCCAAATAGGGCCAAACGCAGCGGTTCTGTTCACGATGGAATCCGATGCTGCCCTGCGTCACTCGTGTTTGATGGAACGCTCGCCAAGCTGGTGTCCGAACCAGAGACTGGCTCTTGCACGAACAGGGTGCAATCGTCCAGGGCGGCTCTTCGAGCGGAACGCACCGAAGGAGCGTCCTTGAGCAAGCCGCCCGATTCGAGTCGACACAGACCCTGAACGTTGATGTCGCCAGCATGGATGCGTCCTTGCCACCACAGCAAGTCGCCTCTACATCCCTCCGAGGCGTGTATCCATGCCCATGGCTGCATAACGAGCCATGCGATGGGTGTCGTCGTCAGACAAGTGCCAGGGTCGAGGAGGCGCCGCTCTAGACGTGTGACGCATGATCCTGACCCATCGAAACGGTAGGGGCCTCGGTCGCATTCCCGATACTCCCCAAGTGCTCTCGGTAGGACGTGTGAGCGGCATCAGGTGTCAACCGGGTCATGCTTCGACGATTTCACGCTTTTAGACTTCCTACAGCGTTAAGCTTCCGAGTTCCCTCTATACTCGGGTATGGATCAGCGAGCTCGTCAGACTCCTCTCTTGGTGTCCTCGTCGAAATCATGGATGCATGCGGGCTTTGCTTTCCGGGAAGAGATACGGTAGCTGGTCTTCGCGAACCAATCGACGATGTGACGGACTGAGACCTCCTCGTCGTTGAAGCAGCCGCTCAAACGCCTGCCGTGCACTGTGCACATAGCGCGGCTCTCGGTTTCGCGAATAAACCATCATCATGCGCTCCTCGAAATGCACCGGAATCAAAGAGCTCACCTGATCCCTCCGAACACCTATGGTCTCGTCCGTGAACCAGTCGATGAAGAATCGCACCTGCTCGACAGGATCTGCACCCCCGTGTTTGCCGTAATTGATGACCTGGTAGTGAACAATGAGATCCTCGGGCCGCAATTGCACCGAGCCATCCTGCTGCCAGGCAGTCACGTCCTCGGCACTCAGCGTTGGCCACGAGTCCGGAATCAGCGCTGCGGCGACAAAGCGATACAACTCTCGTCGCTGCAACTGCTGGACCAGGGCTTTGGCCGGCGCCAGGGCCGCCTCAGTGGCAAACTCGATGCGTTTCAAGACCCAATCACTGAGTTGCAGGAACGCCTCGGGGTCCTGAATGGAGCGGGAGAGGCCCAAGTGTTCATCCGCCAGCACCAAGGCGTCGGTGATCATGAACTCACACGCCTTGACGGCTCGATGATTATAGACCATTTTGTGCATCCGCATTCGGGTACTGAACATGTCGTAGAGGTTGTTCGCCTCCTTGATGTGGTAACAGATCTCATCATCGATGATTCGGCTGAAGCGAAGAAAGCGCTCATAGTCGAAGCCAGCAGAACGGGGAAGCGTATAGCGTGCATCTCGAGTCAAGTAGTCGAACTTATCTACATCGACACCAGAGCGTTGATTATTGACGACCGAGAAGAGGAATCGGCGTTCCAGGCGTTCACTGGTTGGTGGAATTCGTCCAAGAATGATGTCGGCAACAAGTGCCTCCTCTGAACGATCCAGGGCCACCTCGAAATGGTGACAGAGATGCCTTAGCAACATCGTCGATCGTTGTTCGTGAAAACGACCGAATAGGTCATCTGTGATACCGCGTCGAGGCAGTACTTGATGGTCAAAGACATGGGAGAATGGTCCATGACCGAGATCATGACAGAGACCTGCTAACCGTACCAGACGCAGATCACGCTCTATTTCACGGCAGCCTGATAGCGCGACCTCAGTGGCACTGCAGTGGTGTGTTCGCTTCGCTGAGAACGTCACGGTTTCCGGGAGCTGAGAGAGAGCCCCCGATCGCGCAGTGCAGCCGGTGCTTCCCTCGTCAGCAGTGACAGCGAGTTGCAGCGCCAACGTATCGTCGCGAGCCAATAGATTGGTAACCATCGCGCCTGCCAGGTAAGCTGTCCCTATACTATGTTCGAATCGGTTGTGACACGCTCCCGGAAAAGTCCAGTACACGGCTCCGAGTTGCTTGAGGTCTCGCAACCGCTGATAGTGCGGCGTGTCGATCACACGCACACAGTAACTAGGCATAAAGACATGGCCGTGGATGCTATCGTTAAACACTTTGCCTGATGGTACGGAAACGCCTACCGTCGTCATGAGTACCAAAAAAGACCACCACGACACCAAGAACAGATGTCGTTCAAGTTTCGGAACGCTCGTACGCCGTTTGCGTACACCCAGGCTTGACGCTGGCGGCTTCGGCTACCGTCGCCAAGAGCAGCGAACACTGCTCCGCAAACGAAGCAACCACGACCGAGTGCCTCGCAGTTCACGAGAAGCGCAGCGGGCTCCGTTCCGAGAGCATCAACAGAGCCTCGATCAAGCTCGGCCTCTGGAACACCAACGAACGCATTCAGCAACTGAACAACACGATCACCAGCACCGTGGCCATGTCGACGAGGTATCGACGCGATTTTACGCAGAAGAGCCCTGAACCGAACCTGTCTGAAAATATGCTCGAAAGGACAGCACAAAGCGATACGTATGCGGGCGAAGCATACCGTTCCATGCCCTAGAACGTCAGACCGAGAACGATACGGGTCGCTTGTTCAGCAGTGGCTCGTACAGCGAACCCCATCCCTGCGCAGGGCAGGCCGTACCGAGCCGTGACCGACACGATCGATACCTTCCCAGGGGAGACACGCTGCTCGTCTGCATCCACAGAAGATGATAGAATATATTGGTGCTCGACTGTTGGAAACGCCATGCTTTCTTCGTCTGGGACGCTGACCTGCTTCCGAGTCGTGTCGAGTGCACGCGACCGAGGCCGCAAGGCTCGTGGCGGAGAGGCCCTGTCGACCACACCAGCCCATCACTGGTGTACCAACCCACCAGAACAGTCCCTATACGATCGCTAACAGTGATCAGTCTTGAGTGGTCCAGCACGATTCGTTTCTAGTCTCGGACGTTGAAGTCTACGGAGACAGCAACGCTGGTCCTCGTCAGTTCGCTGCAGACGACGCTTCCGCTTCCGGGGGTGCTGTTTCTGCTTCCTGGGCACTCCTGGCCAAAACTTGGGCCTCCAAGTCTTTCCAGAGTTTTCCTCGGTTCGCTCGTTCCCAAAAACGTTCCGTGGCAGTGTTCATCGCCTCCGAGCCAGCATAACCGAGCGCGACAATGACCAACGCGAAAACCGAGGACCGACGCATGAACACGTTGTATACGGCATTCCTCACGCCAGCGAAACCGGTATAATGAGTACGTGACGCGGACATGATCAATGCAATCGCTCTGAAGCGTCAGTGTAGGTTTTGTAAACAACCCCGATGAGCACCGAAAAAGAGAAACGCTTCTCGTCTGTTCACAGCACGCGTTTGAACACCGAGCGGGAACGATGGCAACGCGTTATTCGTCTCGAACCAACGACTGCTCTCCAAGCGTTGATTCCTTTCTGGAACTCATGAGCAGTTCTTATCTGAATACAAACGGGTTGATTGGATCTGGAAGCATCTGAGAGAGAGATTTTCGAGATCGTCCCGATACCAGGGTACCCGCTGGTGCTCGTCAAGTGGAGAACGGCTTTGGGGAAGCCGCCAGGGTCCGGGAGCGCACCAGGGACGAACGAACACTGCTTGTTTGAGACTCAGGTGATCGATTCCTGAATCGAACGGACTTGGTGCGACTGGGACGAAGCAATCACACTGACGGCGACAACGTGGAGCAGTCGCGTGCTTGAGCCAGATCGCTTCGAATCCCGCGTTGTTGCTTGCAGAGAAAACCGAGCGCTTCTCCTTCGATGCGCTGTGGTGACGTGCCCAGACCCGAACCCATAGAAGAACGTTCTATTGGCCGAGGTCGCCGGACGAGAACGTTCCAGCCCGACGACGACGACGACTGCGTTGCCGAACACCGTGTTCGGATGGAGTCTTCAGCAGCGTCTCCGCCACGATCGTTGGCGGTTACGGAAGCCTATCGTTGGTTGGTCAAGCCTCAGGCGACCACAACGCCCCCAGCAGTCGATCAGGAGACTTGTCGGACAAGATACGCACTACGTGGACGTCGTTCGGCTAGTGTCGAGACCTGCACTCACCAGACCGTCCCAGCGAGTGATGATCAGGAAGCGCGCTCAGACTGGTTGGCGATCGATAGCAACGAGCGACACCCACTCCATAAGTACATGATACAGCTGGGCAGAGCATGGCGACGAATGCTCAAGCCATGGAGTCAGCAGTTGACTGCAGCGCTCCAACGACCACGCTCCTTGGTGTTTGTCCTCAATGGTGACCGAGCGACCGTGGACGAGCTTTTGAAGATGCAGCAAACGTATACTTGGGTCTTTCTGGATCCAATACCAGGTCAACGATTACGTAGTGTATGGGAACGCATCCGTTCGGTGGATGTTGTGGCGCTGGATCTGCTCGCGATTCAATCAACACCAAGTACAACGCAACTGATTCGTGACCTGCTCTATTACGTAGCCAACCTTGACTTAACACAGACTGCTGACGACGTTTCTGTGACTTTATCGGTGGTGAAACCGATGCGTTTCCTCCTCTATGGTGCCCTGGAACCGACTGCGGTCGAGGTGCGCGTCGATCAGCCTCAAACAGCGGATGATTCGGGGAATGCCTCGGGTCTGTCGCGACACAACATCGATGAACTCGTCCAGTCGATACTCGATGATCTACTTACGGTTCGGGAACGACCCTATTTAACCAGTGAGTCGTTGTGTCTTCCGTCGACGGCGACGATGCTACGACCATGGCTCACCGAGCGTGGCCTCTTCTTGCCGGGCCCACTGCTGCTCGATGCCAATATGCTCATGGTTTTGGACCGAGAACTAGCCACTGGGTCAATGTCGCTCGTTCAGCTTGTCCAGGTGCTTCGTTTTGCCTATAGTTGGGTACAGGCTCGGCTTATGGAGCAACCTAATCAGCAGACGCTGCTTGACGCCTGTACGCGTCTCTACCAGGAATGGCTGGACAAGTTCCAACCGGCGTTTCTGCTCTGTCTGCAAACCTGCCAGATTCTGGGAGTGCCCATCACTGGTCTGGCTCTGCAAGCTCGTCTCTTCCGGAGACCGCTCTCCGCCGATACCGCGCTCTGTCGGAGGATTGGAGCAGCGATGGCGCGGGCCTCTGCCGCCAAACTTGGTGAACTCTGTCGGGCATGGGGTGACTCGCTTCTGGAGCAATGGCTGAGCCATCCCGAATCGATGCCGGTTATGGAAACGCGTGAACCGTTCCTGACGACATCCAAGTCGAGCGCGTCCAGTAACGACTTGCACGGAACGTTTCTTCAACCAGCAGACATGGCTAGGTCGAGAAACCTGGCCAATGCATTGGCCACGAGCAAACGTCGTCGTCAACAACTCCAGGCTGCCTTGGTGGAGGCTCATCAACGCCCAGGATCATTACAGACACTACGAGACCGTGCACTAGAGCGCTTTCTCGCTCATTTGGGGGCAACGAAACCACCACCTCGCTCGCTGATGACCTTGTTGGGATTTCCGGGTTCAGCACTGGCCGAAGCACCAGTCCCAGTGGTCGCGCTCACTCAGTCGACGTGGAAAGAGCACATGGATGAGCGCTCCGACAGCGAAGAAGCGTCTGAAAACACAAGTCTTTCGATCTAACCACCATCTCTTCATTTAAAGACCGTCTACAATAAAGTTTTACGGGAAACGTGTCCGTATTCGTGGTTCGTCGTGCTGCCTTGGCTGGAATGTTGATGAAAAATACAGGCCGTTCATTCGAGACGGTCATGTTGCTTTGTATCTGGACCTGTACCAACACGACTCCAGATTCGTACCCTGCTTTCGGTTCGTGCCATCGTTCTTGACACCTCCAAAAAACGAACAAGCAGTTGTTCATCGCTCGATACGTCGCACTCACGAGCGACGGATGAGAAGCCCAAACTCCAGTGCAGACACCATCACCGGCACGGATTCGTTACCGAACGAACATCGACCCACAAAGTGGATGCAGCGGTGATGCGTAGACCAACTGCAGTATCGCCATCGATTGGTTGCTTTATCGAAAAAGCGTGATCTCTGTTCCCGATGCGTCTCTAGGGATCAGGAGCACGATTCTCGACCAGATCATTGGCCTCGAAGGATGGTCTGCTTTCGGGCTCGTTCCTTGGAGACTCGGCGCTGGGTGGAAACGACGACGACGCGGCCAATGAGCCGCTTAGAAACACCAGACACTGCTGCTGCTGCTGCTGCTCGTCCAGCAACCTCATGTCCATCTGTTTCAGTGTTACGGGTCGTCGCGTCGCTCCATTCAGAGCCTTGTCCTTGCTTGCTGCTGCGGTTGTGGTGTAGGGAAATCGTCCGTCGATGCTTCCGCATCCACAAGATAGGCATGCGCATTCGGCAAGTTTCGTAAACAGCGTTGTACAAGGGGTCGCCTAGTCCGGCTCGCTCGAAACCACTCACCAGGGTCACAAAGGAGGCTGTGCCTGGAGCGAGACCCGTCTCCGCTTCACTGTTCATGACCTGAATCCAAAGTTCGTTCAGGTTGGGCCCCGATTTCGCAAACCCGTCTGCAACAGGAACAAGACATTCGGCGGGCTTGTCTTGTTCAGGAAAAACGAACTCTACCTGTTGCACACGATACACAGGCCCATTGCTGGTGGTGTTCGGACTCGACGACGAAGCGGTCTCTATTCGAGTCTCGTACCAATGCCCTGAGGCGCTCAACTGACGAACAGAGTGAAAACCAGGCGGTAACAGGTATCCCTCATTCCGATAGAGACGAACTCGGTCAGCCGTTGCGGATGGAAATGCACCCAGCGATAGCAGCACCAGACCATTGCCTACATCAACGGGTTGCGTCGGCAACACCTCGGCCGATCCGCTAGCAAGACCCTGAGCGATGTATCCTTGGGCACGCAGTTGCTCAAAAACGTGTCGGCGGACGTTTTGAACGCACCAGTGGATGACGACGTTGGACATCGACCGTCGTTCGAGTCACCTCAGTGGACAAGTGCTTGCGAGGCTGACGTGCGCTGCTCGTCTGCTGCTCATCCGTGGGCCATTCCGAGTCCAACGCTGATTCACTGCCTCCAACCAGTGAAGATATCGATTGCAGGGGCCGCATGGACTCCAAATTGGAGTTCAGCGTCGGTGTCAAACCCGCTCGTGCTTCGTTCTCAGCCAGATATTGATGCACGAGTCGCTCCATCCAGTTGGCCTCTATGCTAAGTTGTCGTGCTCGCGCGAGGGCCGCCCTCCGAGCCTCGTCCACATACAGACTGCTCTCTGTTGGCAGCGGCGGCACCTGCATGGTCGCACAAACCGAGTCTATGACTGCTCGAGCTCGTCGTAAAGCCACATGAACACGCGGGAATCCGAGTTGTAGTCGCGACACGGTTGCACCATCGAGCTGTCGCGTTGCGCAGTACGTCTCGATGGACTGTGGAAATCCAAGTTCGTGGTCCTGAGCGATTCGTTCGAATGCTCCAAGGCCAAGGCCATGTCGGTCGATACCGTAGAGGAGCGCGCGGTCGTGAACCGCTCGCCACCAAGGTGGCAAGTCACTTGACAACACCCGTCGATGATGATGATGCTAGTGAAGGGGGCATCGGTTGTCGTACCAACTCAGCCAGCGACTTTTCGGGTGCAGCGAGCACGTAAACGCGGAGCACCCGAAACAAATGCAGTCGAGTAAGTGCTTTTCGGGCTCGTTTTCGATCCAAGTCTCGGAAGAGCGCCGATGGTGCGAACGAGCGTGCCTTCTCCAACATCTCTGGATCGATACTCGACTCGGGACTGACCGAAGCGTAGGGGTTTGGCGAGCGACCCGCCGCTGCTCTTGGTGGAGTCTCGTTTGCAGCATCCTGCTCCTGCTCATCCTCGGGTTCTTCGCTGGCATTCGGGTCACCAGTGGCCTGATGCGGCAACTCGACCGATGCTGAAGCCAGAACGCGATAACACTCCCGAACGAGTTCAATATAGGCCTCCTCTAACGCATCTGGTAGCTTGTATTGAGCGTATGCGCAATGATGCACAAAGCGCACCCAGTCGTGAACAACACCTTCGGGTTGGTCTGGTCGCTCATTCGGGTTATAGTCCAGGCCGTGATTCACGAGAGAACGTTCAAACTCCATCGCCTGTTTGCGCGTGAACCGCTGCGCCTTCTCCAGTCGATATCGAGCCCATTCGATGCGCGAGGGATCATCCTTGCTCGGAGTGTTGACCTTGGGAGCGAGCCTCGATGCTAGCAGCGCTCGCTGCTCAGCAGTTCGTGATGTGTTCCAACGTTTCGAGTCATGCTGACGTGCGCTTGACGATGCTTCGTCGATCGTTCGAGGCCATTCTGCAGCGAATGCAGCCAACGCGCTTGTCAGAGGCTCATCCTTCTTTCGGGACTCGATGAGTCGCGCAGCTGCATTGACCAGGATCCGGAGACGCCGGATAAGTTCCACTGAACTGGGAAACGGAGGTCGATCGTCATCCGCTGCGGTGGATGCTGGAGGCGGTCCTTGAAGTGTTACGCCTGCAACGTCCGTCGTTTGCGTACCCGTCTCCGCTGTCCACGGTGCAGGCGACCGTTCCGGGCTTCACGCTCGTCTCCTTGGTCATCGTTACGGTGTCGAGGCTGTGCGTCATCGCAGCTGCAGCGCCGACTGGAGTCGGCTCTTCATCAAGCTTGGAATGTATTCGATCGCAATGTTGTCTTGCTCATTGCAGGCTCATCAACATCCTCATCTTCGTCCAAGTCGTCTGCTCTGGTGGCGACTTGCTCTGGGAGCGCTCCATCGTCAGGCGGATTGGATGACATACCCTGTGGCGGTTGAAACCGTTCGCGAAAATGCAGGGTCGGCTCCTCCCAGAATCGATTAAAGTCTCCAAAGCCGAGGCTGTACACACCTCGGAGCAGATCGGCATCATCGATACCACCCCATCGTTCTGATGGTAGCTTGCCAGGAATCTCCAGCTTCTCCTGTTCGATCTGTTGCATCACATTCGCGTTTCGAACGAGACGCTCAATGCGATGAAGGCAGACGAAAACGTCGAGCCCACCGAACATACTTGCGTTTCTCCAGTTTCGCCTCGGCCATTTCGGCTGCCACCATGGTCACTTCCTGCTCGATCTGTCGAGGCATCGGAACCATCGATGCAGTCGATGAGCGGGTCTCACCGGTTGTACTCAGAATACGAAGCATGGCACGATACTCAGCACCAGTGACGTGTAGTGCTGCCATGATCACCATTCGGCGGGCCATCATGATCATCTCGTCGAGCGGTTTCCGATCCAATCGACCACTTTCCGCATGCTGCACAATCTCTTTCCAGCGACCATAGCCATAACGCATGAGACCACGCAGCAATGTCTCTTGATCGATTTTGCTCCATTTGCTTCGGACACGATGCCAGTCGCGGGCCGTTACTGCACTACCATGACGAAGCAAAGTTGCGCGCTGCATCCACGGACGACCCTGTGCGGGGCGAAAGGCATGGCGACCTCGAGCAGGGGATAATGACGCTCCGGGGAGCACTCGTGTCGCTTTGGGCAAAAGTAGTACCACGAGACAGTCTCCGAGCATGATGGTGGAGTAAGAGTCGAGCGGCTCCGGCTCATCTCCAGGTCGCATGTGTCGAAACGTATCCGCATGGACAACCAAAACTCCATTTTTTCCACTACAATATACCTCGAATCGTTGCTGCTGCTGATTCCATTGGATCGTCGCATGTCTCCGAGAGAGCTTGTTCGAGAATCCCGCCCCGAGATCAACGCCTTCGGCAGCCGCCGCAAAAGCCTGTGTTTGATCCGCCGAAACACTTCGCCCCAGAGAGACCTCAAGTTTCTGTACAAGAAACTCTTTGGTTGCCACCTGATCGGTATCAGGGTCAAACACTTTCAGGTAGAGTTTTGCGTAGCCGCCGGCTTCCGCACCCGCTGTACGGGTCGACAAGGGCGTCGCGGTCGACGTTTGTTCGATCGCCTGTGCGTCCCCAGATTCGTCGCCACGAACCATGAAAAGATCACCAAACGTTTCGTTCAGTCAATAGAATCCTTTTGAATCTCTATTTCAAGTGGATTGAAAAGCAAATCGATCCAACAGGTGCGAGAAACGACCCTTCGCAGCGCCTGTTCCCGCTCGAGAGTTGTCACCAAGGGTGCTCGTCCCGTGGTGTTCGCCTGCGCCCGCCTAAACCTTCCAGTCGTCGTCGCTGTGCTCTGTACCAGACACCTTTTTTGGTCCAAAACACAGTGTATGAACACGAATGAGTAGAAACCGTCCTCGAGATGAGTGAGATCTACCCCCGTAGAGGCCGTACCGAGATGAGTGGACAACGTTGCAACGAGACTGTGACCCAAATAATTCTGAACGTGACGCACCTTGTTGGCGCCGCTCCAGCGCCCTCGAACTCGATGGGTTCTCCTCCTCACTCGAATGCGAATCGAGATTGGTTTTGATGATGAATTAGATTTAGAATAGGCATTGGCCATCGAGGATGTGCAGCCTCTCAGTCTTCTGGTGAGTATACCTTTGTGAAAGCGGGTCTGGCGCGAGACGCTTTCTTTTGGATCGCTGTCCTGAACGCCAGGCATCGTTTCAAGGAGATAGGTTTGTTCGTGTCTTGTCTGGCATGTCGGGGAACGCTATGAGTACCATGCAGAGATATGGTTCAGTCTTGGATACGAGCGACGCCATCGTAAAACAGGTCTCTTCTGAGCGTTTGCATCCAACGAACGTTCCGTTCGCATAAAGGTGTCTGAAAAGAGACATACTTGTACATGATGGGTCGTTGCAGTCCAAAGGACGTTCGGCTTTGGGTGCCTCACGCGTTCTAGTCAGGAAATGGGTTCAGGGTTCTTGTCATTGATTCTATTCTCTGACGCTTCTCTTGCGAAGACGAAACGGTCGTGTTCAGTATAAGGTGAGATATGCTTCGATGGCGTCGAGCAACAGCGACGAGGTCGTCTGCACACTCGGCGGTGGACGAAAGCGGGGTCCTCACCAGACCAGCGACGAGACCTTGGCGACGAAAGTGGCGATCGTACCTCTGGCTGGTCTGGTTGGGGCGACTCCTCCTGTCACTGGGCACAGGCAACCCGTACGATGGGTACATGATCCGTGATGGTTCTGAATGGGTTGCACGAGGAGTACTTCGAGCGCCGGGGTGGGTGCCGATGACCTTACGCCGACGACCAGCAGTCGAGCTGGCACTGTCAACGGAACCGAGGAGCTCAGCGGACGCTGCGCTTGACCAGACGCTTATCGATGCGGCAGCGGCTCGAATGAAAGGCATTCTCTCTGTCCATGGAAATGATTTGGAGACGACGGCGCTTGAGCGCGGAAGCGCCGTGCTCTTGGCGACAGTGCTCTATGGCGTGCCTTGGTCGCTGGTTGCGGGTCTAGCACGTTGGTCGGGTGTGACGATGAGGCGTGTCGCTCACTGGCCGAGTCCTCAAGTGCTGCACCTGGTGCCGTCGTTATGTTTCATGCAGCCGTTGCTCGCGCTTTTCGAATACGTTCTCTGGATGCGATTCGTGGACGGCGACGATGACGAGGCGGCGGCGGAGAAGCTCTATTGCCTCTACTGGGGCACAGTCTGGTCATGGCCTTGCACAGTGTTGTTCATGCGTCCGAGCAGGGAAGCCATCGAGGCCTTAGGCTGTGCTCGCTTTGCTCGTATGGATTGGCTACGCCACGACGATTGCCAGGGGATTGCAGCAACCTTCGGAGGCCACGCGAACGCATCAGCAACGACTCGGTAGGCTAGCCCTAGGCTTCGTCTTTGTGGCCTGTTGCGTTCGACCAGCCAGCGCCCTCTACACGTTTCCCTTGTTGCTGCTCTGGGCACGATATCATGCGCATTTCGGTGACGCGGAGCAGCAAATGAGCGCAAGGCACATGAATCGATCACTCAGTGGCGCTGTACGGCTCGTGTCTAGTGCTCCACGCTATTGCTATCGTCGTGGACACTGCTGTGCAAGGGTCAGAGTACAGCACGAGACTCGTTGCTTCGCTGTTCCAAGCTGCAAAGAACTTGAAGGTGACGCGCTTGGGACTGGTTCTGACCAAAGATTTCTGGTTGAGCCAGCTTTACTATCAATACCGACTGGATTTTGCCTGGACAACATTGCCGTGGATGCTCGGTCCATCTGGGCTCAATCTTCTCGGCGTTATCCTGAGTCGGGTGCTCCGTGCGGGGTCTCTGCATCGCAAACGATCCCGTGCTCTGAGACGAAAGACGCTATCGATGCGCACATCCGGTCCTTTGATGGCCTCAGAACGAGTCTCTGGAGTATCAGCGGAACAGATCTGGTCAGAATCGTTGCTGCTAGTGACATCTGTTGGTTTCGCATGCTACAGCATGGGTATGGAACGAGACTGGCCTTCGCTTTTACCGATCTGCATCTCGCTTATGATGATGAGCCTGGCATCACGGCCAACGCTGGTCCAATCAATGGCTCCGAAGGGCGCTCTGGATACTCTTTGTTTTCTTTCACAGTTTCTGGGTGATATTCTTTATAGGTTTTCGAGAAGCTGGTCTCGCTCGCGTACCATATTATCTACATCAGCAGGGAATATATCCAGCGCATCTTGTCTATGCTCACACAGACATGCCTCCGCGAGCGCTCTTTGCTGGACCGTTACGCACTACACAAGTTCATCATCTACGCTCGCCAACGCTTGCTTATCTTCGACACTATGTGGAAGCGGATGACGCGCTGAGCGATAGGATAACAAGCGACATTGACTCGTACTACGGCAAGTGCGTCCATAACGCATTCAGGAAAGGTTATTCTGGTCGTTGCGCCTACTCGTACCCGAATCGCAGCGAACTGGCCCCAGTTACGGCTCTGTAGACGCTTTTTGCCGCACTGGAGTGCCCATGTGGATTGGCGGCAACAACCATCAGAGCGTATCTCAGACTGGGTTGGTTCGCTCTTCACGCTGGACCTCTATCGATGGTGCGGCAATTGCACATGGGCCTCTTGTGACTGCTCAGGCGAAACCTGAGGTTTGCAGGTTCAGAAAATACTTTCTCTTTTTGATCGCAGACGAAGGATCTGACGCGCGCGAAAACTTTGGTGTTCCCTCTCTCTCTGTCTCTCATGTGGCGTATGACGCTTCAGAGACTGCGAAAAGCATCATCGGGTTTCGCGTCGGAATCGAGAGTACTTCTCACTCGAGAGGCATCGCGATCGATTCCCAAACCCGGATCTTGATGAGCGAAAAGGGCAAGCAGTGTCGTCATCGAAGCCACTTCACTGTGTCCAGCATGTGTATGCTTGGCGACCTGTATTCGTACCATTCGAAACATCTTTATAGTGGTGCCCTTTCAGCCAAGGATGGGAATCACCGAAGGATTCATTGCGTTTCTCAAGTATTCACTCCAACCGATGATACGATCATGCTCCTTCGATCGGAGACATCCCGGTATGACAGTGCTCATTAGAGAATCGATGCCTGTCGAATCGTATCAATGATCCAGAGTCAAGAATCACCCATGTGAGGTTGTTCTTTGACCCAACAAGAACAGCTCGGCGTCCAATTCCTCATGAACTTGTCTGCCTTTGAACATGATTCCAGTACAACATTGGATCGATGATTCCATTCGTTGTCTCAGATGCTGCCCCATGTGATTCTATGGAATGCGAGACCACGTCCATCGTCCAGCCATGCTCCGAGTTTGCCGGAAGAGATACATGACCTGGACCCGACATCAGCCCAGAACCTCAATGACGCTCGCTGCTTCCCTGGCATGATGCAGCGCCAGCGACAGCAGCGTTGCATCTACTTGAGCGATGCTGGTCGAAAGCAAGTGATCCAAGACGCCTTTTGGCCTTTCTTATAGCAGTGGAAATGAAAAATACCCAATCAATGAGCATGATTTGACAATCACCAGGTATCCACGCAAACTTGCCTCATGCAAGCATGGGTTCGCAAATCATCCCGCATCCAGATGATGGATAGGAGCTCCATGTCATCAAGCAGACTCGTGTCTGGCGTGAGATTCTGCCTTTTTCTATTCATAAAGAGGCGTCAGGCGAACACGTCTGCTCAAGATAGGTCTTGTTTGGGTTCGTTTGCAGTTCAGCCACGACAGAAACCACCACGATAAGTGAAAAAAGAAGCAGCTCACTCGTCATGTACACATTAGGGGCGTCGTCTGTTGCGGACCGAGGCTCACACCACGGATTCATGAATGTCGTGAACGTCCAACAACATGGCCTGTGCTGCTCGAACATGATCTTGCTACGGTTGCAAACGCTATCAGAACCGAGACACGCTCTTCACGACTCATGAGGCTTACGCGATGAAACCGGCCTCGCGCCATAGCGGATGCTGGAAGACCTCCATCGGATCCGCGATCAGGGCGACCTTTGTTCGGTTCGGGACTTGACGACTATTGCAAGTATGAAACTGGCTTATGATTGACTGACCATTCGTTTCAACCTGGTCAGCTTTTCCGCCGACGAGCACGATCCGCGGTATGAAACGGTTGAGACGGGCAGCACATTCATCCACCAACGCCAGCGTCTCCAAGTGAACGGACGGCTCCAGTTGCCGAACCATCGCTGCTGCGCCTACTGCTGTATCGCAGACGAGAAACTTTCGCTCATCCAAGCAGGAATAATCCGCTGACCGACACAGTGTCGCAACAGCACGTGACCAAGCCTCACTATCGTGATCGTCTCGAACGCGCAGGATAAAGTACAGTTCTGCGTTGGCATACTGTGCGAATCGTTGGAGCCACTGGCGTCCCAAATCCGACCATTCCAACGTCTCTTTCTGTACCCAGAGTGGTGTCTGGCGAAGATCATCGACGACAGTGACCACCAGTCGTTGGGTCGAAGACGAGGCATGTCTCGATGCCTCAGGTTCACGGAGTTGACCGGACCCTCTCGTCCCTGTCCGTGTTGCCGCTAACCTTGTCTCGGGCTCTCGCTGGTAAAAGATGCCTCGGATGGCAACAACGAGTACGACAACCGCCACCGCTGCACTCAGAGCGGGCGTCTCCCACATCCAGTTCATGCAGAGCGGGTTCCAGTTTCGGAAGATATCGGAAATTGGGTTTCTCTGTCGATATCGTCACGAGAAGAGCGCAGCACCAATAGGAATGATGAGCGTCTCGCTTTCCGGCGCGATTCCCCCAAAGCGCGTTGGTTGATCCTTCCTTACCTGCTTTCCCTACCTGATGATCACAGATGCGACCCTCCAACGCAAGACGCCGTCGTCGCTTCTGAAACAGTTTACACGACCGACGAGTTTAATAAACGTGTCCGTTCCCAGCAGTCTCCCTCTTGTCCCCGTTCGTGCCGTCGTCTACTGGGAAGACAGCGCTGACCCAAACCCACGCACTTGTGATGGCTTTGAGTCGCACCAACTCACGGTGCTTCGTATGAACGATAAAACAGAGCCTCTCAATAGATTTCCAAAAGACAAAGCAGTATCGAGCTCCGTTTGCGTGCAGCACTTGCAATAACGTTGCCGTTCGCGAACGTCGTGCTCGAGCAGCGGCAGCGCGGTCGAGTGTCTCTGCCCCGACGCCAACTTGAGTCGTTACCGTTTCTCGGCCTCGTCTAGGTCGGCGTTTAGGTCGACAATCTGCCTCATTCATGGGGCTAGGGAATACATCCATCCTTCAGTATCTGATGAAGCTTCGGCATGCACTGCACGCGCTGGAGAACGTGGAGTGCTCCGCAACGGAGGACAGGCGCTCGCTACCTGTCTTTGATGCCTGGATGGACCTGGTGGCGGTCTTCTCCGCTGTGAGTGTGGCAGCTAAACGTGTCGGAGCCATGGTTCGTCGAGCTGGACTGCCCCCGGGTTCTTCCAGAGTAGCTGGTGAATGGAGCGCGATGAAGATGGAGCAGGAGGCGAATCGAATTTGGATTGACGAGCTGAGCGCAAGTCAGCGTAGCTGCCTGCTGGTGAGCGAGGACCTCCCCGAGCTACTGGTTCTCGACGAAGAAACCCAGGGCAAGTTCGTTGTTGTCTTTGATCCACTAACAGGCAGAGCGAATCCTCCTTGTACAGAGATGGGCGCCATTTTCGGCATCTTTCGACAGCTCAGCTACGGCGGGACCAAGGAGCACTCTCCAGACTGGCGTGATGCCCTTCAGCCCGCTCGTCAGCTCGTCTGTGCAGGTTATGTGCTCTATGGTCCGTCGGTCGTCCTTTACAGCTCCTTTGGAGCAGGTGTACAGGGCTTTACCCTGGATGGAGCGATGAATGATTGGGTTTTGACTCAGCAGCAAGTGCGGATTCCTTTCTGCGGTCATCGATACAGTCTCGACGAAGGCTTTGAGTCGCTCTGGGATGGAGAGTTGCGCGATGCAGTCCGACGTTTCAAGTTATCGGTCTGTTTGAATGGTGAGCGGCGTTCACTGAGGCGGACGGGTTCCATGGTCGCTGACCTGCATCGGGTCATGGTGGATGGCGGTGTCGTCTTGTATCCAACCCATGCAGATGGGCCACGTGGTCAGTTGAAAGTACTCTACGAAGCAGGACCGTTGGCATTCCTGGTTGAGCAAGCTGGTGGTCGAGCTATTGACGGCAAGCGCTCTTTGCTGGATGTGCGACCGGCAGCGTTGCATGATCACGTACCCGCTTATATGGGTAGCGTTGATGATATCGAGCTGCTGGAACAATTGCTGCGGAAAGTAGATCGGGATCCGATGTTTCAACTTCGTCGTTCGATATCGATCCAAGAGGGCATGCTGAAACGGAACGCAGCATCGGACGAGCATCACGCCGAGTCGTCCTGGGAGCCTTTTGAGGAGGGTGGCGGTATTCTTGCGAGCGCCTTGCCGTTGCTCCACGAGGATGACTCGTAGTAAGCGGGAGGCATCTCTGGCTCGATTGCAGTAACCTTCGTAGGTGCATTATAGACGAGCCGCTAGTGACTCTCGAGATGTGCTCGAACACCGAATCTGGGCTCGCGTGCGCTGCCAGCATCGCTCGAGCATTGTCCGACGAGCGAGCAACGCACGAGCGTGAAAGCCAAGCAACCGAACTCTGACTGGAGAACAATCCATCAGGATGGATGATCCGTGAGAGAGAGCATCGCGGTACCACCTCCCTCACGGACACAGAATCCTGCCAACAACGCTTCTGCAGAGCGTCTCATGCGGGCTTTGCGAAGACTCCAATCCAAAACCATGCACGATTCAATGGTTGTATGCACGTTGGGACTCGCGACGTCTGGCTGCTAACCATAGACCAGTGATCATGATCGCCGCTGACCAACGATTGGCATACGCATCTGGCGGATAACCAAGACCTTGTTTAACGCATCCATCACCTAGGTGAACGCAGCTCGACGAGTCACTCTGTTTGAAAACGCAGACATGCGATCCAACGCCGCGGCCCGTGCGGCGTATCTTCAGGAACTCGATGCCTTACTCGACTCGCCTACTGGCCATGCCCATAACCATATCATTCGTGCATCAAGCGCACCTCACTGAGGATATGATCATCCTCTGCATCGCTACGGACATGGAGCATCGTATCGATGGACTCGGGCGAGAGCAGTACCCGCAAGTGCACCAGCCGCCACCACGATCGTGGAGTGCACACATACTCAGTCGCTTGGTCGCGGCTGATGTCTTAGCAGCTGCGACATAGGTAAACGTCACATGACCACACCAGCGCTCATCTCGATGCAGTCGCACCGGTTCAATGATCACCGCTGGCTCGACACATGCCATGAACATCCATTCCTGATCATCGAGATCGACAAGCTCGTGACTCTTCTGTGGACCCGGATTCCAGATCACTAGCTCGGGAAAGTCATCTGTCGATGCCTCAATACGAATGGTGCCCTGTTGGGCGTTCACCCGTTCGACCTGGATCAAGTCACTGGTCTGTGGTTTTCGTCGGTAGATGCGATCTACCTCGCCTCCTTGGAGTGTCAACGATGGCTCCTGGTCCACCTCGATACGCTGCTGGCGTGTCTGATCAATGAATTCACACCCACTGAGACCCGTTATTCGTATTTCTGTCACCGCATCGACCCGCAGGTACGCGTGCAATGCAGTCGTGAACTCTAGTACATCGGCATCGGAGGGGCTTCGATTCCATACCTCAAGACGAAGCCGCAAATCACCACGCTCTGCACCGAGTTGAACCATGAGACGCACTTGCGCGTGTTGGAGCTCGCTCTCAAAGACTGGACTCGTGGTGCGGGGTGTCAGGGTCACTGCAGCGGTCGTCTCAGTGGACTCCTCCGGGACGGATGCTATCGTCGTGCAGCGTCCCGCTGCACTCGCCATGCCCGACGTGTTCGCTAAGATATCGCATTGATCAGGAACACCTGAGGAGCGCTTCTCATTCTCCTGATTCCAATCAGCAGAGGCGCCATGCTCACTTGACATCGCTTGGTGCCCAGGCGACTGGGGTCGTGCTCGCGGGAACACTCGAGTCGTCCAGGTCGTCGAGCTGGCGGTCGCTGCTCCAGTCGGTGCCGCAACCGGTGATGGTACCAAAAGCTTTGCAATCACAGACGGCGATAGCGTTGGTAGCTCGAAGACCACTAGCGGTCCATCTGGGTGGTCACCATCTGCGTAGACGAGTTCCCAGTTCGTATTGCGAGCGTAGCCGTGCTGTTGAACGAGCGGTCCATACTTGCTGAACTGGGGCCAGCACACGGGGATGCCACCACGCACTGCTCGTCTCCGATCAAATATCGCCTCTCTGGATACAAAGAGGAGCGAGTTGGCTGTGCGAGGTGGTTGCCAGGACAGCACCTGGGCACCAAAGAAGCTGACCTCTGCACACGCTCCTGCAGCGGTCTGTAGGAGCACCATCTCGAGTCCACCTCGTCCCCGAAAGAAGGTAAGCCTCCCAGGAACACCATACTGCTCCTGAACCTCCTGAATTGGATCTTTGGATATATTTACAGCCAGCTTGTGGTCCATCTGATACCGTGATCGTCCGCTCCGGGACAATGCCAACGACTGCATAGCGTATCGCGTACCATCTCGTCCAGGAGAAGCCCTTGAGGTTTCTGCGGCACAGCAGATCCCCATGGTTAGGCTGTGTTTTTCCTGGAAAAGTTTTGGTATACCCACGCTCTATGAGATCGTGTACCATGGACTGCTCGGGTACAGTTCAGGGAGATGCATTGGAGTCTTGACCATAGACTCCAGGCTGGCGAGGAGATATCGGCAAGAACCAGAGGTTTCTTGGACGCCTACGAACACCGCGTGTGGCATCAGCGATCAAAGGACTTGTGTTTCTACAAAGCACCACCACGAGTTCGTTCTAACGGAGTTCGAATATCAACTTGGATCGACTGAAAGCTTGATTCGGCTCTCGCTTGTGATGCAAGCTGAGGACACAGACTTACTAGAGTCGTCGTCATCTCTTCGGTTGCCGCTTGTCCTTGCGAGCCTCATCTGCGTCCACGACTTGCCTGGACTAGGAACATTGATACGCATCTCGACAAGTGTTTAACTTTTTAAGAACGCATGGGTTCTATTCGTAGCTAGGTAGCGCACGAGCAAGAATCCCTATCGCAGGGCGTCCTTGTGGACCCGAGGGGACGATCCCCATCACTAGACGAACGGTTTGTTCTGCGAATCGTTCTAATCTATCCGGTACCAAATTCTCTTCACTTATTCTTGGGCAGTAGGAAGTGAGCTTACGCGGCCATTGGGTGAACATCAAACTTGACAAAGACTGATCTGAAAAACGGCTTTATCGCTGATCGCTCTATTCGGTGTTTCTGCGAAACGACGCGACGCTTGCACCTGCGCTGCACAATACCTTTGTTTGGACTAAACGTCTTGAAGCGAGGCTTCTGATCAGACCTCAGTCGCCTAGATCGCTCAAGGTATGTTATTTTCGAGAGAACTGCGGCAACTGACTATTCTGAAAAAGAGCAATACCGATGCTTGATACGACTCCTCCGAGAGAACCGATCATTCTTTCGGAGACGAATCTTGCATAGAGAGAACCTCTCTCGATGACTAGTCGATGACTAGTCGATGACTCGTGTCTTTCCGCCGAGGTTCATGACGAAACCCAGTCGTATCGAACGCAAAGTCCACATGATGATGACGATGATGATGATCTCGCCCACAGGCGACACTGCAGTATTGGGGAATGCGTCCCTGTTCCGAAGCTGTGTCGCCCAACCACTTGGCGGAACGCTCTGCTGAATGGAAGCTGGTCAGCCTGCACAACGCCTTCCTAGCTACAGTGTAGAGACAGCCACTTTAGCCAAAAAAGTAGCTGAACTCGAGTCGGAGCGGGCAGAGTGTGAACTCGTTTTGGAGACGCTCTCTGGACTGGAGACGGAGGTTACGCTTCGATCGGAGGGAGGCGACGGCAGCCTCGAGCGGTTGCCTCGAAGATGTTGGCAGCAAGTTGGTAGTGTACTGGTAGAGCGTCGTAAAGAAGAGATCGTGGCGTTGTTGGAGAGTCAACGTGATCGTCTTCAATACGTCATCAACGAGCTGCAACGGCAGCTCCAGATGACGCAAGCGCCGGCTGCAACGGAGGAGCGAGCCCGCTAAGGAACCCCGAAAAGAAACGATGTTGATCACGCTGGACGCTCAGTACGAATGCTATCGCTTCGGAGTGTTCGGTTCCTGAGCAGTGTTGCGGGTTTCGATTCCAGCGTTCGTCACCCGTTTGTCTGTTCTCGCTCCTATGAACTACTTTTTGAGTCACAGCAGTTTACCGTTGAAAGGACTCTGGATGGCTGCCTCTATCAACGTCATAAACATGGGAAACGTCTGTCAAGGGTCGTTGTTTGGTTACCGATTCCAGCAAGCTCCACGTTCCGACACGGGGCCGTTGTCTTCGCGGCTTGTACGCTACCTCGTGCCGTCGCCCTCGCGGATGCTCGACCGATACTGTCCGCTGCCGTGCTTTGTAACCATCATGCTATCGATGGAGTCGTCCTCTAGATGATGTTATCGCTCATGGACATGGATGCGGAGGAGATTTGCCCATGTCGTGAAGCGTTTCGAGGCCTCGGCTAGGGGAGCGTTGCCGTTTCCGCGTTGGCAGGTCCTGCCAACGACCCTGCGGAGCCGTTCGCAACCGTTGTGAAGGATCGCTCCAGTGGTGTATTCGCCTCACTTGTCACGAACAAAGGCTTTTCCGACTGGAAGACCAGGAGCATGGAGCCAAGTGCACAGAGCAATAGCGCCAGAACCTTCAACAGAGTAAAATGTTCCCCAAAGCGATACTTTCCAATCAAGGCCGTTGCCGAAATGCCAAGCACACACCAAACTGTGTACCCGACAGAAAGATCAATGTGTGCAGCGAAGGCAACGACACAGAGTGCTGTACAGATACTGTAGCAGAGGCAGGCCTTGAGTGCAGCAGCAGGATAGGCAAAGCCCTTCGCCTCACGGATGAACGTCGTACCCATGAGCTCGAACGCCACCGCTACGGCCAGTACACACCAATACACATAGTGCGGCAAGTGCTGAAGAGTTTCCGGGTTCATGGTCTTTGCACCAGTGCACACTGCCCGAATCAGCCCAGCGTCAGCGCTAATCAAGCGACCGTAGGAGTCAGCGTTCGAACGAGCACCTCAAACGATAGCGGGCTCGGTGAGCACTTGTTGTGGTACGCGCCTTCGCTTCTCGATGCCACGTGCTCAGATCAAGTTCTCCAAGAAACTTGTGTCTCAGAATAAGTCGATTATCGATTGAGGAAACCTGGAAAAGTGGATTTCATGGGGGCCACTGGATGATCCACGTCCATGATCGGTATACATCGTTATGATCAGGAGTCATCGAGCCGCGAAAGCGTTCCGAAACAGTCTCTGTTCTAGAGCCTCTTGCAGGACTGTTTTGATGTCCGAATAAAGAGGTTCGGAAGGCGAGAGACTTCTTTCCAGTAACCACCGAGCCAAGTATCTTTAGCGGTGATGCATGGATTGCTCGGTCAGCTTCACGGCTTGGTATATCATATATCGTGCGATGGGGAAAACGCGCTGTACAGAGGCGACACAGGCTTGGACAGCACGATTCATTCAAAGTCCAAGTTTCGGCGTATCGTCCATTCGAGTCAATGGAAACACATGCTGGAGAGTGAGTCGTTCTTGAGGTCGATGTCGATTTCGGGAGGGAATCGCAGAGACCGGCGCCCAACCCCAAGTCGTTTCCCGAGGTCGGATACCTGCCTGTATGGGTGCTTTAGGGGTGACCGATTTTCGATAGGCTCAGGTCTCTAAGAGTTGGTTGCGGAACTTGAGTTGGAACAGGTATAAAGAGCGCGATCAGTCTTGAGGTTTAGAGAAGGTCATTTTGATGTGCAACAAAATGAGGTGCAAGTCAGTCATCTGAACGGTTCATGGACATCGAGGACTCGACCAGACCCGTTTTCGTCGTTGCCAGTCTTTCCTGGTCCTAGGATGGATCCATCAGAACTTAGAACGTCTCGTTCCAAGCATTCCATCATTGCATGGGATGGATGCTTGTCGACCAGTCTCTGCAAAAACCGTGACTGGCAATCAAACGCAACAACACATCCTGATCAACTCGGCGTTAAGATTGGATGAACAGACCTCCAGCGCTTACTCGTCCCGTTCGCACGATAGGGTGTGTACGGGTGCCCAAGAAAAAGATCTTCTAGAAATCAAGTCCCCGTCTGGTGTCTGGCTGGTGCAGCAACCATCGGCGCTATTGGGTTTGTTGCAGAACACGCTCCCCGAGCGTATCGCGACGATCTTGCGTTCAAAGGACCATTCATCGCGTGACCAGTAACGCTCTCTGATACCAAGCACCAGCGTTTTTTTCGTTTCATGCCATGTTTCCCCAATAATAATCGACGTCTTTGTAAGGAGGCGTGGAAAGTACCGAAACAAGATGCTTCAGCGCCTGCTGTCATTCGGTGGTTGGTCACCCGCTCCTGATCCCATTTGGCGAGCTCTTGTACAGATACTCGCTGTTTTCAACACGGTCGATGAACACGCCCTCGTCTGTTCTACTTTACGAGAACCAGCCGATGGAAATCAGCTTACAGATCCTAGCTCGTTTTATCCTGAACCAAGCCGGGTGCCGTTCACTGGCGTTCGAGCGGGACCCGCATCTTCGATGCTTGTTCTACGTTCCGCGTCATAACATCCTCGGGAATGAGCTCCAAGAAGCACTCCAACATCTGCTTGGCCTGCCCCAGATAGTCAAGAGCCTCATTCCCGTATTTACGTTGCCCAGGCGACACGCCTTGATCGCTTGCGATAAAGATCGGGGTGTAGAGGGTGGCATCCAACTGCGTCATCAAGTTCGGGAGGTCATTAACGAGTCGCTTCGCTGTCTCGTGCCTCTCTAGATCATACTCTGGGGTCAATAATTGGTCCGTAACCGCACGCAACGCACTCTTCAGTCGCAGCGTTCGGGTACAGTAGTTCACGTTGGAGCGTGCCTTGTCCCAGGCGCCGTCCTCAACATAACGCGGAATAGGTTCCAGCAGCTCTCGACAAATGATGACCGCTTGCACACCGCGATCCATTCCAATGGTGTACTGGTTTGCCGCTATCGCTGGCACCGGCGATACCCATGCGGAGCTGGTCGTGAGCCAAGCGGACGCGAGCAGACCGCCAAGCAGCTGTTCGAGTCGCTCGCGGATTGCCCGCCTCGGTTGTTCTTGACAACACTGCATCGGCTGATGACGCTGCTTTCGAGACCATCTCCCTCGCAGCTGACGAGCGCCATAATCAGTTGCTGATCGAATACAAGCCTCAGCGGGAACAAAGAGCGAGACAAACATGACGAGTCGTTGCTCCTCAGTTGAGCAACGCCAGGAATGGCCAGGGTCGGCGTCATGTCAGCGGGTTTTCGGGATCCACGTTTTCGAGCGGAGCGACGTTTTCCATAGACGTTCTTCAGCTCGCCGAGGGCAAAAAGAAGTTCTCAACACTGTATACAGTAAAAGAAAGAACAGGGAGGTTCAAGGTACCGGCTATCGGGTGGTTTTGCGAGACGTCGACGAGAACAGCTCATTGCGTTGGCTGTCGCCGGCTGGGCGTCGGTTGCACCAGAAGAGTGTGCGCCTAACCCATAGCATTCGTACCTTTTTGTGCGGATCTTGCTTGATATCGACGCAGTTTTTCAATATGCTTACGTTGAGCAAGGGTGGATTGAAGGTGCTAGAAATACCGACTCGCGCGTGGCTCCATTCGTTAGGCATCGGCAGTGGTGGCCTCGACCAAGTACCTGATACGGCGTTCGCCTACCTTGTCACGTTTGACTACGTTTGGTTGCAAGGTGTCTGGCAGACGGGCTCTCTAGGAATTGAACTAGATCGCACGTCACCGGAAAGACGGGCGGAGTATGATCGGATTTTGCCTGATTGGACTGTAGAGGATGTGATCGGATCGCCGTACGCTATCTACGACTATCGGATAGCGGCTGACCTGGGCGGTGAGGAAGCGCTCGCGGTGTTTCGTCGTCGCCTGGCACCTGCTCGACTGCTGTTGGACTTTGTGCCCAACCACATGGCTCTTGATTGTCCGTGGCCGGAATCGTTCTTTCTCCACGAGCGAGCAACATCCGCTCCAGAGGAGGCAAACGAGGTCTCGACAAGGGTGTCGAGCGTATCCCTTGTCGAAGGACCCGAACAGCGCCGAACGAGTCCACGACGACTGAATGGTCGGGACCCGTACTTTGGTCCATGGCCAGACACAGCTCAGCTGAATTATCGTGAGGAGGCGATGCAAAGGCAGCTTATCGAGGTTCTGTGTCGGATTGCCGACATGGCGGATGGTGTTCGTGCCGACATGGCCATGATGGTACTCCACGAAGTCTTTGAATGGATCTGGAGTGGCAAAGCGGCAGAGACGCAAAGTGCCCCGCCGAATCAGGATGAATTCTGGGAGCGGGCCATCGTCGCCGTGCGACAGCGTCGATCGGACTTTCTTTTCCTGGCGGAGGTCTACTGGGGCTATGAGACGCGCCTCCAAGAGTTGGGCTTTCATGCCACCTACGACAAGAAGCTGTATGATCTGTTGCATGAACGGCACTTGGATCATCTGCGCACCTATTTGCAACAACGACCCGCGGCGTTTCACGCTCGCTCGGTGCACTTTGTGGAAAATCACGATGAACCACGAGCAGTCCATCATTTTGGCGATCGCCTTGTCGCCAATGCGGCGGCAGCCCTGAGCTTCTTGTTGCCGGGCATTCGACTAGAGTTCTGGGGCCAGGCAGAGGGTCGACAAACTCGTCTTGATGTGCATCTGAGGCGGGCTGCAAGCGAGTCGAAAGTGCAGAACAAGGCTGCTCAGATCTGTTTCTATAGACGCCTTCAGGATGTCTTGTCGCTGCCAATTCTTCGACACGGAATATGGGTCTACGATGAGGAGGGTCCGCGTCAGCATTGGCGTTTAATCACTTGGAATTGGTACCTAGATGAATCGATGCATCTCGAGGACGATACACCAACGCATCTGCATGTGGTGGCCAATTACTCCGATACCGCGGTATGCTATCGGAACGGTTACCATCGCGACTTGCTGGCACCTGAGGAAACAGTTCTTACTAGTTTGCCGCCGTGGACGGTGCGGGTCTTGTGTGATCAAAGCACAGAATCTGGTCACTGACGCCGACCCGATGTGCTGTAGGTCCGTCGACCACATCCGGTGAGGTGGTGGCATCGCTGGCGGATCGGTCTCTTCCTAATGAAAAATGTGTTTGCGCACGAGCATTCACGTCAGGTTTAGAATGGGAACCAGCTCGATGACTCGCTCATGAACTTGTTTCAGTTCGAGCTCAAGGTTCGGCGTCAGCACTGCCGCTATCGCTGCTGTTGTCGTCGGCAGCATCCGAGACTCGAGTCGTGGTAGTGTCCACAGCAATACCAACCTGCTGACCACGAACCGAGCCATCATGCCGCGTTGACCGAACACAGGTCCGACTGGCACGCACCTGTACAGAGAGCAACCAAGCGTGCGACGTGTGGAGCACATCTCAGGCAAGCCACGTTCTGCAATGCGCACGCGAACTCGATGCCTGCCATGCATCCTTCGTGCCCAGAACTCTAGGACTGGAAAGGGTATCGAGCAGCGTAAAAATTACAGGTAGTACAGGACTCGCTCGGCGGTGGCGGCTCTGAAGACTCGAATATCTCCGCAATCTCTTCGAGAAGACGATAGAAGCCCTCGTCATCTCTCTTGATCGGAATCAATTCGGTGTGTCCACGGAGATGGCTCTCATGGTGACGACCCTGGATCTCGAAACGCTCCGGTCGGAAAGCGATCAGTGCTAGACGAGGAACAGCTGGCCGTCCGAGGCCTGGTGGCCCGTCCAGAACGTCGTCCGCGGAGAGCGCTGGATGCTCCAGCGCAAACGCATACGCCTGTAGTTGCATCGCATAGGTCTCGTGCAACTTGGTCGCTTCGAGCCGGGATACCTTAAAATCAATGACACCCAGTGTCTCATCGGTGAAGCGAACAAGAGCATCGAGACGACCAGTGATGGTGAAACGTACCCAGGAATGCATGGCGAGTTGGAACTCCTGGGAGCGTACCTGCTCCACAGCTGCGGAGCAGTCAATGGTGCCATCGGGCCAGTCGTCTGGAACGTTGGCAACCGCTCGCAGAGCTTTTCCATGATATGTCTCCTTCATTGCGGTATCAATATGGTTGAAAACTTCCGGAAAAGGCGGCCTCATCGCCACTCCGTACTTGCACTTGAGCCAAAAGCAAAAGCGACACCCACTCCAGCGATAGCTCAAGTCAGATGGATAGAGTCGTATACGAGTCAGTTGGTGCAGCTGTTCACCGCCACTGAGACACAGATATGATTCTCGGCGTCGCCAGCGGTCGATTTCGAAGCGTGAACTTGTCTGTGCTACGTCTAGAGCTCGATGCGTCGGCTCGACAAGTACGTAGCCTGGCCTAGGCCATGTCGAGATTCCGCGACGTGCTGGACGGCACGGCAAAGCTGGGCCAACTACCCAAAGCGACAGCGCCATGCTAACCAGCGCAGTTAGGACTAGCTTGGGCAGTGCGTGTTACAACGGCACGCTGTATGATCGGGCAGTGACGTGGCCCAAGTGAGCGCTTGGTTCCCAGTAGCGACCGCGTCGAGGAGTATAGCGGCGCGTCGCAACGGTCTCTCGTCCCGGTTTGCGTGAGCGTCTCTTTCGGTTCCGTAGACGGTGCACACCAGACGACTTGAATGAAAGATAGAACCTCTTTCCGCGATCGAAGACTATGGAAGATAATGGTACGATGGGTATAAGAGAGTGCTGTGGCGGTTTAGAGACGAAATCATCGCTCAGAGGTTGTCGTTTGGTCCATACGTGCGGCGAGGCGTTGTCCTTTGCAGAAGCGATCCTGGATGTTTGCCCTCGAGTTCGAACAGCTGGCGTCTCGGCGAGATGGTCTTTGGGTAGCGACTTCTCCAAGGACCATAAATCTCGAAGACAAACGAGTCCTTCATGAAAGCGTGGTGAGAGAATCGGTCCGTTGTTGCGAGGCTGACGCCTCCGGACGCTTCTAGTGTCCAACGCCGCGTGCTTGCAGTGCAAGGAGAGGCGCCAACACTCAGATCCTGGTCGTGCATCAACACCGTCTGCTGTGGTATCATGTCGCGCCGAAGACAAGAGAATATGGGGCGCGGGTCAGGCCTCGTTCGACTCAAGGCCAGCAGGTCGAACGAGCGCGCCTCTATGCATACCGTTCAACGCCTTCGAGGGAGATGCGAACCGTGCCGTGGTCGGTTGCAACCCCAGGCAGCAGCACCCAAGACGGACTCGGGCGTAAGCGTCTGATCTAGGAGCCATCTTGTTTGGTCGGCTCGTGTCCGGTAAAGTTCCCAACGTGTCGTCCTATTTAGTCATTGGTAGGAAAAGCGTATCAGGCGTTCTTTTGGGCTCGTTATCAGGGACGTCTCCTCATCCTAGCCTCGCGGATTACCGCACGGTACCGTCAGTGTCAATCGTAACACGACAATGATACGGTACGCATCGCGAGCATCTCTAGCAACGTTCGTCGTTGTTATGGATTGTTGCATCCGACATCGCGTCGTCGAGGGCAGTCTTGCACTAGAGACGAAAGCAGCCTAGTCTCGTATCCGGGTCGCTCGTTACATTTGAGAAGCACCAGTCATGGCACGGAGTAACCATTCCCGAGTAGTCTTTGTGATGTCTCGAATCTGTTGTCATGATTCACGTTCCTGCTGTCATTGCATTGCCTCGTTCGTCGCTCAGTGCATAATGTATCGTAGTCTCTTTCGAGCCTTCATCCGAGCGCCTTGAAAACGATAAGAAATGCCGATATCTAGATCGCGTGGGTTCCGCCGATTCCGTCGGCAAGCCAGGGTACCTTCGATGAACTCTCCGGTTAGCAGTGGCAACGCTCGATCCAGGTACATCACGGTCTGTTTCCAGTGCGTCTGGGGCGAACTTGGCCCAGTGCTGAACGTCAACGGTCTATGACAGCACCCAAAATGTACGTCAAAGTACACGAGAAATGCATGAACAAAGTCGTCGCGCTCCGCGGTGATTCGAAAGGCAGCACTCCAGTCGAGAGCATGAGACTCCAGTCGCCGGAGATCGATTCTCAGCACTGGACAAATATCGGTGACCAACTGATCGGCATCCACATAGTCCACGAGCGGCTCGGTCAACGCCACTCGCTTGATACAAGAAAAATCAAAACCATAGATGTTATCCCAAAAGTCGATTTTCTCCCGGCGATAGCTTGCATCCTCGATGCCACAGAGAAAGAGCGTTGCACCGTCCGGCAACAGATACCCGCCCTGTGTTCGTAGCCATCGGTCTCTTGCATAAAGCACACTCTGCAACATACTCTCGTAGAATAGGAAGTACCCCATCCATTCGGAGATGATGATATCGACAACAGGCTCCTGGCCAGTGACCAGGTCTCGCGGTAGCTCCACGTCCTCTACTCGTCCGGTGATGACCTCGATCACTCCATCAAAATGGTTTCCTTTTCACAATCGTCCGAGCCTGTTGAGCAATGGCCGCGCACTCGATAGCAAAGACCTTGGCTGCTCCGGCTCGAGCTGCGAAAAGAGAGAGAATCCCTGTTCCAGCGCCAACGTCCATAACGACCCTGCCAGCGAATAGATGCGCGTTATCAAGGATCGCCCGCATATATGTCTTGGTACGCACCTCGTCTTTGATCATCTCTTCGTGTATGCCGAAATGGCTATAAGAGGCGAAGTAGTAGTCGCCGGCGGAGAGATCAGCGGACACAGCACCGTCTACGTCGGGAGCAGCACCATCAGGCAAGACGGTAGCGAGTGACTCTGCTGGTGGCAGTGAGTCTCTCTCAGGGTACTCCATCAAAGTCCAAGAACACTTATTTCACAAGCGTTCGCGTACAATTGTGCTCATGTTGTGAGCGCCAGTAACCGATAGAATAGGCCAGGTCCCGTCCCATGAGTGGCGATATTTCGGGCGACGGAACGACACCGTTCTGGGCGGGCGTTCCTTTGTGCCCTTTGAACAAGGCCCTGGGGACACTGCAATCTTATCGTGCGATTGGGATGGAAGCGGATGAGGCAGGAGTGACGAACAGGGTCGATTGACCGTCCGAAACTGAAAGCGGATGAGAAATCAGTGACTGTTAGGACAGGGTAATAATCTGGAATGAAAGCGGAAACCAAGGGATGAAAGTTGCGGCGAGAGACGCAGCCTAGCGACCCGATGAATGCCTCTTTCGGATCGAAACCTGAACAAGACTGCGGTTTTGTTCATCAACGCGCACTGTTGATTCACAACATGCAGGCTGAGCCAAAGCTGATCTCACCAGATAACGAAACGAGTGATTACCCCGCCCAAAAATCTCTTCTATGTGTGGAAAACGCCGATACGTGTGCTCTCCCGGTGCAGCGCTCATAGACCGAGCTTGCCAGGTACCCTTATTCTAGTCAGGTCTTGGTCCATCAATGTAAAGACATCTCTCTAACAAGTCCTCGTTGAGTCTCGTGCATGCCCAGACGAACGTTAGGCATTCTTCGTCGTCCATGCTTGGTATCGCTTCCTTTGCGCATCGACTCTTGGACTTCTCGTCGGGAGGATCCAATACCATCGTCGGTGCATGTGCTGAAACACGAATGATCATCATGATCGAGACTTGTTTACGAACAGGGCTCCATCGAGGGACGCCATCAGTAATGAATTCACGGGGCATCCTCCTCCAAGAAAATAGGTGAACCAAGTGGACCCCTTCACCGATGATGGATCGGTTTCCATGGTCGTGCGGATGTCGTCGACTCAGAGTGATTCCTAGTCTGGAGTCAACTCATTGGCGGACACTTGTGCTGCGGATGTCAACGACAAACATATCATGGCCCATGAGCAGGCCATGATGTATTCTGGTTTGAGCGAATCCTTGCAATCGAGCGCATACATGCAGCCATGAGGACTTGCGTGATATACATTCAGCTGTTACCTGTTTACTCCGATGCCAAGCTATGAACCGTACAATGCTTTGGCATGGCTTGCATCCTCGGATGGACAAACGTGGTAGCGCACAAGCGCCCTCGCCTTGCGTCACCTCGAGATCATTCATCGACGCTCGTGCCAGGACACTATCCTGAAAAGTTCTGGAATGAGTTGTCGCCTGTTTCAGGATGAGGTGATGAGAGCTCGAAAGCAGCGATTGATGAAAAGTCGAAAAAGACAGCCGATCGTTCGTCTTTCGACCGCTTGGGGTGGCGCTTCCCTGCGGTGCTCCATCGGGACACGAGGGATCCGGCGACGAAGCTCCGGACAGGGCCACGAAACCAACTGACTTTTCCATAAAACCATCCGGAACGCAATCATTTGCTTTTGAGAATGCTGGCAGAGTGATGCAGGTGCTCAACGTCCGGCGTGTCGAGCTTGACGCAACTGTTCTCGTCTGTGCTTACCGGGACGGTTCTTCTTCTGTCGATACGTCTTCTTTGATGAGCGTAGAGGTCGACGATGCGCCGTTCGCTGCGAGCGCTTTTCACGACTATTTCGATCGAAACGATCCAGACCTTGTTCCTGTTTCCACTGCTCTATTTGAGCCAGACCGGTCCGCTTTGACTCTTGTTGTCGAAACGCTGCTTCCCGTTGGCGTCGTTTGGCCTCGAGTCGCGTGAGTGCCTCTGATCGTAGACGCTGGATCTCGTGGAGACGTTGACGCTCTTGAAGGAGTGATTGGCGGACACGCGTCATGTGCACGTCCGACTTGATCATCTCTGCAAAGTAGTCTTCGGGGCGCTCGGTCGGAATCGCGTGGACGGCACACCACTCGTAGCCACGCCAAGCCCCAAGCGCAGCCACTGCTCGGAAGTAGGTCTCCCGATCCTGATCATGGTTCAGGTCGATGCTCCAGTTCGGCTGCTCTGCACTGGACAGAGTGACTCGAAACTGTTCTGCAAAGCGTGACTGCTCGTTGTTGGAGGGAGCAGCTGCTGGTGTCTCCAGCGCCTTCAGCGCTTGTCCTCAGACCCGCTGCGTCGTTGATAAACTCACTGACCTTGCGCCCGCGCAGTACCCCGAGGGCAGCAGCCTCCAGCTCCCATTCATCGCTGTCGTCCGCGGAAACATCCTTCGTGTCGTCGCGAGAACGGTTCGGTGACATGATGCAGCCCTGTTTGTCCTAGAGACCAGCGTCAATCGTTTGTTCCTGGTGCCCTTCGATCAATAACGCGTACTCCGGCGTTTCGAATCAATGATAAGAAAGATGAATCTCGAATTGACTCAATTTTGGTCTTGGTGATGGTGAAGACTCCGCAAGCAGTCAGCGAGTTCCGCGAAGGATCCCGTCCACGGCGCCGACGAGAGCCGCCACGGGTTGGCTCGTTTTCGAAAGAGGCTCGTTCCAGCCAGTTCGGTGATCGCTTCTAGGAGTGTGTTCCTTGCGTTCTAGCTCGTTCAAGAACAGCACAATAAGCGTTATCTATTCTTGGGCTGCTTTTGGTTGATCTCGCACAGCGTGTCGGAACCAGTGTATAGACGCTTTTGGTGAAAGCGCGCTGAGACTGGGCGGTGGGGAGCGGCGCAGCATCGTCGCCACGCGCGTTGTGTATGCGAGACCTGACTCGATTGGGTCATCGAAGGCGTAAAAACTCAGTAGAATCTACGAGTCTGCAAGACCCGTATCAAGCGTGGCGTGCTCAGCTACTTGTGCGTCTACGATCGAGTCCCGTTGACGACGCAGAGTCGGGTGTGCGGACGGTGCCGTCTCACCAAGGGCGTGTTTGGGCCGGGCCATCCCCAGGGCAGCAACAGACGTGGCGAGAAGCCTCCACAGAGCCGTCGTTGAGCGCTCGACTTGATCGGATTGGTAGCGGTGTTTCGACCTCTGCTTTACTTCGAAGTGGAGCCTCACGACCTACTGCACCAGCTGCGAGACCAACACGTGGAAAACGATTCAGTTGGACGCAGTCACTGGTTGCTGGTGCGATCGAGTCCCTTGCGGACGAGTTGGGTCAACTCCAGCAACAGACCAGTGCTTTGGTGGCTACTGTGGATAGCGACGGGCTCGTGAGGAGTGTCGCTACAGGACGAGCGCGTGCGTGCTGTTCCTGGATTCTCCTTCGAAAGGGTCTCTTTGTACTCTTCTATCTCGGAACGATCGGCTTTCTAGCGCATCTTGCAGCCATGGCCTGGGGTGGTATCGCTGCTGGAACCGTCGTCTTTCTTGCCTTGACTTTGTTCGCGTGGTTTATCGTGAGTGCCCTCTGGAGAAAGGACCGGGACGCTTGTGCTATCGCGCGTCTCACCGTGCTTGTATCCGGCTATTGCATGTGGTTGATGTGGCTCATGTGTTATATGGATCAGATGAACCCAATCATTCGTCCAGTGAGACAGATCTGACGGTGACAACAGTCGCCCAGACGGTACGCTGTCCAGAAACACATCTGCCTTGAGAGGGGACCTATTGAAAATGGGCCAGGGACAGGGAACCTAGCCGCGCCCTTGATCCGTATGGGCGATCTTTGAACGTGCTGGGAGGCATATCCATAGACTGGTCCTGGTCCGTGGCTCGGTGACATAACGCTTGGTCTTCAGAACAGAGCTTGGACCGAGGACGGAGATAATCGGGGCCCTGAAACGGACGAGGCTCTCTACGCGACTCGGCTGGGAACTTGTGGGTCTCGCCCAAGGAGTCCTGTCGTTTCGTTCGCCGTTGCATGCACGCTCCTCGTGGCAAACGCATTTATGACTAGAGTATATCCTGTTGGAACGAATAAACAGTTGCCAGTCGCCTGCAATCACCACTATCCGCTCGAGCTGAAGATCTCGATGCAGCAACCCAACCATGCTGTTGGCACAGGCTCCGCAATAACGATCGCTAGCATTCATGGGACAAGGACATCAAACGCAACCGGCACGAGGGCGCACGCCGATGGACTCGTATGGAGGCACGAGCTTCACGTGCTTTCCATGACGATAGCGTCCGATGAGGCCAATGCGGATCAAAAGCGACCCCTGCGGACAGAAACAGCATTCGGGCTGATGCCTGTGGCGCCCATGACAAGGTTCACCACGGAATGGAGCTCGCAATGATCGCAACACCGATATCTATATGCGGATCGAAACGCTCTCTCGTCGATCCGGGAGAACACTCCTGCGACGCCACGGACCATGTTACCGACAAGGCTCTCTGATACGCCCCTCATCAGACTCGATTCGTTCTCTCGCACCAAAGATTCTGTCCCTCGTCAATAGCTACTCAAAATAATCGTCTGCTTTCTTGATGCCAGATACCTTCCCTCGGTTTGTGCGTTTCTCTCCGAGGGCCGGGTAGCATGTTCGCGACGATCAGACCAACATTCCACTGCGCCGGAGGTGACTCAGGGCACACATCGCTAGTAACATATGGGGCATTGTCATCTGGCCATTCCAGAGCCACGCTTCGAGCTGCGCGATCGAGACAGCGCCCACTTGTTCAATCAGCTCCTCGGCATCCATTTTTCCCGGACTCTTGTCCAGTTCGGGATCCAACGCTAAGTACATCTTACAGATGTTTCGGGAGTATTTGTCTGCAGCGAAACCGCGGAGCACCTCGCTGGTACCATCGCTCGGTGGATTCTCTGGACGATACCGGCTCCCAGACTGCCCCCTGAGCGCTCAAGTCAATGAGTTCCGTGCAACGGAGGTGGGCCTCTTCGGAGAGCTCGGCCAAGGCCGCTGCCTCCATCGAGGTGTGTTTGGCCTCAACCATGCCGGCCGGAAAACCGTACAGCACTCGATTGGGCCCAGGACAGTACTCTCGAATCATGTAGCATTTTCGACTGCGGGTATCAAAAGGGAAGACAAGCACCGATGCGCACTGCACCGCTGGTTGACCAATAATATCATAGGTAACGCTACGACCGTCCGGGTAACGAACCGTGCGCAACAGCACCGTAGCATAGCGCTGATAGGCGACCTGTTCACGAACAATAGCCAGCTCACCATGGGCGTCTGCACTCATCGACGAGCTGCATCGCGTTCTACGCAGGGCAGACGGAACAGTCAAAACACCAACTCGACCTAAAGTGGCTGCGAACGAACGTCGAGTTAGGCTGTAACCAACCACGTTCAGTGCGAACATGGTTCTAGTACGTCGTTTGAGCGCCTCGTACAGCTCGACAAAGTCTCGATCCGTCTCGTGAAGGGCCCGACGAGCGCGTGCTCGTGCTTGGAAAGCGCTCTACCGACCAGACTTCTTGGCGTTCTTCTCGAACCGTTGTTTGATTCACGCTAAATTACCAATAACACCCTCTGATCAGAAGGAATCAAACAGACCGAAACATGAACTGGAAAATAATGTTCCAACGACAAACCCTACGCAACCAGACGGAGGAGTGTGATCGATAGGTCTCCGATCGCATGGTTTATTCCGCCGCGGCGGTCGTGGCAGTCTGGCTGCAGTTGGGCGACCCGTCTGCAGCGTCCTCGTAAGCGGTCGACGATGCCCTTTATCCTTACCTAGGAATGGCATTTTACTTAGTTGAGCTTACGAAAAGTGTTACAGTGCACCCGCGTTATTTCCATGCCAAACTTGGAGACCACGTTATCGGTCGGTTGCTGGCGCTCACGGAAGGGACCACCTCGGGTCGTTACGGCTACCTGATCGCGGTGGTCCAAGTCGAACGGCCGCTTCCACCAGGACGCATCCTTCCTGGTACCGGCCATGCAGTCTTTCCGCTGCGATATAAAGCGCTGGTGTACCGACCGTTTCTGGGCGAGGTGCTGGATGGTGTCATCGCGTCGCTTACCCGACACGGCGTCTTTGTTGCTGTAGGGCCTCTCAGCGTCTTTGTGAGTGCTCGAAACGTTCCGAGCGATATGGAGTTTGATGAGACTGAGCAATGCTTTACCTCGGTCGTACAAGGTAGTGAGGATCGTCTAGAGGTGGGCACGCTGGTGCGCTTGCGGATCGTTGGTATGCGGCGAGACGCAACCGAGATCGCCGCTGTGGGTACACTACGAGCCGACTATTTGGGCGTCCTCGGGTGACGATATCGATCGTGATATCACGTAACCGAAACTGGTGGTACGTTCATCTTGCGTTTATTTTTTGAACAGACGGACATTGATTTAGAGATGTTTGAGGATACACCTGTGGCGACGATCGAGCACAAAACGACGAGCGCGGAAGAGATCGCTGGTATAAAAGCGCTCAATGTTGATGATGCCGAGCGCTTGAGCACGGTTCTCAAAATCGGTGAGATCCACACGAATCGTTGCGGGAACACTCGTCTGCTGTGAGTTCGTCTGGTGCGACGTGGGCTCTGACTGGCTACCAATGGCTTCGGTCACGTGCCCAGCTTGAGACAGCTGCTGCATGGGCACAGCGCCGGTGGTTGCCGCAGTCGCATACTCACGAACCAGGCCATTGAGGAGATACAGAAGCAGCTCGTTATCGTTGCGCTGGAACGCAAGATACTTGTGAAAGGTTCGCTTCAGACCACGCATCACTGAATACTTCTGAGATGAGAAGAATGACTCGAGCATGACAGCAATGGCGGCATTCACATCCTCATCGATGACTTGGTAGCGCAGATGCATCCGCGCATGTGCCTCGGCGAGGCGAACGATCGACTCGAGATGACGCAGTGCGATAGGCATGCCGCCGCAGGCGAGTGACTCGCGGCGAAGGTCGATATAGAGCTGGGCGATTTTCTCCTCGTCAATATTCGATAGACGAGGGTTCACCCGGCGACGAGCGTAGACGACATATTTGCGGAAGAGTTCCTGGGGAAGCGGCTCGACGATACGGTCACTCGTCGCGCGCGCGACCTGCAACTGGGAAGCGTCTGGTATCGTCCTCGATGCGGATGCAGGTTCGCCAGAACCGACGGCATTGAGATTCCCTTGAAGCTCGTATTGGGAGGTCTCCACCCGTCCAGAGCCTTGATTGACCGAGGCGTGCGTCGGGACTCTGCGATCTCTCGACCCGTGACTGCCATCGTGCTCATCGGATGGATCCACGGCGGGCGTCGTCTGTGGCGTGCTTGCACCATACGGATGCGCGAGCATGTGTGAACGCACGACAAAGTCTGCGAGCTGCTCGTCGGCGGATGAGTCCACAACATCACGGACCACACAGAGCACATCAAACCGGGATAAAATTGGTTCCGTCAGGTCTACATTCTCCATGAAAGAGACGGCTGGATCGTACCGGCCTTTGATGGGATTGGCTGCGGCCACAACGGAACAACGAGCCTGCAGCGTCGTTACGATGCCAGCTTTGGAGATAGAGATACTCTGTTGTTCCATGGCTTCGTGAATCGACGTTCGATCCTGATCGTTCATCTTGTCGAATTCATCAATGAGGCATATGCCCTGGTCGGCGAGGACGAGCGCACCGCCCTCTAGCGTCCATTCGCGCGAGACTGGGTCCCGCTGGACGGCCGCAGTCAAGCCAACAGCAGATGCACCCTTACCTGTCGTGTAGACGGCACGCGGCGCGATTTTCTCCAAGAACTTGAGAAACTGTGACTTGGCCATACCAGGATCGCCGAGGATGAGAACGTTGATATCTCCTCTGGTGCGATGTTTTTCGCCGATCTCCTTGGCCTGGCCACCGAAGAGCGCCAGTGCCAGCGCTCTCTTCACGTCTTCATGACCGTAGATGGAGGGTGCAATCGTTGCCGTGATGCGCTCCGTGAGGCGCGGATCACGGGCAATAGCTTGGATTTGTTTCTCTTCCTCGTCAGTGAGCGCATCAAGATCAGTGAGAGCACCATCCAGGCGCCGGATGTAATTGGCTTCAATCACCGTCGCGAATACAGGGAAGCCGTTACGCAAATTCAAAAACGCATCAAAACTGTGGCGGTAGATCCCGGTCACCTCGACAAGGTCACCAGGCCTAGCTGCATCGATGAGGTCGCCTGTGCATATCACTTCCTTGTAGCGTGGCAGACGTCCCGGCGGAACAGTACCTGGAGGTTCCTGCACGAGCATCCGCTGATAATTCCCGTATACTGTCTGCTGTGCATTGATCTCAAATGGTCCCCGAGAGCCACATCTAGCACAATGTCTTACGGACTTTTCCGGATTCAACGTGTTGGTGGCGGTTGGACCCAACGATTCGCCGCATGCCCTGCAGATCAAACTAACCAGTTTGAGCTGAGGCAATACAGCGCTGCGCTTTGTGATCACACCCGAGGTGCGAATCAGACAGTTCAGATGCACCTGCCGGATATCCCGCAGCGGATCGCTGATTGGCAAGTCGGCGATGCGCACGTGGATTTCTCTGTGGATTGCGCGATATTGCGGAAACAGGCTGAGCAGGAAATACATGGCCGCTTGATCGAAGACTCGGAGGACCTCGGCGGGAGCCTCCGAAACCCATACCGCGAGCAAGGGATCAGATGTCATGAGATCATGATAGCTCAGAATCAAGCTCTGACTATTCTCCGCGCACATGTGCTTAATACGCTCCACATAAATGGCCTTGCCGGTCGTGTCATCAACCGCCTGCCGAAGGAAGGTGATGAACCGCCGCTGCAGAGCCCGTTGTGGGCGCTCTTGACAGAGCCACATCCGAATATCGCCGCCATGATCCTCCAGATGAAAGGTGTTTTCCTCGGTGCCGTCATCCAAAGGATCTGCAGCGGACGACAGCCCATCCGCAAGCATAATACTGGTCGAAATCGGGGACGACGTAGGCAGTGCGTGTGAACGCCTTCCCCTGATCGGTGAGGATGACGACGGATGGGGCAACCGCTCTGAGCTGGTCTCGAATGTATCGGGTCCGCTGGCCTCAAGGGAGCGCGCCTCCGATCCGCTATCCGCAGAGTCCGCATAGAGCATCTCGACAAGGCGCGAACGCGTGCGACTAGCACGGCGTCGGGCGCGCTCACGGCGCTCCTGACGCAGACGCCGATCAACAGCTGCATCCGCCAGCCGCCGCGCTGCTGCATCCATCTGCTCCAGGGCCTCAGAGTCATATTCGGCTTCCGGATCAATTTCGTAGTGATCCCGCTCGGGATCTGGTTGATAGTCTCGCTCCATATTCTCCAAAAGGTCCTCGCCGGAGACCTCCGAGTCTGCCTCACCAGCCCGTATTCCGTCCTCGGACTCCAGATCACTCGCGTACGCTGCCTCTTCAGCAGAGTCAAGGGCACCTCGTATCTGACTCCAACCCGGCGATGTATCGGAGAGGAGCGTTCCAGCTTCGCGGCGCGAGCCAGCGCGCCCATCCGGGATGTTCGACTCGAGGGGGGTGTTCTCGTCCGGAAAGCCCAATCGACTCGTTCCTGCCTCTTCAGATGAGCTTGCACCACCACTGTCCCCTCACACGATTCTGCCTTCTGTTGCGACGTTCATAGTCGCGAGAGCGCTCAGGAGACGAAACCATTGACAAAGCTCTTTTTCGGGGCAATACGCACGTCTACAAACTACGCAGTAGCGTAAGCGTGCCGGAAGACGGGATCCAGCTACGTGCGTACACGCATCCACACGCAGGGTCGCATCGGCGTCCCGTCAGTTCCCGCGCAAACAGCACTGCTTCCCGCGCATCTTCGATCCGCTACCTGGCGATCGCCAGTCGCGTGAAACGATCCCCTCGCGCGGTCACGAAACGAGCGCTGGACTCGGATCCGTGCGCGGATGGGTGCGTGCACGGAACTGGTGAGCGCGATCACCATCCGCGTGCTCGATGGCCATCGATGAGGCCGCATGGACGCAAGGTGCGTGTTTGCGTGAACGGTCTGGGACTCGATTCGATCAGGTGCGGGTGCGTGCTCCCCAAACCGCCGCGAGATGTCGACGCGGCATTGCAGCGAGATGGATTTCGAATCCGGAGCGAGAGCCGGCCACTCGGAAACGATCAAAAAGTAGGCTTGACGTTAGCATTCGATAGGGCTAGCACAGCTGCAACTTCTCCATTGGTTATCAAGTCGTTGGTACTGACACAAGGAGCATTCCAGTCTAGGGAATCAAGGTTCGATGGCGTTGTCTCTCTGATTCGTGGCTGGCTACCTGCCTGCTTGCCTTTGACAAGTTTGAGCACTGCGAAACGCACAAGAATACAGAATTCAAGACATCCATCGGATCACCCGTTGGCGCTTCGGCTCGAGTTTGTCATCACCAAGATGTGGACGGGGGTTTCATTCGAGATGGAATGTGGTCTATTTGCCACTCGGAGAGATCGCTCCTTGGATTCTTTGGGCATCTCGCTATCAGGTGGTCATTGGCCCTGGCGCGGCGAATGAATGAGGTGTCTATTCGAGCGCGGTTCCGCACTCGATGCCTATGGTCTCACTGGATTTCTTTTGGTGGATTCGCATCAGGGCATGCGGTTTGGCCATCGAATTTTGTGGTCGGTTCCATGCACGTTGTCCTTCGGGGGCGCTGGCGAACGGTTCTCGTGGTCGGCTAATGATTCGATAGCAACGGCGCCTCTGTCTGATCGCTTGGGTCAGCGTGGCGCAAACTCGATACGCAAGTATTCTTCTCTGAGGCGCTCTCGCTCACTGGTGTGCACTGGAAGGTTCATGTGGCGCACTAGCGCTGTGACGCAGGTTTTGCGACCGCGTGCGTCTATATTGGAAACGCCTCAGACACCGACGTGTCGAGAGCGAGGACGGCACCCCAGTCGCTGTTGTCAGCTCCCAGTTCTTTACGCGTCTGAGCACCTGCTTGTGGTCAACAAACCAGCAGATATGCGCATGGACAGGTGACTGTTTCCCGATAACGGTAGAGGCACTCGCTCAGAAACAGATTAGCGACCCTGGTTCGGCACTCGCGGAACAGGTACGACCAACGGGCTGGCACCGCGTTGGACATGCTCGTCTGCCGCTTCCGCCACCAATGGTCCGCATGATTCACCAGCTTGACTATGCGACCTCTGGTGTACTGCTTCTTGGCCTACAAAAGAGACCAACTGCGCAGTTCAACATTGCGTTTCGGAAACGCCAAGTGCGAAAACGATATCTCGCTCTCGTTCACGGGCATCTGCGGCTCGATGAAAAGAATCAGCGCTTCATCATGGATGCCCCTCTCTTGGAATACGTGGATGATTTTCGGATTCGGCTGATGCCGCCAATGACGCTCAACCAGGATCCGACTTGCGACATGAATCCAGATCAGGTCGTGCCGGAGAAGCGCCCAGCCGACGCGGCTGAATACACGGTTGTGGAAGACGGCTTGCGCAGCGGTTCGAACGAAGCCTCAGCGGGCAGAGGTGTTGCCAGCTCAGGCAGCTCATCTTTCAGATCGCTGCGCGATGACCCTCTGAAACACGAAAGTTTCGTGCATCTAGAGCCGTGCCGGTCGTTGCAGCCTTTACCAGGAACTGTTTTGAAAAAAGCTCACCAAGCCGTTACGTATGGTCGCGTGATTATGGTGGGAAGTTTTCGGGATCTGCCAGCAACGTTGGTGGAGCTCTGGCCTGAGACGGGGCGGCGGCACCAGTTGCGCGTTCACTTATGGGGTATCGGTCACGGTATCATTGGAGACGCGACTTATCCAACCCTGCCGGATGAGGACGACCGATTTTCCCGCATGATGCTCCACGCTGCCGAACTCGAACTGCCCCTTTATTTGCAAGAACGTTTTCATTTACCAGCGCGCTTCGAGGCAACGCTACCCGAAGAAATGGCCGAGTTTACCAGCGAAGTTTCTTCACACAGTTCTGGAACAAGAATGTCGGCATAACTAGGTGTTTTTGCTGTCGGTTCCTGCGAATCGCCACGCGTGGCGAGAGGCACCCGTCGGATCACACCTCGAAACCTGGTTCGCTAGGCGCGCATCTTCGTGACTATTTTGCAAAAGTCCTGATGAAACTCCCGAACTCGCTTATTGTTGCTGTCGAGCTCGGTTCAAGAACATAGCGTCCCATCCAAGTTAGCTCTCGTCAAAAGCGTATCTCGTAGAGTCATGGTGTGAAGAATCGCTTCGCCTCGTGAGGCGGGGGCATTCGCGCATAACTCGATCCAGTTGAGCATTCGCCATCACCGTCGGTGACAATGTATAAACGAGTGCAGCGTCAGCAATCTATGCAGATGATCTTGGATCGCGTCATGAATGTTCTCGAGCAGAGTGCATGGACGACTCTGCCTGACCCAGCGCAAGCACGGACTCCTGCGTCGCCTCTGCGCTCATGACTAGAGTCCTGCGCCCTCAAGTACAAGTTTTCCCAGACGAGCGCTTCAAAATCGCCCACAAGCGAGCGCAAGGTTACCAGAGAACCCTTTCTTTGCCGCCTGTTTGGGTGCTGTGCCCTTGTCCAAGCGGCTGCAGTGATTCGCACTCGTAGAGATCCGTCATCCATGTACAGGTCCATTTATGTTTCGGCCCAGACGAATGTGTTCTCGACAAGCAAGTCTTGCTGTTACTCGAAATGTGATTCCGACAGCCATGGCAACCAAACGATCGACGGATCTTTGCGGAACATTTTGCTCCGCGAGCATGGCCGTTCCACAAGTTCTCGCGTGCGATCCGGTTGCGAGAGCATCTCATCGATTCTGGAAGGTAAGGGCTTGTTGGCAGATGTTGTTCATGCAGGTCAGGTTTCTTTTCTTCACTGCGTGCCCATTCTAGATATGGTCCTCGGAGGGCAAACATGCAACCATCATCATTGCAAGACTGGCCTCCTCGAATCCGATCTGCTCACCCTTTGAGGATTAAGCGATTCGACGTTCAGATCCGACGCTTGTTGCGAAAACAAGCCTGTCCCTGATCGATGAGACAGAACCGCGAGCAGCAGGATTAACTGGGCGTATATGCATCGCGCCGCCACCTCTCCTCCGTGCAATCGCTACACCCTTCGATATTCGCGGAAAACTAGTCACGTTAGAGCCAATATCGACTAAAACGATGGCTCTTTCCCCGCGCCTACTCTATCGAAAAGCGTTCCGCCAGATGAAGGGCTCCATAGCACGACGCATCTGGGAAGCGTGCCAGATTAGAACGGGACCGATGACTGCGCATTGGATGATGTCTCGGATTTCGCGTGCGTCTCGGGTTGGAACGACACCCACAACCCGATGCACTTTTGCGCGACCCAGGAGAAACGCTCCAGAAGTGCATACAACTTTTCGCGTACCTAACTACTCCAGAGGCAAGAACTCGTGTGCATGACGCGCACCGAGCGCGCATTCAGCACGCGCCAACTTGACGCTGTCCTCGACCTCAACACCGGACCAGTCGCCGATTCGAACAGCTGGGTTCCCAGCGTATCGCGAATTCGACTCCAAGCGAGCCCCCTCAGGAACCACCGTATGCGGCTCAGTACAGACACGATGGGGTATCTGTGCACCGGCACCAATCAGCGTGCCGTCTCCGAGCGCGACCTCGTTGCCGATTCGAGCACCTCGGCCGATGTGACACGCCACTCCAATCCGACACCAAGAACCGACCTGTACAGCGGCGTTCAACACGGAGTTTTCCCCAACGCTTGTGTAACCGCCCAGACGGATCACATCATCGGGCACAAGACTGTCACCGCGCAACACAGCGTTCGGCTTGATGAACACGTGGTCTGCGATCAGAACGTTCCCAATCACCGTTGCAGATGGGCTCACATGAGCGTTCGGTAGCACAAATGGCCGCACCTGCTGATTGAGTAGCGCGACGAGCGTACGCAGACCCGACATGGCCACGTCGACGACTTGCAGCAGCCCGCTGTCAGCGAACGCCGGCAGGTGGTGCCTAGCGCGCACGCGCCAGCATTCGTTGGCCAACAGGGGATCGGCGGCAGATGTCGCGCACAGACCTGGCCATGGGCGCGCACGACGACGATAAAGACCCCAATCAGCACCGCCTGCACGCATCGGCGAACGCCTGGGCATGCACGCACGGCTGCGTGTGCCGATGCATGGGCATGCATGGATGTATCCATCCAGATGCGAATATGTATCTTGGAATGAGTGAGTATGCATCTATGTTTGTGTAGGAATACGCGGATGCGCTTGTGAGAGACTTGCGCCTCCAGATTAGGGACCTGTCCGCGGTGCAGCTGGCTCAAGTCCGCCCAGGCATACCGAGAGCATTGTTTCCTTAACGTCGAATTTTGGGATAATGATCGCCTCAGGAAAGTTGGTTTGTGGAACGAGCGCAGGAAACCTCCGAGACATTTTTCGAGAAATTGGTGAAGGATCAGCCGATGGATGCGCACGAGACGCTCGCTGCGTGGGCGTCGTTCTGGCTCGTACAACACTCGGCCGGTGGCACAGACTTGGAGCTTCACGAGAGACGCAACCTCGACCAGCGATGTCGTTGTTGTTAGCGAGGACTCGCTTTGACGCTGACCTGGTCGCTGTCGCTATGCTTCGCGATATGCACACACGCGATCCATCATGCTCGCGATTCCTAGATATCATCCATGACCATATGAGGTGGGGAATCACAATACCTTACTTAATCGTATTCGTACAGACTCTGATGTCAATGCTCTTTCATTGTCTTGCCTGCATGGACGCCCACTCGGGACGCGTCGTCGTCGGGCGCCAGTCAGCCTCCATGTCGTTGCGCGTCGTCGTCGTCGGTCGACGGTCGGCATGGGTGGCGGGCGACGCACCCGCCTCTGCGGATCAGACGTTCGAAGACGCTACTTAGTTTGGAGCCAAGAGGCAACGACCTTGACATCTAGGCGTGAATTTCGCACACTGTTGGCATTCTTGTGAGTACTGTGCACGAACTCATAGAAAAATCTGTATAGAAAAGACCCACCGCTCGTTTATTTGTCGGTGGGGACGAGCTGGGACGTGAACGTGCGCGCTATGCGAGCCCTTAGTTCGCGTCCTCGCCGAAACGACGAGCACGTGGACCAGTTCCCGCAAACGGAACCTGCTGGGTTTCTGTGGCAGCATAATTTCTCTCCAGTGGAGCGTCTCGGGGTGTGGCTATCTCCAGTTTCCTCGCGTGCCGCGTTGGACGCGGACTCTGGGCTCCTCACCGATAGCTGCGACGCTCCGCGTCTGAGGCCGACTTTGCCCATGGCTTTCGCCGTTTTCAACGCTGCCTTGCGAGGCGTCTTCCGGCAGACTTGGTGTTGGCGACCGCTCACGACCGTGACGAGCAGAAACGTCACGCGAGGGAGCTGGCCACCATGCAGGCGCTTGCGTTTTAGGTTGATGGCGCGATCTGAGCACGTGGCCGGGCAACGTTCACTGCGTAGCCGCGCTGATCTCGACTCGAACCCGGGCGCGGATGCAAGTACGGCACCTGAACGAGTCAATGGTGAGCGTGTACCCGCGAGCGATGGAAAATTGATACGGACACCGCCATCGCGCATCCGCAACTTTTCAATCACTGCACACGTTGATGCTGGAAAGTCTACGCTTGCAGATCGGTTGCTAGAGCGAACTGGGGCGGTGAGCGCCCGAGAAATGCGCGAACAGTATTTGGACTCGCTGGAGCTGGAGCGGGAACGGGGCATCACTGTGAAACTCCAAGCAGCGCGGATGAACTACACCGCGCGCGATGGAGAGACCTACGTCCTGAACTTGATCGATACGCCTGGCCATGTCGACTTTTCTTATGAAGTATCTCGCTCACTACAAGCATGCGAAGGCGCGCTGTTACTCATCGATGCGACCAAAGGCGTGGAGGCGCAGACCCTGGCCAATGCCTACTTGGCTCTGGAAAACAATTTGGAAATTGTTCCTATTCTGAACAAGATCGATCTGCCGGCGGCTCAACCGGAACAGGCCGCGCAGGAGGTTGAGCAGGTCATCGGTATCGATATGCGAGACGCAGTGCGAACATCCGCCAAACTCGGGCTAGGCATCGAGGAAACGTTGGAAGCAATTGTGAAACGCGTCCCGCCACCAAAGGCCAGTGCTGAGCAGGCAACACTGCGTGCGCTCATCTTTGATAGTGATTACGATGACTATCGTGGTGTTGTGGTGTATTTCCGGATTTTTGATGGAACGCTGCGCAAGTCGGATCGAATTCGCTTCATGGCAAATGGCCGAGAATACGACGTCGGCGAGATTGGTGTTCTGACGCCCAAACCGCTACCTGTCGAGGAGCTCTCCGTAGGCGAGGTCGGCTACCTTGTGGCAGGCATCAAAGCGGTGGCGCATGCTCGAGTCGGTGACACCATCACGCTGGCGACAGATCCAGCTCCTGAGCCGCTTCCGGGCTACAAGGAGGTGAAGCCAATGGTGTTCAGTGGAATCTTCCCGTCGGATGCTGGCATGTACAATCAGCTACGAGATGCGCTTGAGAAGCTGAAACTGAACGATGCAGCGCTCTATTTTGAGAACGAGAATTCGCCGGCACTGGGTTTCGGATTTCGGTGTGGCTTTCTCGGGTTGTTGCATCTCGACGTTGTTATCGAACGGCTGGAAACTGAATACGATCTGGATCTGGTTACGACGGCGCCTTCGGTTGTGTATCAAGTGCACACAACTCGAGGAGATATGATCGAAGTCGACAACCCATGCAAGTTGCCACCGCCGACCAGCATCGAACGAATTGAGGAACCATACGTTCGAATAGAGATGATCACACCCACGGAACATGTGGGCCCTCTGATGGAACTCGCGCAAAGTCGTCGTGGTGAATTCATAGATATGCGTTTCCTGACCGAGACACGCGCCGTGCTGATTTACGAGATGCCACTGGGCGAGATGGTGAGCGACTTTTTTGATCAACTGAAATCGCGAAGCAAGGGCTACGCTGGGCTCGACTATCGTCCGATTGGCTATCGTCCGAGTGACCTCGTCAAGCTCGACATTGCCATCCACGGTGAAGTGGTCGATGCCATGAGCGTCCTCTGCCATCGGTCTGGGGCTCAAGCACTCGGACGCAGTCTGTGTCAGCGATTGCTGGAGATTGTCCCGCGGCAGCAATTCAAAGTCGCGATCCAAGCTCGAATTGGATCCAAAGTGATTGCTTCGGAACATTTGAGCGCCCTGCGAAAGGATGTGACGGCAAAGCTATATGGTGGAGACGTCACCCGAAAGAAGAAACTACTTGAAAAGCAAAAACGAGGTAAGAAACTGGCGGCTGAGCGGGCCTTGGCCAGCGGGATCCGCGTACCCAAAGAGGCGTTTCGCGTCATCCTCACTGCGAAACGGGAGCCCACCACGTGATCTGACTCTGCGACGAACGCTCGAGGCCTTGAAAACCAAAGACCCCAATCTGTCACCGAGAGAGGATTTTCGCGCAGTTGCTCTCCAGTGCCTAGTGCTCGCGAGCACACAGGCACACGACATGGTCGCGGATGGGCGTCTAGGTTTGCGATCGCCATGGTGCAAACGATCCGTATCATGTCTGCGTTAGGAAAAGCGGGTTGTCCCCCGTGAAAACGGATGCGACGATTGTCTCTGCAAGTGCAGCATTCAACATGTGAGCAGCACGAACAGGAGCGAACCCGACGATATCATCAACCACGAGTCGTCGTTTAGGCATTTACGCTCACTCTGAGTGGCGTTTCAGTGAATTTAATGGGGTCGTTACAGAACATAGACGAGACGTTCCAACGAAACTCGTTCGGACCGCTGTCAGACGTCTCTTGCACACGTGGTCGTCGGGGATGGGTGAGAGCGCATTCGCCAAACTCGACTGGATCCGCCAAGGTCTCCATGGAGCTCTGTCTCGCGCTCAGGTTTGTAGCCCGCGCGCACCTGGATCCACGTTCCCGTTGAGTCTCTTCCACAGAGCCTATGGATGGTCTGTGCGCAAACCAGGTCGATTCCCGTAAATTCAGAATCCTTTTTAGGCAAGCCGAAGAGGAACCCTCCGGATCGAGCTCTATGCGAACAGGCCCATGATAACGACGCGAGAGCGATTCTATGGAATTGCCACCGTCTGCGAGACCAAGTTGGGACACGTGCTCGGGGTTTATCCGGTCTTTCATGGCGTGCCGCCAACGCCCGCTGCGGAGGCATCAGCACAATATCCGGCTCCGTCTCAACACTTTGATCCGAGTCCAGAAAAAAACGCATCCTCCACAATGATCGCGCAACCAAGATGCCGTTCCGTCGCACGCGCTCTTCCTGTACGTTGCAGCAGTTCGACGCTAGACCTGCACATACACACACACTCGAAATGTCTGGTCGCTGATGCACGTTCGATCGCTTGACGCAAAAACAAAACGTCGATGCAACAACTGCCTCCCATCATGGTTTTCGAATCTGGCTAATCAGCCAAGTTTGACTTAGGAGTTGTTCAAGAGGCGATCCAATGCAGCAGCTACGTTTCCACCAGTGGCACGTAAGGCAGAGATACAGGCGTCCGTATCGAAAAAGCCCATCTCTCGCATCTGCTGTAGTTGCGTCGCAAAGTGCTGTTCAAGTTGCTCGCGCGTCATATGAGCGGTTGGATCAGCAAAACTTGCACCTGCTGCAGCGCCAGAGCCACCTAGTCCAGGACCAGTGGGAGGGCTCGGTGACGCTGCAATGGCTGGGTCATAGGCCGCTCTGTCGCAGTGCGTTGTGAATCGCCCGTCGAAAGCGCAGCTGGGCCTCCTGCATCGCCAATGTTGATTCAAAGAACTCGCGTGTGAACAGATGGCGACGGAACTGTATGTCTTGGAGTGCTTGCATCATCTGTGGGTTCATGGCGGCCATGGCGGAAATCATCGGATTCGCTAATAGAAAAGTATCCGAAGCAACCATCTGCTCCTGGGTAAGGCGAAACAGTTCAGGATTGTCCAAAATGGCTCGAGTAGCACGAATCGCAGCTTCCTCGGAAAGCTCAGAGTTCATCCAGTTGTGCTGATTCGAATCACCAGCACCTGTTTGGGGACCTGCAGCCCAGGTTGATGGTAGCGGAAACGCTTCGCTCACCCGTCCACTGGTCGTTTCGCTAGAGGGATTTGTATTTGGTGTTCCGGGACGCGCTCCCGCTGCAGCACCAGTGGCTAAAGCTGCATTCGGGTCCAGGGATCCCTGTATGTCGGTATATAAACGCCGAAGTGCATCAAAACCGCCAGGCATCGATTCGATATTGGCCATGGCTCGATCACTGGTACGCATCATCTCCTGCATTAACCGCGGGTTGCGCATCAACTGCATCGTTTGTCGAAGCACTGCTGGGTCGTTCAGGATATGTCCCACTTCGGGATTCTGGTTGATCATTTCTCGAATCTGGGGATTTGTCATCATCAGCGTCCGCATCAGTTCCGGATTCTCCGCCATCGATTCCATCAGGGGGCTGTTAAGGATCTCCTGCATGGCTCCGGGATTCGCCAGTAACTGCTGCTGCATCTGCTGCTGCAGCCGCTGCATCGTCGCTGATCCACCAGGATTCAGCCCAGCCGCAGCACCGGCACCGTCAGGATCTCCAAAGGCGCCACCAGTAGCCGTGCCTGCTGTACCTGCTGCTGCATTCCAGCCGATTGTGCCAGTCTGTCCGAACATATTAAAGGCAGTATTTGGCGGTGCAGCAGATGACGCCGTTTGAGTCGTGCCTCCTCCTGCCGCGAAGCTCGATCCAGTGGGTACTGATCCGGCGCTCGCGTCAGTCACTCCGTCTGCACCGGGTACACCAGACGCTGCTGGCGACGTGCTCGGAGGCGCCGCGGCGGCGTGTGTGCCACTGTTTGGATTCGCTGCTGTCCCAGGTCGCACGCCGCGAACCAAGTGCATGGTGTGTCCACTCTCGAGCCCATACTTGTCCTGTAGATCACGCAAAGTCTCACTGTCCTTCAAAACGCGTCCTTTGTAGATGACCCGCATGGTCTCTGGTGCGAAGCCGCTCGGTTCAGCAAGCCGGCTCTTTAACGCTCCCACTTGTTCTTCCAGGTCAGGAACAGGCAGTGAGAACTTGCTTCCAGTGCTGCTTTTGAAGTGAAGCTCAAAGTCGCAAGGATCAGCCCCGCCAGCCGTGACCGACTTGTCTCCCGATGACTTGGTGTGGTCGCCCTCCATATCCACGCTTCGTTCGCAATCCGCGCAAAAGACCAAAGCGAAACCCTTTTTCACCGATCAACGCAGAACTCTTCCGCCAATTTTTTGCTCGAGCGTTCAAGTTTCCGAAGAGCTCAGAGGTGGTCGTTGAACACAACGTGTACGCTTGACACACCCTTGTCTCTGTGGTCGAGAACCGAACTGTTCGTTGTGTCAACTACGATTTTTAGCATGTTCAGCGTGTCGGCGCATCATCGTCAGCGGGCATGTCCGTTTCCGGAAACGCGGGCTCGGGTCGCTGAAAGACATCTGAATGACTCCTCTCTGAAGACGAATGACGACATGCATGAATAATTGGCTTGATCCCAAGATGAAATGATCACCAGCATGGTTTGGCCGCTCAATGAATGGCTTCTCCTTCAATCAAGTCCCGATCGGCTTTCTATTTGGCTTTAGAACTAGGTGATTGGCTGCGCGATCGTACGAATAGCTTGCTGGTTGATTTTCCGTTTCCAAGATTGGCTGCATGATCATCTGGTTGCCTCAGCTGACTCGATCGCTGCCGACGTGCCCGAGCAGGAGCGGACGCAAGCAACGACGACGCACATCCTCGTCGGTGGCATCACGTGTCGCCAGCTTTCCGGGACCTTGTTGAATCACTCAAAGCGGCCTTGTAGACTCTCTAGGGAGTAATGGCACAGCGGTCAGCTTGATTTTGGGGTGCTTGTTCAGCGTTCCGAGAAACCACAACCGCTGATGAGAATGAAAGAAAACACTGAAGAGACAGTGAACATGTCGTTCAAGTAAGCAGAACTGAGCGGAACACAAACGTGCTTGAAACTAGCAAACCTTTGGAATGCTCAAAGACACGAATGAGTCTGGATCATACGAAAAGAGTGGTTTACCGCTTTGCGTATGCGCTTGGGTATGTTGAACGTGACGAGTCATTCAGAAGTCTGATGCCTAGTTCGCACGCAGCAAATGGAAATCACTCAGGGGCCTCAGCTACTTTCCCGATTCGTGCCAGAACGCTTCTTTGATGGCCATCGGCTCGAGTATGCTTTCTCAATAAATCCAGGCAATATGAAAAAGAGGGGATGAATGCATCGATACGGTGGTGTCTCTGACGCCGGCAAGATGCCGCACATCAACGTTGACCTGAACGTCCCACGCACGATCGTATCATGTTCGACTCCGCAGCAATGTTTCATCCAAACGATCAACTTTCTACCCTCTTGGGCAGAGAATAAGTGCTTGCGTGTCGATCATGAGACAAGCCTCGGTTCCATACGTCCAACTCCTGCACCCCGAATGCTCCAAACCACATCAAAGTTCTGGTCTGATCGCAGCACTGAGCTGCACCTATCGACCAGCTCCAGAACCATATGACACGATTCCATTGGCTCAGCAGATCAAGCATGTAGGTTTTGTTTCCCTGAAGCACACCTGTTTCTATTCAAGACTTACCCGAATCCGGGTAGAGGCGGTATGGTCGCTTTGCCTGCTGCCCGCGGAATGGGAGATCATGGGTGCGCGCACAATCCGAAACGACTCGCAGTTCCTTGTTAACTCGTATAACGTTTCCGCTGAGTTGCGTTGGAATAGACGCACAAACGCACTGCGTCGTTGACCGCGAACACGAACGTCTGGCACTGACACGGACATAACTGTCGCTCAGCAATCATTACATCGTCTTTCGGAATCGCATCACATGCAGCACAAGTACGCGCCAGCCGACCTCGAGAGCGGCGAGTATGGTACGTACTCGTCGGCAGAAAAACGTGGGTCCTCGAGTCTTCGAAGCGCGACTGCAGCTGACGACTTTGAAGTGGGTATGACGGTGGCAGCCTGCGTCACGCGCATCCGCTTTGGACTTTTTGCGCAAGGTATATACCATTCTTGCGGCGCAACTTGGTTTCACCGCAGCGCTCTCTGGAGCGTTTATGTTGAGTTCGGCTCTCAACCAGTGGATTCTTTCAGCCGCACCATGGCTCATCTGGGTGTGTTTCTTGGGTGCCCTGGGAGCGCTCGCGGGGTCGTTTTGGGCTCGATCGCATCCCAAATGGAGCTTTCGGGTTCTTGTGGTTTTTACGCTCTTCGAGGCGCTGAGCGTTGCGATGGTCTGTGCGGCGTATGCCGCGTCAGGTCTCGGCGTCATCGTTTTCGAAGCCTGCTTTCTCACCGCAATGGTTTTCACAGCCCTGACACTATACTGTTGGCAGACACAACGCGATTTCAGCTTTCTGGGTGGCTTCCTCGGGGCGGCGCTAATGGTTGTCTTCGGCGCGGCGCTACTGAATGTGCTTCTGGGTTGGACAGGGCACCTGTCCCCGACGTTCTCGTTCATTGTGAGCGTCGCATCGGCGCTGTTATTCTGCGGCTACATCCTTTTCGACACGAGCATGATCATTCACCGTTTGGGGCCAGATGACTGGTCTATCGCCTGCATATCGCTATATCTGGATGTGTTGAATCTCTTCCTGAACCTGCTGCAGATCCTCACACGCCTGCAAGCGAGCAGTGATAACTAGTACACCAGCTCAGCGCTACACTGCATCAGTTGGCAGTCATTCAGCGCCCGGTTGCTCGGCGCCACGTACCGCAAATCATGGTGTATTCATTCGCGAGCATTTTTTCAGGGACCGCCTCGGGCTCGAGCTTGGGCACTTACTTTCGCCAGGAACCTCAAGGATATTGTGCGAGTTGAGGTACGTAGATCTTTGAGATCGGGAAGCGAGCTTCTTGATTTCTGTGATTGCCCCGGCTTGAAACAGGGTTATTCTGATAGCATTTCGATCGGTGGCGATGCAGTCTCCGATGGCCGCGTGCAATCCTTCCCGGTGAGTAGCATCGCCCCGTGTCAGGATCTCAGGCCGGGATTATCAGCAGGATTGTAAATCTCAGAGGGTTATTTGATTCTAGATACTTGTTGAGACTGAGTCGCAATCGCGGCAAGATTGCTCGAGGAAGGGACCACTGAGCTTCCAGACCGATCCGTACTGGATACGCAGCCTCTTGGTATCGACTGCTCGTGTGTGCGTGTGATGCTCATCCCATCGCTCCTATAACGGTGAGTGCGAATCTCACTTCAGTGGAAGATGTTGCGTCCTTTACATAACGGCAGCGAGTCCAACGAAAAACGTTTCGAAGACCAGAAACGTTGTTTTGTTTGCACTAGCGCTTAGATGCAATATCACGAGGTCCATCAAGATATGCTCAGTTCAGCGCATACAGTATTAGTTCTAAATCATGGCGATACCGTGCTCGAACCCGAGCGATGAAACCATGAGAGTAACGACCATACCCCTGCATCCGTTATCTCGGGCAGATAAGACCACTTCTAAATCATGGCGATACCGTGCTCGAACCCGAGCGATGAAACCATGAGAGTAACGACCATACCCCTGCATCCGTTATCTCGGGCAGATAAGACCACTTCTAAATCATGGCGATACCGTGCTCGAACCCGAGCGATGAAACCATGAGAGTAACGACCATACCCCTGCATCCGTTATCTCGGGCAGATAAGACCACTTCTAAATCATGGCGATACCGTGCTCGAACCCGAGCGATGAAACCATGAGAGTAACGACCATACCCCTTCATCCGTTGTTTGGAGCGTCTGCTTTCGCACTGGAGTCCGATTCATCCGAGTCCAGACCAGCGAAAGGATCCCATTGAGCTCTTGCTTCCACATACTCTCGCGTTACCTGCTTTAGCCAGGCATCTTGGGCGAGAAGAACAGCATCAGCGTCCGGACAGGCCGCATACATATCCAAAGCCACCTGATTGACATCCCAGAAAGCATGGCTCCAGCCGAACGGCTGCAAGACACGCCGCGCTGTCGACTTGCAACCCACAATATAGAGCGCCGCAGCGAGAGCTTCCGCGCAACTCAGTCGAGCTCCACGGCCGTAGTTTACTGGGTTGACTGCTTGGAGCGTCGGCAAGAGTCGTCGTTGTCCTAGGCCCCGACAATGTACCCGACGTAAAGAAGACGCTTCAATCTGATTCCATGAACAGTCGATAACAGCGAGCCCCCATTTGCGCACACACGTTTCGTCCGCGCGCGAAAGCACTGTGGAAGCGTCCGGTGAGAGCAGTACCCCGTGACACGGGACCCCTAACCGCAACGAGCACAATAAGCCGTGTCGAAGCAGCTTGCGTCCAGTACAGCGACGCACATCGCACTGCCCAAAGTCATACATGTACAGACGAATCTGCTCGTGTTCCTCTCTATCTGGACGATCCAGCTCCGAGTTGGGACCCAGAAGCGGCTCTGGGCCCATAACTCGCAAGCGCATGACCAACGCGCCTATCGTACTCGCCGTTGGGGCGTCAGCCGAATGCAGGCGCCGAGAGCGCCCGAAACGCACCCAGCAACAAGAAAAAACCTGGCATGTATGATGACGCGACCATATTCGGAACACTCAGAGTAGGCACATCTCTCCAAGACGAAGCATACATCAGGCCATCCGTCGACTTGCAGAGCGTATGGAGCAACCCAAGGCCACACGATTGATCCAAATCACATAATCTACGCCTCCGCATGTCTACGGGGTGCAACGACCTAGGCCTACAAAACATTTGTCTCTTCTCATTCGGGTGACGGCACGCATCCCGCTAGACACAGAGAGCATGGTGGCCAATCGGCCTGTACGAGAATGTAATACTTCACGACAAGCGTCCAGGCCACCATGCATTCGCTCAGAGTCGCCGTAAACGTCTCTGGGTCGTCACCACGGGGCGTTGGCCGACGACCCGCATCGTACGCATAGAACGATCGTTGACCAAGGAATGCACACTCGATCGTACACGGGGGTTTTCGACAACCAAGGAATGCGTACTCGGTTATCTGTGGATATTTTGGTCGACCAAACAATGCATATCCAGTGATGCGTGTTCGGCCAGCGAGACCGCGGACGGGTGCGCATGCAACGGTGCAGACGCTATACGAATCTCGAAACGGGACTGCGGTGCAGCATCTTTGGCAATCGCTGTCACCGGTTGCGGCTGCGCAGCGGGCCACCGGTCGATGCCATCCGCACGCAGCGCCACTGCTTGCATGCATATGCACGCACGGATTGAACGGACACACGCATGGTGCGTGCGTGGTGGCAGCGCGCACGCATGCGTGCATACGTTGTTGCAATTTGTATCCGAGAGGTTGTGTTCTTGTTGGCAAGCGCTTGTTCGTAACGCCTGGGTTTACTCTAAAAACGGGCAAGGTATTTAGGCGTTCAGGGACGGGACTTGGCATCTGTTGCCGGGTAGGCAATAGTTGACGCTCAAACGGCTCTGGGGCTGGTAGTGCAGCGGCGTCGCTGCGCGCGACTGGCTCGCGTTTTCTGAGCGGCTGTCGAAACTCGTCCGAGAGCTTCTCGGCTTCTCTTCGAGATATCCTTTGATATTTAGATAGTTTCAGTTTGTGTTTCGCAGCAGAGGTTGTCTTGAGGTAGCATTCGCTACGAAGCGTGGCGTTCAGGTTCTTGATCAGCCGGAAAGCGTTCCGGAGAACGAGCATCAGCAGCCAGAGTGGCGCACTGAAATAGCAGGAGGCCGCGGCTTTGGTAGCGCTGCTATATTTGACCTCTTTTGGACATTGACACGAAATAGAATTGAATCTTGCTTGTCGCAAGGGCTGCAAAGTCCGCACCGGCGAGGTCGGTCTGCTGCAGTTACCCAGATAGTTCCGGCAGTTTTCTTGCTGAACATGTCTGGAATGGTTCATTTCGCGAACAACGACATGAAACAAGCTGCGGAGGATCAGTTTGTGGGCGCCTCCGAGAAGCGGCAGCCTCGACGACGGTTCTTCCGCCGAGGTCGCAAGTCGCGAACAGCGCCTCCGCATGAGGTTGAGGAGGCCTTGGATTTGGCGGAGGCCCCGATAACCGCATCACAAGTGCAGTCGATGTCAGGGGCTGAAAGCCTTCAGCGACGAAAGCGACTTGCCCGAACCCGAGATCCATCCAAAAAGCGCAATTTTGCTGCCCGTGTTCTTGCGCTATTGGTCGGGTCATACCTGCGCGGCCTCGGAAATCTGGGCACCTCGGTCGGGCCCGCCGGTCTCGGAGGCGACTCTTCGATCTGGTTGGATGGAGAGCTACAGCGCGTTTATTGCCCGAAAGACGCGAATGCAGTACCGTCCGCTCGCGATGGGTTGTCTGGGGTCAGTGGCTCATCGACGAGTACGCAGCCGCCATCGCGGCGCGAGAAACTCCGTGCAGGTAGTACGGCTAGTGGTGGATCTCGATCATTCCATGGGGATGACCACAGATCGCGTGCGACACGGGAACCCTCTGCATCAATGATGACGAACATACCTCAAGAGCGCTCTCTTTCCACAGAGGAGGGTTGTCGATCGGGGCAGTCTTTCTCAACAGATGCACTCAATGGATACGCCAAATTCGAGTTGAGGCCCAAACCTGAAGGCTACACTGATCTTCATGCCGAAGATGCGAATCACTCTCAAAGCATTACGGATCCGGCGGGGATGCCCTTAGGTGCGCGAAATCAAGCCGCGCCCATCGATCAGTCATCGACTGTACCTGAAAGCATCGATAGTCTGCGGGAACCACCACTGGCATCGACAGATGCACGGACGGATGCGCACGCGGCAGCGATCGCCGAGATTCCAAGTCCCGAGCTTCATGACGCCGACACCGACGAGGCGCCGGCAATCGCGAGTGAGCACTCCATCGGCGAGCGGCTCAACAGCCCAGATAGAGTGGTCTCGAGCCTTTGCGATGATGCACCGGTTGTGGGTGCACCTACTGCAGAGGGACGTACTTCCGAGGCGAACGGAGAACGACCCGTCTCCGATGACTCCGAAGCATCGCCAGAAGCAGCACTGCCGCTGCTGCCTGTGCTGGCGCAATCGTTCCAGCGTAAGGAGTATTATACCGTTCATCGTTCCTCTGGTCGATCAATCGTGGAAGTATGTGAAGGATCCGTGGTGAATATGGCTGCGGGCGATGCGGTGGATCTGCTGGTTATCTGTGCGAACCCTACGAAGCCGGCCTCGAGAGGTCTCGCACAGGCCAGTCACAGGCCTTCTAACCAGTTCAGCTTGAGCCTTCTTTTTGGATCGAATACTCCAGGCGCTGATGCAGAGGGCTCCCGTGATGCGGGATCGACCACGGGAATGGCGCCGACCGCGCCAGAGTCGTCGTCTCCATGGCCCGCCTCTGGTACAAAACCCACAAGGGTTCATCCGATCCCGATGGAATCCATTGTCCCTGCAAAGATGGAGAGTAGTTTGCCGAGCATTCTTGCAGAGCTGCGCTCTGTCGGTTTGTATCTACCGATTTTGGCGGCAGAATCCAAACCACAGCGTGCGTATCGACGGCATTATGCAGCCTGGGTGACAAGCGCGCTGCGGCGCCCGCGTCCACGAGGTGTCGAGTTCCGTAGAATTCTTGTGATGGATGGAAATCATTCGCTGTCGTACAAGCGCGTAATTCAGAACGCGTTCGGCTTTCTGACCTTGCTCAGCACTGGAAGAACGGCTATACGTAGCGTCATGTTTCCGCTATCCTTGGAATATGCTGCGGAGGGCATCGATGTGCTGACCTATCTTTTGGATGCAGCATTGCGCTGGTGCAGTGCTGGTTTGAACCTTCCACTTGTGCGGATCTTGTTGCCTCCTGGTTTCTGCACTGCACCGGTGTATGCGCTGCTTTCGTCATTCCGTGGCTGTTTCGATGAGTCATATCGATATGACCCCAGCCACTCGTATCAGGAAACAGATCCCACAACGGATACGCTTGCGCAGGCGGCACCGATAGAGGCCCCACCAACGACGGTCTGTGCGCCGTCGCCTCGCGCAGGGCCCGACTCCTCATCAGAGACTAGGGACACAGCGCTGCCACCATTGCGAGCAGCTCCGAAAAAACGCCGATTCACTCGGGACTTTTTCATTATTTACCATCGCGACGACACCAAAGTGGCTTGGGAACTCATTCACCTCTTACGAGCTCGATACGGATTCAAGGTATTTGACATGCATAGTCGCGCGCTTGATATTGCTGCAACGGAACTCGCGCAACAACGTGAATGGAGCGAGTCGTCGTCGTTGCAAGGTGCTGGACCGACCTCTATTGGTGAGCTCATTTCGAAATCGGAACTGGCGTCCACCAACATTGGAGGATCAGAATCCGCGCGGCGGAATGCGAAACCTGCCGCTTCGGAAGATGGCGACGTTGTGCCACCATCGGTTGCATTACCGTCGGATCTTGAGCCGGTGCCCGACAGGTATTCGACGGCAGCCCTGGTAGATGCCACTGCCCGCTTCAAATGGGTCTGTGGCTGCTCCCAGCGCCATTACAGAGGGCGATGCGAGGCCAGTCAATGAGCTAATCGCGACATTGGATAGAATGGTCGTTGCGGGACCGCACTCAAAGGCGATATTTGGTTCTGAAGATGGCGCTGCTACAAGCAAGATTGCGCCTGGCGGCGGCGTTGCGACTGCAGATCAGACGGCAGCAGCAGCAGCAGCAGCGGAAGCGGAAGCGCGCCCGAATCTCGTTTCCGACGGTGCGGTGATGGCATCGTCCGAGGAGAGGAAAACCAGCTACATTGGAGATCCTGTCGCCAACTCGGAGAATCGCGTTGCAGAACCAGCAAGTGCAATGAATCGAGAACCGTTGGTACTGGAATCCGCCCGAACAGCTGGTGACGAAGCGGAAGTGCGTTCTGCGTACTTCATGGATGAATGGTATAGCGCCTTACTTCATTCGCGGAGGCTGGTTGCATTGGTGTCTGACTCGTTTTTCCGCTCACCGCAGTGTGGCACGCTTTTCTCTTTAGCGGTCTGTCAGGCTTGCGAGTTTGGTCCGGAGACGTTTTGCATGATCTATTGGCGGAGCGCGGATCTGCCCGCGCTGGCCCAATGTATTCCAGATCGTTGCGTTCTCGATTGCCGTGAACAGAATCGAGAGGCACTCCCGCGAGCCGTCGGTGATCTGGCAGCGCTTCATCGTCGTTTGGAGCGAGTAGAGAACCTCCGCCATGAGCAACATGAGGGTGGTCTCGCGCGGCAGCTCTGGCAACAAAACCGAGATGTGAACACCTCTGCTTTATCTCGCAATCGTGGGCCGCCCGAGTCGAGGCGAGCATCCTTCAACGAAACGAACTCGTCGGATGCGTCTGGCGTATCCTCGGCGAGTCAGCCGAATGCTGATCCGTGGCGTTTCTGCTCGCGAGGTGTTGGATTTCAGTCGCGGACATTGGATCAGGGTCAGAACCCATCCCGATTCGTTGCGGCAGCAAAGGGTGCATTGGGTACCGAACCGGGGACCGCGGCCCTGCAGCGCTCACTATCGACCGTGCACGAAGCCGTTACGGTTGATGCAGTCGAGATCAGGGCCACTGAAATGGAATATTATGGCAACGCACCGCTTCTCTTTGATTCTGAATGGCGAGCCAAGTGGGATATACCATACGACGAGCTGCAACTCGGCAGCAAGCTTGGATCAGGAGCGTTCGGTGAAGTGTTCATGGCCGAATGGCGTGGTCTGGTCGTGGCGGTGAAACAACTCACTCGAGACGATGACGGCTTCAGCCTTGAAACGGTGGAAGATTTCCAAAAGGAGATGGTGCTTCTTAGTCGACTGCGACACCCGAACATTGTGCCGTTTTGTGGAACGGTGACGAGACCGCCCCATCTCTGCATTGTTTTAGGGTTTGTTAGTGGCGGCTCGCTCTATCGCCTGATTCATTCGCGACGTTCGGAAGATGGACCCGCGTTTACCCTAGCCGAGATTGCATTTCTATCGCTGGGCATTGCGCAGGGTATGCTTTATCTGCACTCGCAACGTCCACCGGTGATCCATCGAGATCTCAAGTCGCCGAATGTGCTCATTGACGGTGAAACCGGCATGCCGATCGTGACAGATTTCGGTCTTAGCCGTTCTCGCGTCAACACCATGCTCATGACTGGGGCGGCAGGTACCCCCGAATGGATGGCACCCGAAGTGATGCGTCACGAAGCCGTCGACGAGAAGAGTGACGTCTGGTCGTACGGAGTCATCGTTTGGGAGCTGATCACTGGTGAGAAACCCTGGTCGAATGAGCATCCCATTCAGGTGATCTATCGCGTAGCGCAACGGGGCGATCGTCTGTATCCGCCACGAGAGACAGACGAAGGTCTCAAATCACTCTTGGACGGCTGCTTCCGTCGACGTAGCCAGCAGCGCCCAGACTTTGAAGACATTGTAGTTTTCTGGGAGGAATTCCAACGAGCGCTGGGCCGACGCGAAAGGAATGAGAACACGCCTACTCCCCGTCTCCAGGCTGTGATGGATCGACGACGCTCCCAGCTTCGTCGTCAGAGAGGCGGATCCTCAAAACCGCCAAGTGGCACTGAACTCGACAAGAAATTCCCTGCCGATGATGATGATGCTGCGAAACGCGAGGAGCTACGAGCCGCGCTCGTTGAAGAGATCTGAGCTCCGCCGCTGACGTCCGAGGCACATCCGAATGCTTTTGTTCTGAGCGCACCAGTCGAGAACATTGATGCCAAAGGGGATACCGATCTAGCGGAGACGGACACTCGATGATCCGCAAAGTCTTGCTGCTTGATCGAGTTTCTGAATGCGCTCTCCGTACCATCTTCGGCGGATCGTCTCCGATTCTCGTATATAGCACCGCGCGTGAGCGGCTTGCGTCTAAGAACAAGTTTATCGCTATTTTAAGGTCTGTCCAAAAGCTTCTCATAAACATTGATTGATAACGAACGCGTAGTTCGACGGAATGACCAACCAATCCATCAGATCCGTTTGCCGGTTTCTATGGACCTCATGTCGGCGAGACTCGAATTGCACTCGCCGTACCCAAGCTATAGTGACTCTGGGATGTCTGGATATCCTCACCACGAGAAAGATCCCTCTCGAACGAGTGACATCATCTGAGCGCCTCTATTCAAATACGGCTCCCAGAACCTAAAGTTGGATCGTGCAGGTGGTTTCAGTCATGAACGAAGGTCATCGTGCTCATCGTTGTGGCTGGTTGCAAGCGCCAGCCAAAGGTTTGTACAGTGGCCGCACGCAACCTTCGTGCTTGCAAGTCGTCAGAGAGTGCCAGTCGTTCTGATTTGACGCTGTTGGCGATCGATACGGAGGCGTTGGAGCGAATGCTCGGACACTTTCATGGCATCTGAACAGGACCTGCTTCGAGACGGGCTCTTGGAGCAGTGACATCCGTGCGTTTATGGACGTCGCATCGGAAGCGTCACGATCATACTCACCGTTCTTGCCATGGACGAGAATCCTATAAAGCAACCGCGTCCTGAATAGGGATTTCGGTCCCTGTCAATACTTTATGTTGATGGATGCGATCCTCGGTTGGTGTATAGATACTATGTGCGAGCGATAAGAGCCCAGATGGTGTGCGGAACCTGGCGAGGAAGCCACCAGTAAGCGATCTCGGTCATCCGAAAGATCGCGTTCTGCGTAAAGGATTCAAGCGAAAAAACGAGCCATGCTCTGAACATCATTCCGAGTCTCCCGAAGAGCACGTTACCATCCACGGCCCGATGCATCGTCGCGGTTCGCCATCAGTCTCGACTCTTTGAAAGGGTCCGCCGCGATTCAGTTTCTTCGAGCGATCTTCATTCAATCATCAGCGTTTTCAAGTCAACGGGTTCACTAAACATTCGTCGAGTTTTTTCTCAAATGTCTCTTGACAGCGCAGCCATGGATGCCACGGTGCCTGCACCCGAAGCCGCTCCGTATATTGGTTCACGATGCCTGCAGCACCGGCGCACGCTGCGGTCACCATCCATTCTGCTGCCGAATGTGCTGCATGCATTTGCCAAAGTATCTGGATCATTAGGTTCCAGGGCGAGCGCCTCTTGAAGCGTCCTTTCTGCTGCCTCCTTACGACCGAGGCGCAGCGAACAGCAGTAAATCAGGTTGAGCAGCTTCGCCGTTTGTCCGTAGCGTTCGGCAAGCTCGGTACAGACCATCAAGGCGCTCTCGATATCGACTTTCCTCGACGTGATCGCTTGCTAAAACTAGCATTGTTTTGGTGATCTGCAGCAGCGTCCCGATCGCTGCGTGGTCGCCACCGATGAGCTGCTGCTCGGCCCAGACCTCGAATGCCCGGAACTCTAGCTGAGCGCGGTCCAGCCGGTTCAGTTGGAGCCACAAAGCCACGCGGCAAGCCCGAGATTCAGCATCATCTCTGCAACAAGCCAGCGGTAGTATCTCCAGAGCGTCCGCATAGAGACCCACCTGAAGTAGCGCCGTGGTCGCGAGCAGTCGGCCCGGTTCATCGACAGATTCGAGCGCGTTTGCGTCACTAAGGACCGCCGACCGCACGCTTTCCTGGTCGTCAGCGACCCTCCCGTTCATAAAAACTTGCAGCGAAACTTTGATCACAGACGCTGTCCATTCATCGGTAAACAAGCCCTGCAGCCCTTGGACGCTATCCCAGTCGCGCTGGGAGAGTCGCAAACGGACAAGCGCGAGTAACACCTCCCGAGGCCACTGACTTTGTTCCAGACCTTGAGGGCACGCCTCTACAGCCGCCTGATAGTTTCCGAGATAGAAAAAGTTCCAAAAGTCATACCAGTCATGTTTACTCTCCATGGGAGTGTCGTCCTCTCACGAACGGCGCATGAACACGTCCGCGATTGGCGGCCGCCAACCATGTCTAACGAAACCGGCGCCCAGTCCGATGGACATCCCCTCGACGATCGAGCCTCGTCCTGCAAGAGACACTGCGGATTGAGGAGCAGAGATCTCTGACCCTTTGAACCATCGAATGCACCGCACACTATCCAGCATTTCTTTGGTATACCTGGGGCGCTTGGCCAGCGACATACCAAGCCTTCGCGACGACCCCACAATGCTCATCGGCGCAGAGGCTTTGCTTTGGAAACCAGTCCTCTGACATGATTTGATCGCCCGCCGCATGTGGCAGGGTCAAGAACGAATGCGACGATTCGGGACGTAAGCGGTAGGTGGACGAGTGGCCATATCCTGCCGAAACAGTACTCCTAGACGCAGCGATTCGCAAGGTCACGCAATCATTCGTTTACGTGTACGGTATGCATCGAAATGCGCATGGTCAGCGCCAGGCCTCCACGACTAGCCTAGTGAAGATACTCGCATTCGTCAAGATGCTGAGCCTTTTCGAACGACTTGGTCATCGAGACCGCGGGTCTGACGATGCAGCGGGGCCATGTCGAGAACGTGCATCCTCGGCACTCGCGGATATTTCCTTCCGGCGTCGCCATCGTCGTCCTTGGTGGCGATTTCCGCCACCGGAGCGTTTCCGCAGCAGACCATGCCGCCAAACCCGAGGGCCGCAACGGACACGTGTCCGTTTGGCCGATCGATGGGGCGCCCGCAGCGCGGTCGCTTGGCGGAAGCGTTTCCTCTTCAATTTAAATTCCCGGTTCGTCACACGAATACCCGCCAACGTTCCGTTCTATGACGAGTACGATGATTTACGGAGGTTCCTCAGAGTTGTGTTGTCTTTGTAATAAAACAGTCTACGCTGCTGAAAGAGTTGCTACGGATGGGCGCATCTACCACGCCAACTGCTTCCGTTGTCACACGTGTAACAAGAAGCTTGCCCTAGGGACGTACGCCCAGATCAGTGGCACACTGTTCTGCAAGCCACACTTTGATGCGCAGTTTCACGCTGCTGGGCGCTACGAGGTGGTGACGCCCTCCAAGAATGGTGTTTCGGGGCGAGCCCAGGAGGCTGAACACAAGAGGATGCCGTTGGGCGCGTGGAACCCGCCAGCTTCAGGCGAGCCGCTCGCACGCTACCTGGACTATTTGCTGCAGCGGGTTGAAGAACAACAGCAACATATGGCAGAGCTTCACGATGCGATCGAGGACTTGCGCAATCAGCTGGGATGAATGAGTATGGCTGAAACGACTCGTGCGTATGGTGGTGGCGTTCGTTCTGTAGTCGACTGTGCGTCGGGGCCTCGCTCGGTTGCAGTTGGCGCTCGGGCGCCCGATGGACAAGCCAAGGTCTGCGTCCAATCTCTGGCAATGCGATCCACGGGGGCGAAGAGACGCGGACTCCTGGATCAGTGGGGGCCATGCCAAACACGTCATGTGTCGTTGTTTCCGCATTCGAGGTCGCATACAGTCGGTGACATGTACTTGTCTAGCACCGGCACGCCATTGTTATGGGCACCATCCAGCTGGTGCGACGTCAGCAGCGAGAAGCGTGTCCTTCTCAAAACGTGCCGTGTTTGACGATATGAAATGGGCTTCGAGGTCTGGCTCTGATGGTAGCAGAAGCTAGGGGTCGCCGACTAAGAACTATCCTTTTTTCGCTACAGGCAAGCTGTGCGACTCGTGACTCGGATCCGATCCCTGCGCCAGTTCGAGAACCTCGAAGCGGACAGATGTCGACTCGGTGCGTCCCATGTAAGGCGTGATGGTCATATGTGGCGTCCATGCAATGATCCGGCCACGTCACGTCTTGTCTCTCTTGATAGGCCTCGGTTCGCCTGCTCGGCCGAGGCCCATCCGAGGGGCGTCTGCACTAGCGAGCCTCTGTTAGCGGCGAAGCAGCGATAACGTCCTCTTTCAGATTTTGAAGAGTGTTCTTTCCTGACTTTCAAGTGAACGAACGCGCCGAAGCGCTGACCATTGCCGCGATCGTTGTGGAAACCACGATCCTTGTCATCGGTTGAAAGCAAGTTCGGTTGAGAAGAGCACTGGTCCGTCGTTCTCAAGCGGCACGAAACGCGCCCAGAAAGTCTGCTTCGGTTTATGTCTTTGGCCGATTTGTTTGACGATCATGCACCAGTCGGCTCTTTGGTCTGCAGACGTTTCCCATGACATTCGTCGAACTTCGATGAAGGAATCGGACACTCTCTGACAACCTAGCTGGCGGAGCAGCTGCGTCTACGCTACGACGTCCTCTGATTTGCGCGGCATTCTGATAAAGAGGGCCGCATAGATCATAATCGCGAATGGAAGCAAGAAGTAGTAAAACCCAGCGATACAACCGAGAAACCATCTTCCCAGGAACACGACGCGTTCTGCCAGCGACATCGGCTTGGACTGATCGAGTCGCTCTTTCATGGGCCCAAGCTGAATTCGTGGCTCGCCTGGCATCGATTTGCGGCCAGTAATGGTCAAGCCCATGATGAGCCCGTGCTGTCGAATTCCCTTGTACGCTGGCGGCCCTATGTAAGAAATCTTCAGGTCAGTGAAACCGGCCCGAGTGAACCACTCCCGATACTCCTCCTCCGTCGGAAAAAGCATCCACAGATCACAGAAGAAGCGGCTGATTGGATTGGTCGCACGCACAGGCCCAATGATGGTCGCGAGCCCGCCCTGTTTGAGGACACGGTATGCCTCGGCAATGCCGCGCTGAGGTTCCGGCCAATACTCAATCGAGCCGGCAGAAACCACCCGATCAAACGAATCCGTTGGGAAGGGTAGGGCCTCTGCGTCGCCCTGCACGAACGTTACGCCACGGAGCGTTGGCTTCCGTTTCGCTATCTCCATCTGATGTGGCGACTGATCAAGCAACGTAACCTGAGCCGGTGCCACGTACTGGACGATACCCTCCGTGCAGAAACCAGTGCCGCCGCCCACGTCAAGCACTTTAAAGTCAGCACGACCACTGGCATCGCCCAGGCCAGCCTGTCGCAGCGAGGCACTCCGCATGTCGACTGTCCAGTGAAACGGGTTCACAATCGTATCATAAACAATTGAGAGAAACCGATAGAACCAAAAAGCCTCCCGTTTGTGCTGGATTAGACCTTGATGTCGCCGCGGCGGCACTGCAGCAGCCGCGCCTTCGCTTGGCAGCGCACTCACGATCCTGCAACGGCGCTGTTGCCGTCTGCAGAGCCCACCTCTATGTGTCGCTTGTCTGCTAGTCGAGCTCAAGCCGGCTTGGTGTACACCTAAAGAGAGCCCCCCTGCGGAGCCGCCTACGAAACCAAACATGTCTTCAAGCAACAGCGGTCAACGGTGCACTTGTGCGTGGAGAAGAGGTTCAGCCTCGGTTACCGTCCTCAGGACGTTTGAACGATATCTTTGTGAACTGCGGCAGACGTGTTCTCGCTCGGACGCGTGCCTGTCGATGACATTGGGCACGAATCACCCCGGGCGGCGTCGCTCGAGCCGGTACCATTCGAATCAGTGCGGGGGATCGGCACACCAATGGCGCGTTTTCGCTTCAGCGGTCAGCAATGAACTGTTGCCGCCACGACAAGCCCAATGATGTTTGTAGGCCGAGACCGTAGCCACCGCTCTGGTACGCTCTCATCACGACATGTTCCTTGGAACAAATCGATACATGATGGTCGATAGGGGAGGACGGCCATGTGCTGCGCCGGCCGTGTTCACCGCAGATGCTTCGGGAGGGATCTCCTGCCGAATATTTGGGCAAGCTGCGCAACCAGCTTCATCGACAGCGTATTCACAAACCATAGAGAAGGCGGGGATGGGCCGTCTGCGCGATTGCCCTCGTCGATCGCTTCCGGGTCGTATTCGCGTAGCCCGATGGCGGTCCGTGGCGTCGAGTACGCACGAAGTGTCCATTCACGGCCGCGCGTCATCGTTGCTTCCGCCTGCGGGTCTGTTCGAGCGGATACGCACGCCTACGGATCGAGCGGGCACGCCAGAGAATCTCAATCTTCTGGGTAACCCACACACTCGGCCAGGCGCACGCGGTACTAGATGCGTGCATCTGATCCAGATGATTGAAAGATAGGTGACGAAGAAGCAGTCTCTCACTGACTCTCTCGTGCGCTGGCCGTGCACGAGCTGTGATCGGGCACTCAATCCGGACTTGTTTGAGCATGCGCGAGTGCTCACAGAAAACGACGATAGGCTGGTTGACTCACTCCATGTGGTTCCGCATGGCTCCGTATCGTGCTGGTTCTTCGTCGCGGACTCGAGCATTCGACATCGATCGATCTCCTATGAAACACATTTCTCAGCCTGTATCTATTCGACCTACATCCTCTGGTGCGCATATTGCTGCTGAACGGGGGATACCTCTCGCTCGTGGTGGACGATATCCCGGCCACGGACTGGATGGGCATCGCTGCTTGCAGGAGCGTCTCTGGCAGGCGATCGCCCTCCCTGCTGCTGCTGTCGCCGTTCGACACGTGACGCGCGATGCGTGCACCAATTGCGATTTCTGGCATCGCGGCGCACCAAATGCGTGCACGTTGCGTCACGATGCGTGTGTTCGGGCACGATGCATGCAGATAAGGTGTTTTCTGGGATGGCGCCTTGAGCGATGCGCGAGGTATCAGGTACCCATCAACGCTCTTGCTCTGGTTCCTCTACAACCGGAGAATCCTTCAACAGCTCCACGAGCAACTGGTTAGGTGTCGGTGGTGTCGGTTCCGGCTCGCGACCGCAGAGCGCTGCCTCAAGTCCGGTGGCTGCGTCAAGGGGGCACAGCGTTGGGCCGGCGCCTGGGCCCTCGACAATGCCACGCAACAACGACGGTGCCTATTACGGTAGCGGTGCTGATGCAACTGGCGGTAGCGGTTCGGGTGATCGCGAAGCTGTTGACGGAGTATCTGGTGTAGCGAATCTTTCGGGGTACGTGGTTGGCTCACCGCAGGCCGCCATGACGAGCCCGCGAAAGGTGCTGCGACGAAGTATTGCCATTCCCGGTCACGGCGTTTTTGAGCTGAGTGCTGAGTGGGTCGGCGAGCGTCTGTACGCGACGGAACCGCGAGCGCGTGCGGACTCGGGGTCGGATCGCTCAGCCGGCGCTGCGAACGGGAGGCGCGCGAACCCTTCCAGCAACGTCAGCGGTGGCAATGGTGGCAGCGGCGGTTACGAAGCGCGCAGCATGCTTAGTCGCCTCACCTCCCTTGCGGCGAGTGGTGCCAGCATGATGGGTCTCGGGAGCAGCCACGCCCACGGGGGGAATGCACCCTCGAGCCCCCATGCCTCGCAGAGCACAGGGGGGAGCGCGAGCTCATCGCCCTCGCTCGCTGGGGATTGTCAGGGCGCCTCGCCCATGGGAGGCTTTCTGGGAATCGGCGGCCCTGTGGTGGGACGACGAGTGAACTATGGCTGGGGCACGCGAGGCACGCAAGTCTCCGTGCTTCTCATTCCTCGAGCTCTGCTCAGTATGATGCTGATGAACGCCATCGTCGAGAACGCCTCTATCATGGCGGCCTATCGACGAACGCTATCCGCTGATAGTGAGATCTTGACGCCCAACGCTATGATCATCGCTGCGGGCGATGTCAATGGACGAAGAGTAACTCCGGCGATGCATTCAGCGGGCGGTATGGACCATCCGCGTTCGGGTACACCACCACCGTCGGCAGTATCAGGCAACACGCGCGAGCGGCGAGGGCTGTTTGGTCGTCGGCGAGCAGCCTCTGTACGCTCGCTTGAGAGTAGCAGTGCTAGTGGGAATGCACTTGCTCGAGGGAGCGATACCATGGTACCGGAGAATGGCGCCGAGCCAAAAGCCCCATCGCGGTCTCGCATTGCGCCAGAGCTCATGGCTGTGGATTCGTACCCGTCGCCTGGCCAAACTGGCAATTACGGCCAGTGTTCGCATCTCGCTTTGACCGCCTCAGAGACAGCGGTGAATCGGCCCATGATGGGCTGGCTGAATCGATGGACCAGCACAGGCCGTGACAAAGTCGGCACGAGCACCCCAGGATCGCCGATTGTGCGGGAGCAGCTGGATGCGCATACAACCACTGGCAGCGATCACGACAATCACCATATCGAGCCGGGTTTGCCTGCGAAATCGGGCGTGGCCCGCTCCGCGACTCCCCAAACCAGTCTTGGGCTCGATGTGCCCATGCTGGACTCGGATCAAGCGAATGAGATGGTGCCGCTTCTACTACTCAACTACCGAGACCAGGTCTACATCATCCAAGGTGAAGGCGATGGGCGTGTCCACCAGAAATTTCGTTTTCGGGCGTTACCAACTTGTCATACATTGTGCTTGTCGGCCTTGGAGGACACTGTTCTGGCAATTATCGGATTTGCAAACGGTGAAGTGCTCATTCATCGAGACCCACTGCGAACCGCAGACGGTGGCTATGACTGCATCGGTGTCCCGAGCGCGTTCATGTCGGCTGCGGACCAGCCGAAACAGGTCATGGTCATGGCGCTGGCGGTAACCTCGGAGCGAGATCGCCTCATCACCGCCCGAGGCAATGGGAGTATCTACATTCATGCATTGCCGACGGGCCTTGCACCGAGCAAATGTCAGACAGCACTACTTGCCCAGATTCCTTCGGGGTTTGGCATTACAAGTGTTTCGGTATGGCAGCGGCAGCTGGCCTGTGCCAGCCGAGATGGTATGTTGCGCCTGTATGCGATCCCTGATCTGGATGACCTGATCAAAAAGTCGATGAACAGTGCACCGATCGAAGCTTTCGCACAAGCGCGATCCCATTACGGAGCGTTGCTCTGCGTCGCCTGGTCAACGGATGGTCGCTTCCTGGCCACAGGCGGCGAGGACGATATGCTAACCATATGGGGTGTACCCGAGTCCGCTTCAGAGGCGCTGAAAGGGATCGTTCGTGGCAGCGGCCATTCCAGTTTCGTGACCTCGCTGTGCTGGTTTCCGTCTGATCATGTCGCATGGGATGATCTCTCCGTCGACATGGCCTCTGAACGTGACTTGACTCTGCCGGATTCCCTGCGACCTGAGCTGTATCGTCTGGCTTCCGTTGGGCAGGACGGAAAGCTCTGCATTTGGGAGTTTGATCCGAATGCATTGCCGGCTCCAAGAAGGACAAGACGGGGACCAGCAGCTCCAGAAATTGAACCGGCCTTGCGACAGACAACACATCACGACGGTCTGACCTGTGTTCGGCTCGCGTATACGCCAAATTGTGCCCTGCTGGTCACTGCGGATGAGAGCGGTTCCGTTCGTATGTGGGAGGCAGCCGCACCGGGACTGGCACGACAGGCGCGAGATCAATCCCTGTCGTCATCAGAGACTGGTGTCGGAGCGGCTGGCTCGCCGAGCTCACCCACACAACGAATTGAATATTTGCTCAACGCGCATGCGCATCGAGATTTTTTCAAAAAACCGTCGGATCGCGAGCCCGCGTATGTTTCTTAAGTGAGCGACGCGGCACAGGGCTCAGCTCCAAGCGCGGACCCGAGACCTTCCTGCGAGACTTGAGAAATAACGGGATAGTTGCATACCGCTTCGATTCAGAGCATATCTTCATGGCATGCTTGCTTCATCGCGTCATGGTGGCGCAAGAAGCCATCCATTCGGCTCGTTTCGACTTGGATCTTGATACGCTGGTTGTGGATTCGTCGCTCGCTGGCCCTGGTTTGCGGCCAAACACGGAAGCTGTACGTGAACCTTTCTGTTGCGATCAAGCCAGCGTACATAGCAAGCATCGATGTTGTGATGTTGGTCACTGGCCCCCCCCCCCAGTGCGTCGTCTATGTTCAAGGTTGGTATATATCGCGAAACCCCCGATGTCCCTAAAGGATACATGAATCCAGAGGCACTGCTTCGCTCCGAGGATTTTTTTCAGGTCCTATCACTGGCCCTGAAGGATTCTTGTTCATGCCGTCGACCTGGTATTTGCACGGTTAGTGTGCTTGTGTGTTTGTGAATGTTGATGCTGAACCGATCGTATCGGAGTAACGCTTGATTGCCGATCAGAATTCCGAAGACTTATCGGCAGCCGAAGACTTGAACTCAAGCCTTCAGCGTCACTCAAACCTGCTCACTAGAATAAGAGCCTATACTTCAAGAAGGCATATCCATTGCACGTCAGTAGCGGTGCCAGCGCTTTGGATTCAGTTTAGGCAATGCAGCGTGCATCATGAACGATGGATCGAATCCCCTATCATCATAGTCGGACCTTCGAGTTTCCATTACTTCACGAATCTGGCTTTACTCTGGATATGCATGGAGCACAAGAATGGACGATGCGCGCGAAAGCCCTCCAGCAACAACACACAAGTCGACAAGGTCCCATGGAGCAAGTCTATTGAAATCAACTTCGCGCAATTCGTCAAAAACAGTCTACGAAAGTTCTCTGCGCTGCGCCTGCAGAGGTTGCTGTAGCGAGATGCGTACCATGCGCTATGGGATTGATTGGCATGCATGTCCAGTCGATACGAATGTAGATAGACCATCATGGAATGAAAGGACAGATGGGATCGAGAGCGTTGTGTCCGCTCTGATCTATTTTGTCTGTTTCCATACATCACGATTGAGCGCCCTGCAGTCGATATCTCGCTGGCCGCGACCTGTGATCTTACCGTGCACGCTGGGGTGCAGGTTTGATAAGGTCGTTCTCGCTGGCGCATGGAGAATCTCATACGGTGCCTTCGGTGTAATGAAAAAGATACTGATCAGTCGTGTTGTGGAATGGGCGTGAGGTGCGGATCAAAGGGTGATTGGAGGCAGCTGGGTTGGACTCGAGTCCCTGGAACGACGAGGAGCCAGCGTCTGCGTACTCGGGACTGTTGCTGCGGACGGCACGAGAGCAAGAGGCCTGGATGGACTTTTCTGTCTGATGATGGAAGATCAATAAATAATCATGGTGTTCGGACGGTTCTGAATTTGAAGGATCGTCGCTATCGAACGATAGTGACCGGGTTGGGTGACGCGTCGAGGACGCGCGCCGTGACCGAGGAGGTGCCTCCCGCCGACGATGTCGCCGTGCCTGCATCGAGTACTCCTAGTTCGGGTGCTGAGACGGAGCCTGGATCAGAGGAAGGAGTCGAGGCATCTCCCGGAACTGCAGTGAGACGTGGACGCCCGCGACGCAGCGAACGATGCCCCGGCTGTTTGGCGCGTGGCAAACTGCGTTGCGACATGTGCTCTGGAGCGGGTCGCGTTGGTGGCGTCTGCTGTGAGGTTTGCTTTGGTCTTGGCAAAATTCGTTGCAGTCAGTGTGGGGGCACAGGCTTCATTCTCAAAGAGGATGATTAAATGATGTCGCATTGAACGTTGAGGCTACGAGCGGTTGGCGTACCGCAACCGACATGCGCACTCCGATCGCCTATGGCGACTGCTGGGTGCGGAGCCTCGGCACCAGAGCGATGCCCCAGTACGACCTCGTCAGGTCACAGGCATGAGTCAATTCGTGATCTAGGGTACTGAACCGAGACACTGACTGGGTCAACGGGATAGAGAGCCCCGAATTCGGAAACGAAGGCCACTGGGTCCGCAGACACCGGGAAAGCTTGCTCGGTCGCGTGCAGGCCAGCCAGCCCCGAAAGAACCGGATGCTGTGATCAGGGCGCGTACATCACGAGTCAGCGCATCTGCTGGGACTCGAGCCCGTCAATATTCCCATGGCAGTTTGCATCGCACCATTTAAACAACAGATCCAGGGACGCTGTAGGATATTTCCCGCGCAACATGGCTGAACATGCACTCGTGACGCGACCACACGAAAGACGTAGTAACCATCATCCAAAGTCGCCTGAAAATCAAACGCTTCATGATGCCATGCAGAACAGCGTTTAAGAGCGAAGCGCTCCCTGCTATATCGGCGTTCATCGGTGGCGCTTCGACTTCGATTGGAGCTTCATCGGGTCTTTTGCGTCTCACGTGCCCCTCATCCACACGCTTGTGACGTTTATTCAGACGCACTTGGTACCTATGAACTACCCGAGCACGGAATTCTCTTCCAATACCGATCTAGTCTTTGATGATAAAGCGTTTTCGCTTCTATCGGCATCTGGCTGAGGGGCAGCCGCATCGCTGGACGCAACGCTGACCTCCATTGCGCCCGAGCCGACTGTTCTGGTCCAATCTGAGTTCGAAGTCGGTGACTCGTCGTCAAGTAACGGAACTCGCACAGGTACACCAACGTTGCGGTGTTGCGCGTAGCTCATACATCTTTGACCATGAGTCAGCGCCATGTGCTTCCAGTGGTCCCATCTCGTATGACGCTGACCCAGATCAAGGCGCGTCTGCAGGGTGCGCGACGAGGACACGCGCTTCTTAAGAAGAAAAGCGACGCTTTAACGGTACGATTTCGTGCGCTTTTGCGAGAAATTGTTGATCGAAAGTTCCGTGCAGCAGATCTACTACGGAATGCCTCTTTTCGATTTGCCGCCGTAAAGTACGTCGTCGGCGAGGAGTTGAAGCACGTGGTGCTGGAGGGCGTCGACCACGCCGAGACGCGGCTGCGCGTGCGTTTCGAGAACGTTGCAGGTGTCCCGCTCCCGTCCTATCGTTGTGTAACGGTCGCGACGGATGCGTCGACTGCTTTTGAGAGCCGCGAAAACGGCGCTGCGGAGGCGCTGAACCCGTCTAGGTCTCGTGTAGTCGGCGCTACCTCGATAGTTCAGTATCGGGGGCTTGGTCGCGGTGGCCAACAGATCATCTCTTGCCGAGATGCGTATCAGGAGGCATTGAGCGCGCTGGTAGAGCTTGCCTCTCTACAGACCTGTTTCATGGTCTTGGATGAAGCTATCAAAATCACCAACCGACGAGTCAATGCTCTCGAAAACGTCCTGATTCCACGTCTAGAGAACACGATCGCCTACATCGTCAGCGAGCTTGACGAGCAGGAGCGCGAAGAGTTTTTCCGCTTAAAACTTGTGCAAAATCGAAAGAAGCGGGAACTGGCTCGGTCACAGGCCACTGAGCTGCGAGCTCGAGAACGTCGTGCCGCCCAAGCGTTGAATGCCTTTGACTTGAACAGCTTCCATGAGGCGCTGGGCGCGGAAACAGCAGCTGCTGAATCGCTCTTGGAACAGACCACTGGACACGATCCGGACCTGTTGAATATTTGAAAGTGAATAGGCGTTCGGGGATATGCTATGAGACTTGCGTCTGTTCCGGGGCCTGGATTCATCGATGGCAACGCTTTAGACGCTGGTTTGCAACTAGCGCGGGTGTGCGTCAGGTGCCTTCCTAAAAGAAACGACACACGCGCAGGCACTCTAACAGGCGACACGAACGGCACGAAGCATTTTTGTCTTTCATGGCTTGTGCGGCTCGATGACGATCCGTTAGATACATATGCGGGTCTCAGGTCCAAGACGAGTCTGTATTGATGCGTGATCCGGTCCTTGTAACTCTGTCTTACAGCCTGCACCCGAATCGACAAGCATCCATCCGCTTATTTAGAAGCGTTCACTCTCCAACAAAAGAATCAAGGGGTTCTGGTGCGCTATCCTGACGTGGTCGCCATTGGTCACGGGCGGTATGTATTGGCAACCCGAGCTACATACGTAACGCTCGCCGAACGCTGACTTGTCACCGACCGTGACCCTGTTTTTCGAGGCGGCCGAGAGTGTCTCTCCATCGTACTGAGGTACACGTTCTCGGCCGCATTCGCACGATGCTGCTTTTTGCCGGCAACCTTGTGAACATGGGTGAGGCAACCGCGGTCTACGACCACGCGGCTAGATGCGCGCGCTCTGTGGACGGATCATGGAGCGCCATCTCTGCGGACGAGCGTTTTGATAATAAGGTGACCTCCTCGAATCAGGCAGCCTCTCTCCAGCTGGAGACAGTTCCTAGGTCTGGTTTATCTTGCCAAGCTTAGCGTGAACTCATTTTACCGATCCACAGAGGCGGTTCTCGGCATCGTATCTTTCAAACGGAGACAGATCATGCTCCAGCGCGCCGCTTTTAGCATGGTCGTTCCGATCACGTCCACATGATTGATATCTCTGGAATGGATCTAGGCTTTGGCCTGTTCGGGAATCACTTGCAAGGTGACACGCTGGCCTCGTTTGCCTCGAATGACCGTAAACTCAATTGGCTTCCCGATTCGATTCCCTAACATGTCCAGAATATCGCGAGTACTCCGAACGGGCTTGCCATCGACCGCGATGACGACATCACCGGCGCGGAGTCCACCTCGATCAGCGGGACCGCCAGGCAGAACCTGGGGAACACAGACACCTTCATGGAGGTCGGCTGGAAACCCAATACTAGAGCGTTTTCGAAGCTCCTCAGCCAGCGCTGGTGTCAGCGTGATGAGCTTGAGACCGAGAAACGGACGCACAACTCGTCCGTGCTGTTGAAGCTGCTGAATGACCTCCTTTGCCAGATCGATGGGGAGCGCGAACGAGATACCATCCGAGCTGAGCGCTTTCAACGTGTTTATACCAATTACTTGGCCGTCCAGGTTCACCAACGGTCCGCCACTATTCCCGATATTGATGGCTGCATCGGTCTGGATAAATGCAAGTCGGGGGGCTCCCACTGGAAACCCAATCTCGAAACCCTCTCGATTGGTCGCACTCACGATCCCACAAGTGACCGTGTTCGCGAGCATCAAGGGACTGCCGACCGCAATCACCCACTCGCCAGTGCGCAGCGAGCTCGAAGAGCCCAGTTCAGCGGCTGGCAGGTCAGTCCCTGCTTCGAGAATGCGTACAATGGAGAGGTCCGTGAGGGCATCGACGCTCTCCACTGCACCCGGGAAGGAGCGCCCATCCTGCAACGTGATCGTCATTTCACTGGTTTGCGGAGCGTTACGCATTTCAGCGACGACATGGGCATTGGTGAGCACCAATCCTTCCTTGCTATCGAAAATAAACCCAGAGCCAGTCGACTGAGCCAGCGTCGTTGGAGGCGCGAACGGGCCGAAGATCCAACGCTCGCCAGTCGACATGGTGACAGTAATGTTGACCACAGCTGGAGCAACTCGAGCAGCAGCATCAGCAATCGCAAAACGAGTTAGGGGCTTGTCTGCCGGAGCTACCTCAGTGGCAGCTGGAGGCGCTGATTGAGTATTCGGCTCAGAGTTTGCTAACGGCAGTGGTCGCTGCATTAGCATGTTGAAACACGAATGATCGAGCACGCTCTAGCCACTTACGCGGGGACCCGTCGATGTCAACCAGGGCCGCTGCACTAAGGACTCCAACCAGCCCACCAGATGCGCTCAATAGCCAATGACTCCAGGGGCGCCTCGAACGAGTACGCGAGTCCCGGGTACCAACTTCTGCCTGGTCAAGCGCACACCAGCGCGTCAGCGTACGCCTCTGTATGACGCGAACCACGGTGTTTCTGGCTTGATACAACGTTGAGCTGGAGGAAGAATGGTGAAGTGTCCCACAACTGCCGCAGTCGAGAAACCTCCTCGCCTGGCTTGTTGGTACAGAACCTGGCCAGAAAATTGGTCGAAGCGCTCTCGCCAGCCTACTCATTTCGGACGACTAAGCAGTCCTTTGACTGATGCAGCGACCAAGCAGTAGTCAGATCGCCACTCAATATTCCTCCGTTGCTCGTCTGTGATTGATCTGGTTCAAAGTCGTTGCAAGGGACACCACCGGTACCTGGAGCACACTGAGGAGCGCACTGCGATGCATCCCCGCTGGCAGCGCGCGAAATGAGTCTCATGGCTTGGCGAGTCGTGCAGACCTGAGGCTTTAGGGCAAACGTCTTTGATCAACTAGCGATAACGGTTTGTTTCGCTTTCTTCAACAAGAGGCAGCAAAGTTACACCTGAGGCTTACCAAGACTTACTTGGACGCCGGTGTTCGTGCCGTTGCCTTCCATGGTGCTGGCAAGGAAGCGCCAGCGTCGAAGCCAGCTTGCTGAACAAGTACCCTTCGCAGGCGCGCTCTGTGAGCCGACCCGCAGCGAGTGTTGCGCGCTCTGTGGTCAAAGTGGGGAGCAACCGTGTGTTGAAGGGCGCTTGATGGGTCCGTTTAGACCCAAAGCGCCAGCGAAACAGCCTCTTTATGTTCACGAACAATGTCTTCGCTTCAGTGCCGAGTGTCTGAGCCACGACTTGTTCACGGAGGACGTTGTCGGCGCAACAGTGCGTCGAGGTCGTTCTATTCGCTGCAGTGTATGCCATGCGCCAGGTGGAACTATCACTTGTGCGTATCGAGCGCCCCGAACCTGCTGGACCTACTTCCACTTTCGCTGTGCGATTCTGGCGGGAGCAGCCGTTTTGACGAAGCAGCGACTCGTTTTCTGCGGGCGTCATCGAAACGTCGCTGAGAAGCGCGGTCTGTTTCTCCGCAGTGAGCTTCTCTGTCTAGAGACACCATCTGCGGAATGGCTGACTCCCTGTGACTGGTGCCTCTCGAGTGGAGAGCCATGGCCAATGGTCTCACCCCGGCTGCACTGCAGCGCTTGTGAGCGTTCCGCCCATCTACATTGTATTGGCATGGGGCAGTGTCCAACCGTGCTGTTGCCCCAGGACGAACGTCTTTGGCAGTGTCCAGTCTGTGCACGCTGTGCGACATGCGCTCAGCGGTTTTCCGACCATGATACAAAGGATCGCTGGGTCTGCTCTCGCTGCCGGCGGCAGTACCATTGCGGATGTGTCGCAAAGCACCGACCCAGAAGTAAGAAGATGATGTTTCATTGTGATGCTTGTGTGAGGCAGTCAACAGAGCGCTCGCATCCTCCAATGGCCGATTCATGGTCGTCTCTTGACGAGACGACGAGCCGCAGAACGATGGCTCGTCGGAAATGCGCGATGGTGAGCTCAGACAGGTTGGAATCATCACGGAACGAGAGCAATCGAGCAGCGCGATCGACAAGGGTGACATACAGGGAACACTCCCGAAATTCCAAGAAACAGCGGTCTAGTGAGCGCACAGCAGTTGCAGATTCGCAAGGCGTTCAAGATGCATCTGCAGCGGGCGTTCAAGATGCATCTGCAGCGGGCGTTCAAGCAGTTCAAGGACGGCGAGCATTCAATTCGCACGCACAATCTAGAGCCAAATATGGTGCACACGTCAGCAAGGAGCAGTTGCGAGTTTCAAGAAGACGACACTTGATAGGGACGAAAATCACGAAGAATACATCCAAGCGGCGAACTGATGTATATGCCGCTGCAGCGAATGAGAATGCCGGCATTCATGGACATGGCTGTGCGCTGGCTTTAGGTAGGCAGCCGCGTAGACTTTGTGACGAGACAATGGGGACTGGCCCGCAGCCGATACCCTCAGATGCTGACCATGATGATCGTGCTGGAGAGGCACTTTCGAATCGCCAGCTAATGGCGCGGCGCACATGGAACGATGCCCACTCGGAAAATCGTTCCGTAGATGCTGGCCAAGAAATGATCTCTGATCCTGATCGAGCAAGACAAACCACTCGTGCAAAAAATCAAGCACGGGGCCAGTTGAATGCCCCTCTTATAGGGCTGCACTGCGAGACAGCCACTGATCATAGCACGTTACCAACTGAACCGAAACCATCAGCTAAGATGACCATGAATCGAGATTCCAATCTGCAGCCCGAGTCCGCTGTTTTGGAATCCGTATCTCCATTTGAGGAGCATAATCCGTTTCGAGAAAAGCCCGATCAGAGATTAGCGTTTGCAGAGCGGACGGAGACCCTCAGCTCGAAATCGTTGGAATCTAATCCACTGAGGCTCCAGCACGAAACAATGAATGTGGTTTCCGAAAAGGATCCAGATTCGACATCTGAAGCGCTGAAGCGACCTCGCGTGTCGTCTGGTCAAAGAAAGAAACGCGTGCCATTCGTTGCAGTGGATGAACATGCTCGCAAACCAACGGATCTACCGCAGGAGAAAGGCAGCAGCGCGAGAATCACCCATCCTGAAGATGTTTGCCTCGTTTGGAGTCTCGTGCAAGAGCTGAACTTTGGGGATGTGGAGCCGCAGCCATGGTCCTCCTTTGTTGATCAAGCGCTCCAGGCTCTAGAGCGGCGTTGGCGACGCAAGCCCTCCCGGCGAGCTCGACAAGCGAGGCGTTTTCAGGGATCCATGGCGGAAAGTAAGAAAGCAGAAGCAGCGTCGAATGCAGACCAAGCTCAACGCAATATATCGGGTTATTGTCTGTCGTTATCGGAACTCGTGCGTTCGTCGCCAATGAACGGCATCGCGATGGAGGCGAATGTATCACATCAGTGCCTTGCCGTTGCCCTTGATGAGGCTTCTTCCATAGATGCCCTTTCAGATCGCCAGAGAAACGATTCCGAAACTCGCGACAATGCTGAAACCCTCATGGAGCTGCCAACGAGTATTCATTCCTTGTCATCACTAGGCATCCTTGACTGGAACGTCCCCGAACAAGCTGGATTGGAGCAGTTCATTCCCTGCCGGATTGCAGTCTCTCTGAACAAGGAACTGTGCCGCGTTTGTCATGTAACCGCAGAAGCCTCAAATCAGAGCGCCTCGTTCTGTTGGCTCTGCGGCGAATCCTATCATATCGCCTGCCTGCATATGCTCAACTGGTCACAGATGAGTTCGTGGAGCTCCGAAGATCCTCTCATGCGCATTCTTTGCTGCTGTCCATTGTGTTGGCTGGCGTGTGCGCAGTACCAGCGCGCTCCTCTGCTTGACATCAAGGCGAATGCAGCACAGACCAGAGTGGTCACTGAGCTGCTTGGTTCGCCCAAGCGGTCGCTCAGTTTCGCTGCTGGTCCTGGGCCGACCTTGTATCCTTTTGGTGATGATCATCAGGGGCAACCAGCAGAGCTGGAGACCGCTGGCGTGAGTCGCCAAGGACCGCGCACCAAAGCAGCTGCACCAAAGGTCGATGTCAATTCGGACGCATCCTTGAGCGCGTCCGTTTCAGAAAACTCGATCACGACTGCGCATACGATGCTAGCGAGTAAGCGCGTGCTTTCGTCTGAACATCGACTTGGCGAGGAAGCCCTGGGCCCACATGAGATGAACCGCTCGTCCAAGCAATGTGACGACTGTGGAATTGCCACTGGACATCGTCTGTTTCTTGCGAAGCATGATGTATCTGACGATGCTGTGGGCGCTGCAGCTCACCAGGATAGCATGGCCATTGTGCCTGAATCTCGAACGGAATGCATTCTTGCGGATCTGGCTTGTCTGGTCTGCGACAGGAGACTCGATACCAACGTATTTGCTTTGCAAGGGACCTTGTTATGTATGCCATGCTCAAAGGCGGCAGCGGAAACAGAGTCAAGCATTGCAGGCAACGAGCAGCAGATCGCTTCTTATGGGCGACTAGGCGAATTCCTGGGCCAGGCGATAGAAGTGATTACCCGAGGTGCGGATACGATGTTTTCGCAAACTAGGATGAAACTCGAGGACAAGCCCGATCTGCTCCCGCGCTTTGGTGACGAAACGGAGCAGCGTGATGACTTGCTGCTCAGACGGAACCGAACGCCTGCTACGGGTGATGAACAACCGCTGACTCCTAGCTCAGCCTGGACAGCATTCAGGCAATCGGAGAAGGTGAACAAGTTTCATACCGAAAGGGACAGTCCCAATCTTGCTTCGGGCACGAGGCCATCCAAAATGGTGTCGCAAGATACTCACCGAGAAATCGTTCTAGCGAATACAGCGTCGTGTCGTTCTCGACGCGTACTCGATCTTGAACAGACGAGCGACGCCGGTTCATCGTGGTCCATTCGGAACTTGGCCTGGACTCGCCCGACGACCGAGGCGAGTTTGGCTGAACGGCTAACGCAAGAGCATCTCCTGTGGCCATTGCTCTGTTCCACGTCCGATTACCGTCGTTGTGTCCTCTGTGAGCGCCCTGAGGACGATGGCAATGCCCGGCTTGGCGAACTGGTACCTATTCATGACGCAAACGAACGTCAAGCGTGGGTTCACTCGGCCTGCCTGGCGTTATCCACGCACTGGGGCTCTCTGCTGGGCGAGGTTGTGCTGGGCGCTAGGACCCGATGTTGTACAGAGTGTCATCGGCCCGGAGCATCGGTGTTTTGCTCCTATGTGGCATGTTCGCGAGCTTTTCACCTGCCGTGTGCACAAGAGGCGTCCTCGTTTGAGATCATTCGGGGAAGCCTGATGTGTTGGTGTCATGACCATCGAGCGCTGTTCGCTCGTGTCACCGGTCGGAACCTGCCTACCGTTCACGCTCATGCAATGAGTCTGGCGCCTCTGCTGAGCCGCCTGGAGTGCACCAGGGCGTCAACATCTGCTTCAAAACCGGCACTGCGTATCGGCGCCTGGACCTTGTTGGACCATGGCGAATGGAACTCACCAGAGCCAGCAGACATGAATGAGATGAATACGCTGCCCCAGGACTTGTATGCAGCGCGCCGCTTTTGGAGCGCAAGCACTCCGTTGCGACGAACGATATACTTTTTGAGCTGGACGGCGACAGGTTCGCACACTGGAGCCTACTCCCTACGTGCGTTGGATGATCCAAGCTTGTGCCTGATGGGTGCGAGTGCCCATGCAGTATGGCATCAGCTCATCGAGCGGGTGCGCATCATCTGGCAGACCAGTGTACCTCCAGTCGCGAACAATCCATCCCTGCGCTCACTCTGGGATCTTTGCTCCAAACATGAGTCTATTCTGGCGCAACGCTTCTTCTGTCCAGTACCAGCACTTGTGCGTCGTCTCGCTTGTGCGGATGCTCAGGGTCCAGGCGACGCTGGCAAGCGCTCGTGCCTCCAACGAGACGCAGCACGCGTGCGCCTAAGCGATGTTACCGGCTCGGCGCGATGTCGTCCCTATGAACGCCCGAGCCATGCTGAAAAATGGGCCTGTTTAGGGGCTGTTCATCGTTTTGTTGAGTCGTTCCTGCACCAGCAGCATCCGCTGAACGTTCGACCGGGCGGCCCATCGGGCGCAGAATCAAGGATTATCGAGTTGTCAACCAATGCAGAAAGTACGCAGCCAAGATGCAAGCGTTCTGCAACCGGTGCAGTGCCTGCGACAGCCGCTGAGCGTCGAGAGTATCGCCAGATGCAGATCAAAACCCGTCAATACTGTGTACCGTTGCGCTCTCGTATTCATGGATTCGGCCTTTTTGCCCGCTGTGACCTTGAACCCGATCAGATGATTATCGAGTATGCAGGTGAGCGCATTGCTTCTCCGGTGGCTGATGTCCGCGAGCGTCACTATGATCGTCGCGGTATCGGCTGTTACATGTTTCGTATCGATGCAGACTGGGTAGTCGACGCGACCATGCGTGGCAGCGTCGCTCGTTTCATCAATCATTCCTGTCGACCGAACTGTTACAGCGAGATTCTACGTCTAAGCGATCAACCCGGTCACGACGTGATCGTGATTCGCAGTTCGAGAGCCATTCGTCGAGGCGAGGAACTCACCTATAACTATATGTTTGACTTGGAGAATGCCTCCAAGATTCCCTGTTTCTGTGGCGACACGGACTGTGTTGGTTTCATGAACTAGGTAGTCGCTGCTATTGACTGCACGCAGGTCCCAATGCAGCGAAGGAGCCCTTGTCTTGGTGCGGTAAACTCTAACGAGCGCCCCAGCAGTTTAGATCTAGGTTGCAGCGACCGAGACGATTCGTATACAAATCCCGTCGCTCAGTGATGTTATGGATTCAAAAAGCGTCATGCCTAGATAAAGTCGCGTTTCGGACAAGTCGAGGTGCTCGAACGACTGGGCATCGTGCTTGCCGCTTGCTACAGCGAGGTGTACCCCGAGGCCCTGGCTCGTCTGCTGGAAGCGCTCGCGACCATTCTGGATGCATTGGCGACCGAGCTGCAACCGAGACATGTCCCGTTTGCAGAGATCCTATCGCGCCTGACGCTCGTGCTGCGCAATCCAGTGGAGGAGGTCCAAGCAGCTGCAGCGTATCTCGTCATGGTGATTGCTCGTCACGCTGGACGCAGCATACCGGATACAGCGTGGCTACGAGTGGCCCACGAGATGCGCGACACGCTCGGAGCACAGCGTCGTCGCGTTCGCTACCGAGCCGTAGAGGCATATGGCTGGGTAGCGCGCGTACTTGGTCGGATCGAGACGCTCGTAGGGCCGCTTTTGTCGGTGCTGCAGCAGTCGGACCGCTCGATGCGTATCGCTGCCGCGGTGGCTCTCGCGATTGCCGCAGCACAGGATTTGGGGGGTGTCCTACCGCTCCTCCTGCTCGATGCCTATGTCACTGAGGAGGACAAGCATGTACAGACCGGCGTGATCAAGGCCATTGGTTTCTTGTGCTCGTTCTCAGGCGCCATGAAACGAGTCTGGGATCCGGTCCAGGTCTATGCGGTGACGCGTCTGCTCGAGTCGGCGCTGGTTGAGCGGTACGAGACCCATCGTCAGGTGGCTTGCGAGACTGTTGGCCATTTCGCGCTGGCGCTGGTTGATCAAGGCTACGAGGAGGCTCTGGTGCACCTGCTGAATCACGTTTGGCCCAATTACATTGCCTTGGGTGCCGAGGTCTCGGACTCGCATCTCACTCATGCCGTCAAGTTTGCGGTGCGGGCCTTGGGGGTAGCGTTGGGGGCCGGCGTGCTTCACCAGTACCTGGCCCAGGGTTTGTTTCATCCCGCCAAGGCGGTGCGTGGCCTCTACTGGCCAGTGCAACGTTGGCTCGGGGATTATTTTGGCGGCATGAGCGGCAGCTCGAGTTGTCTTTTCGCTTTGGCCGGGCCAGAATGCCCAGAAGCCTGTTTGTGAGACAACCGGGAGGTTATAAGGCAACTACAAGCATACGCTGGTGCTTGGTCGGGGCAGGCTGACGCTGTGGACGGGTCTCGAGTCCAGGATAGGCTCTTGTCAAGGTCTTGGAAGGATACTGCAGTGGCAGGTCTCGGGAGGCAACGCCCTGCGCAAGCGTTGGGCTCGTCGATCAGACTCTTCTGATCAGGACGCAGGGTCGCTCCATAAACGTCTGGCACTTTCTCGTCGCTCCGAGTGAGAACTGGAGGGTTCCTGGCGTATCAAGGGCAGCACATTGTCTCTATACGTTCAGAGGATGGTTTTCGATCAACGCGAGTCTGAGACTTTGAAGCAAGCGTAGCAGCAAGCGTAGACTTTGCAGCTTTTTTCAGTCGTTCGTACTCGCAGACTGAGGTTGTGATCGAAGCGGGTTGCTGAGCTAGAATAGGACTTGGCTCTCTGGAAAATGCGAGGTTGCTCGATGGTTTCCATATTTGAACCATGACGCAGCAGCGTACTTGGTCGTAAGCGCAGTTCAAGTCAAGAAACGATGGGCCGATTAGGATACTTCGTGCCGGTAAGCAGGCTCAACGAAAATAACCGCTGGTGTGAACACCGTACCTGTATCAGCACTGGCAGTTGCCATGTCCGGACTCGTTCGGATACGCTATAGGAGCTTCGTGTGTCTACGCTTCATCGCTGTCTCGGCAGCGTCATGAGCGGCTCATGCAGTCAGTCGTCGGTAGCATCTCCTTTCTACTTCACAGAGAAAGCGCTGACTCATCTCCACTCTATGATTCTCTGGTCGTGATTCTGAGGGAATCCAAAGCGCGTATCCATTCTCGTCAATGTTCGTTCTATTCTAGTTTTCGTATTGTTCATCCCGTCTTTTTCGCCCTTGAGCATAGCGCCAGCGACGATGCAGCTTCTGCACGCTGCCCGTGTATGCCTCTAGACATGGAACGTAGAGTTTATTCGGTGTGTTTGCCTACTAACACATCCAGACCTATGCACCTATCTGCAGATCGTATTCTGAAAATGCTCACAATTAGCAGGCGTCATAAACCTAATTGGAGCGTGAAACAGAATCGTGATTCGAGTCCAGGTCCGGCTCGCGATAGTGCCAGAGAGAACGCAGCTCTCCTGCAAACCAGGCGCGCGTCAAAGGAGCCGCGAGACAGAGCGGCACCAGGTAGAACAAGGTGGAGAAATGCCTGTTTACCTCGAATTTTATCGTCATAAGAACCAGTCTTGTGAACTAGAGGCTTTTGCAGCTAGCTCCTGGTGCGTCGAGTCGAAAATGCCATGGATAAGAGCAGTTATAGTGCCGGCCTTTTTCAACGCGGATGGGTGACGCTGCACTTTTTGTTCAATGACCTGATGCTCTTGTTCAGTTCTCCCTCGCATACGAAATTGTGCATTGGATATTGGGATAGCCCAGCCGATGGACCGAACACCTCATTCCGATCTCGAGTTTCGTCGACTCATTAAAAAATTTTCTGTTCATAGAGATACTTGCGCCACTCTCGCTGATCCCACAGATTATCGATGTAATCGACAATGAGTTGATCGATATCGAATCCGAGAAATTCCTTTGTATCCACGCAGATTGCGGTTGGATTGGTAAATCGAATGAGGAACTCCGGGGGCGGATTCGATAGGCGCGGGGCGTCGCGGGCCTCTGATCCGCTTACATTATTCCAGCAAGTGGTTTGAAGATTATAGGGCTGCTCGCGCATCAGTCGCACACCTTCGCTTGGTATTTTGCGGAGATTTCTGTGCATAAAAAGCGGCGTCCGACCGAAACGCACATGGCGTTCACGGACCGTCTCGATATTTGCAATTGTCTGCGACACGACGGCTGAGTCGAATAGTTCCAGTTCATACGGCCAGAACTGCAACATCGCGTGGCAGTGGGCACCACCATCGTTGTCACGGAAACCACTACCGCCCAGTGCATATGGAGACAACTCTGACGGTTCACCGATCGCGAACCCGCCAAGTCGAAAAGAGTCCTTATCTCCGAGCATATGTCGGTAGAAAAAGTCTCGATAATGGTACATGTAGACAGCTAGCATGAGCGGGAGCCAAAAGCTCCGTTTTCCATCGACCGCTCGGCGACGCAACAGAACTTGACCTGACTCGGTTCCGCGACGATCCGAGACAGCGACACCGCAGTAGGATTTCGTTTCCGTAGACGACGATGATGTCGATGAGGATTCGGGATACACAACTAGGGGATCCGCGAATGGCCCGACGTTTGTAGATCTACTCGGACACGGTGGAGGCTCCAGCTGTCGCAACATTGTCCGATACAGCGCCGTGTCGCGATACCCCTCGAACTCGAAGATCCCAGAGTAGTCGATCCAGAAGAAGCCGCCGATCTCGCCAGCGCCAAAACGACCAAGAGAGAATAGCGCTGTCGGGTTCAGCAGCGGTATGTTGTCGCTATCCAGCACTAGAAGCTCATCGAATGCGCTCAACACCGAGGGAATAACTTTCATTCCGTAGCCTTCGAAGCGCAGCTCCGGTGACAGAGGAGGCATCTCCTCCGGCGGCCTAGGCGTTGAAGCTGTCGTTGACTTTTTGGATGCTATCTGCATTTGTGCCAGTGCTTGTTCTTTGCGCATCTGCTGTGCGCGTTGTCGCACCTGATCAACATTGCGAAAGACGACGGGGCCGAACGTCTCTGTGACCCACTTCTCGACGGCCGGAGACGGTGCCTCGCTGGCATCGCGGTAGAAAATCTCCACAGGCAACTGACATTTTGCAAGTTTGCGGAGCGCTTGGAGCTCCACGAGAGCCATCTGGAAGAGGCGCGGACCACCGGCTGGAATTACGATACCTCGCCTTGTCTCGCCAGGATCTGAAGCCTGCATGTCTTTCTGTCCCCGCACAACGCTCGTGATGGCTTTCCGTCGCAAGCGAATGATCTCCTCCGTTACTGTCGTGGTTGGAATGCTTGGCGATCGTGGTGCTCGTGGCAACGACGGTGGCGCTTGCGGCACGACTTGAATGAACCTACGCCAGGCGTGCGCATGGCCTCGAACGAGTTTCTCCTCCTCGTTACCATCGCCTGCACTTTGATTTAGAAAGACTTGGTGCGCCACGCTAAGGGCGTCCTCTATACCGATCCACAACATCGCAAGCTCGTCAAGCTCGGCAGCGGTCCAGGGTTGTAGCGGCAGCGCGCGCTGCGCCAGTGCACCAGGTGTACTGCCGGAAGTGGTTCCTGCCGAGGCACTCGGACTGTGGTGTTCAGCAACTATTCCTTTAAGGCCCACCGATAGCATCCAATGCCGCCAACCTGTGCCAAAAAGGGTCACAGCCGCGAGCATCAACAGAAAGAGGAGTCTCGACCGAACTCGGCGAGCCTTAGTTCTCAACGCGGACTGCCAGTTTCGTCGCAGCTCTAGCAGCTTAGCTCGGTGCGTTGTAGTAAACATTAGAAATAATAATTTTGGACATTTGTTTTTTAATTGGGGTTCGGGTGTTTGAAGCGTCGTTCCCGAAAAAGCGCTTGGCGTCAATCGCTCAGTGATCACAAATTCGCCTGTTGAGTGGCAGCGTCGGCCATCTATCGTGGCCACGCGGGTAACCGCGGCGACAGTGGCGCCTTGGCTCGCAGCGATTGATCCGGCGCCTCCACCGAGCCGATGCGGCATTCGTTCTTCCGTTACACCCGCAGGATGGTTTTCCATTCCTGTGTACGTTCGGGTACGTTAAAATTAGGGCTGGTGCTGCAGTATGGATTCTTCATACCTCACTCGCGACCAACGCTTGCGCGCAAGTTACCGAGGCCGCTTTAGCAATGACGCATGCGCTTCTGCTATAATGATTCCTGCCACGGGGGCTATTCTTATCGTGTTCCTGCGCTTGGCCGCTGGGTGCAGGGCACGAGCTGAGCCAGAGTTGCTGGCATGCGTCGACAGGGCGGAACCCAAATGGGCCCTTTCGTTCGTATCGCCTCTGACTGCAACTCGAGAAGCCCGGTTACACCGGCGGTGGACGGGAACCAGGAGACGACAGAAATGAGGGTCGTTGCTCGAAAATGCTCGAAAAGGAAAGTGTAAGTTCTTTTCCATCGTTATTTGTTGTGTGCGGTTTTGGCGAGTCCCGACGCGGCACTGCTTCTGCATACAGCAACATTTGTGCATCCAGAATACCGAACACGCTGTATTCCATCGACACTTTCCGAGTCGGAGAGGTTATGCAAACTTCGCAGCGAGAGGAAAAGGTCAAAAGTCTTTCAAGCAGCTCAAGGGACTCTGCGTTGGAGCAAACAAGCTGCTGTGCGTGCGCCGCCTCGATACGACATGAGTCTGCGCAATCGCTTCGTATGATTGCAATAGCATGGTGAGCTTCGTGGAAAAACGCACCAGCGGTGCTGTTGCCGAGAAGTGAAAGGGCTTAATTTGCTTCCGGAGCGAGCACCATACGTTTCTCCTGCCACATGGGTACATGTCGAATAACCCAAAAGAGATTACCGATTGTCCATTGCAATTCTGTCTCGAAATGGTTGGGCTCTTCGAATCGAGACTTCGACTGTGCAGCCACGCCGCCGCTTGTCTTTCCGAGAGCTAAGACGCTCTCTGATCATGATCAGTCATGCTGCTGCCGGGCACCGAGCTCCGGAACGGTCTGTGTCGTGCGAGCCCGCCCGGTGGAAAGCGGGTAGCAACGAGCCGACAGAGAACTCGATGGCGCACTGGGTGGGCTCGTTCGCGCCATAAAATCGATGCAGTTGCCACAGCAGAGATTGCCAACGAGGGGAATTTCAAGGCAACGCGAGTTCGAAAAGACTTTGGAATTGGGATTTTTCCTCGCGTGTATGCGAGTTTGTTCGACAGCGTCTCATCCAGCCGCAACGCGTCCTTGCGGTCTCGTCGCAGGCGACAGGGAAGCCGCGCATGTGACTCGAAAACGGCCCCCAAAGCTTAGAGGCGAGACAGGGCTGATTGGCGCAGCGTCTTGAGAGAGGCTTGAGATGCCGACGGGGGATGAATTGCGCGGAGATCGCCGGGTCCTGGAGGTCTCCGCATCGAGCAGTTTTTAAACATTTGGAGGAGTCAAAAGCCAAACAGAATTCTACGGGAGATACGGGGCGTGGAGCTTTGGAAACAGAAACCAGCGAGCGAGATCCAAGGTGCGACCCACAGTAGAATCCCCGCGAAACAATGCTCGCCGAGCGTTTACGACTCCGTCCAGCCGAGTACGAGGCATGGAAGCTGCGCGAGCCGTTCAGCTATGGCGCCGGTCCGAGCACGGAGCTGAGCGTTGGCAGAAACCGATTCACAGGGTGCAAAGGCTCGCCGAGACGAACTCGGCCTTGTCGCGCTGAAATGCTGAAGCGGCAAACTAAGCGTTTCTCGAAAAACAGAAGATGTTGACGCCAGCGTTCGATGCAGTGGCGCCCTTGACACAACAATCCAGACGAACTGGGATAGCGGCAACCAATCTATCGTGCGCGTCTGAGGAGCGCCGCGACTCTGTGCCATTCAGCAACAACTGGGAATCGCGGCCCGAGGTGAATATCTATGCATACTGACCGAGAGCAGAGGGAAATAACATGTCCGCTTAGGCATAGGTCTGGTGTGGTCCCTCGATTCGTTCGAAATGGCTGGAGCCGCAAAAACATCGCCTCGCTGCAGAAGAGGCCATTCCGTAGGCCGCTACCGCGAGGCCGATAGCCAGTAGGCACGCACCATAGTGCTGAGATGACTCCGCAGCCCGATCATTCCCCGCTGCAGCTGCTTGTTCGTGCGATCATCGAGCGCTTTCCGAGAAAAGCTCAGCGCTCGTGTTTTGCCCAGCCAATGCTCGATCGAGAGCAAGCTCGTGGCTCCGTGCCTAATCCGGTGCAATCGCTGCGCCCTACACGGAGGAGAGTCAGCATCGACCAATGCAGCATACGCAGACGCGTAAGCGCTGTGATGAAAGCGCTCCGAATGGAGCCGAGCGCGCCTCCGTTGCGGTTTACGTTTCCATAAAGTGCGATGCTGGCATCCTCCGAGACGGAAGGAGACTACCGAGCTCCCAGAGAGGATCTAAACGTGGCGAAATGACGTTCAATCCAGCGTGAGTCAAGAACGGGCGACTGGACATGTGCAGCTTACGTCGGTGTACATCGTGGTGGCACATGCTCCGTTCGCCACGGGCTCGCAGGCAATTGCCTGTCTGCTGAGCCTGTTTTGTACTCGCTGGATTCTGTTCGGACACCGACCATGTTGGGGTTGGCTCCGGTGACACAGGCGCCTTGCCCCCAGCCAAAGCGCATAGTCAGTGGCATCGCAATCACCAAGCATCGAGATGCCTTCGATCGACGCGTGGCACAAGCCATTCGCTCTCGTGATGAAGTGAATTTCGGGTTTGTAGCGAGCTGACAATACCGCGCGGAGACGCCTCGTCGCCCAAAGATGAAATGCCCCCACAACGAGTAATGACTACGTGTCCGTATGATAGGTTTGGATTCGAGACCAAGGCAGAGAATACAGCTTACAGGCTTCGTGAATTTGAACTTCCACAAAGGATGCTGACGTGAACGTCAGGGCACGAAGCCACCAGTCTTCACAAGCGCAGTCCGCTGCAGGCTCGTGATGAGCCACATCCTCCAGTGGTAAAGCATCTGGAGCGGCTGCTGGCTGATCCTGATCCAACAAGGACGAGCGAGGCAGAGTGCTAGGGTAACATAAGGCAATATGAGTTCTCGTTCGGATCCTAGGCCCTTTTTGGTGGAACCGAGCTCCCTACGAACCAGAGATTGTCTGTTTCTTTCTAGGGGTTCAGGATGGCCTGGTTACGCACTCCATGCTGGCTGTCAGCGCCCACCTGGACAGTAGTCACTGAACGGCTCTCGGGCGATGTGGATCGTCTCTATTCTCGATCGGCGGCGCCGTGTCTGCACGCGTCGGCTTCTCTGAGCTTGTGGTGGAGTGTTGGTGAGGTTTCTCTCTCTTCTGGTTTCCCTTTCTGTGGAGTTTCTTTGGGTCTCCTTGTTGTTGTTATCATTCTTGTTCTTCTTCTTCTTGTTATTATAATTGATGTTGTTGTATTTTTTTTGAATTTGTTTGATGGCGTCTCGAGAGAGGGTCGATGGGTAGTCGAGGGTGTGGCATGTGCTTGGGTCGGCCAGGGCTGCGAGCCCAGCCTAACCTGACCTAGCCTGACTTAGCCTGACCCAGCAAAGCCTAGCTCGCCTCGCCTCGCCTCGCCGAGCCAGTTACGGTGCGTCGGCTCAGGGCTCTAGTAGTGTTTTGAAGAGCTTTTGCAGCACGTTTGAGGCGTTGTTCTTTTGTTTTTGGTCAGTTTCTTTTTATATATTTATTATAGGGTATGTGAGGGATGTTTCGGCGTGTTTTGTCGAGAGTCCGAGGATTGTCGGTGATTGGGTGCCTGCGCCGCACCAGCTGGCGGGTGCCAGTCCCAGATCGGGCCGCTCTGTCTCCGTATAGAAGGGCCGAGCCAGCGCGAGCGCGGTGTGTTTTGAACAGCTTTGGAGGCTCGTTTTAGACCTTGTTCTTTTGTTTTTCACCGGTTTCTTTTTTGATATATGTTAGTGAGTATGTGACAAACGTTTTGGCGCTTTTTGTTGAGGTTGTCAAAATCTTTGGTGATCAGGTACCTCCCTAGCGCGGCTCTCCGTCTAGGGGCCGTACCAGAGGCGCGCCCGCAACGGGACCGAGCGTGGGTACGATCGCCACTATCTGTCTATCTATCTATTCTTCGCTGGCCAGCTGTGCCAGCTGGTCGACGCGTCGTACGTATCGTTTCTGGCTGGGTCGGTTTCTGCATTTTGTTTTTTATTTTTTTATTTATTTTTTTTGCTATCTGCTCAGTCTAGAATACTGGTCGTTGTTGTTGTTGGTTTTGGTTTTGGTTTTGCTGGTGGTTTTGGTGTTGGTGTTGGTGGCACTCAGCTCAGTCGACTGTAGGTGGGTGTGCCGAGGCGCTCGCCGGTGCCTCCAGTGCCTGTAGTGCGTCTGGTGCGCTCAGTAACTGTAGAGAGAAATGGTCGTGGCTCCAGGGCGAGCTACTATCTCACCGGCTCTGGGCGCTTTGTTTCTTGAGCTGCGCAGTTTTTCTTTTTCTTTTTCTTTTTTTTTCGGTTCCCCTGTGTTTGTAAAAAAAGGTTCATATGATTTTTATGGTTGCTGAGAGCTGTGGGGTCGGAGCATGATCCGGTCCCACCAGGGTGCGTGCGTGTGTGTCGGTGCTAGTGCTGCGCACCGCGTCGAACAGAACCACGACTGGAGGGTGCAGCGCAGCTCTGTTCAGCTCCGTTAATCTCTGTTCAGCTTAGCTCAGCTATGTTGAGCTCTGTTCAGCTATGTTGAGCTCAGTTAAACTCTGTTCAGCTCCGTTAATCTCCGGTAATCTCTGTTCAGCTCAGTTCAGCTCAGGCCAACAAGGCAGGTTGCTGAATTTTTTTTGCACCAACTCTGTTTTGTATTGCTATTTTTTTCAGGTAACCCTCCATTCAAGAGCAGGGTAAGAATCAGGCCGAGTAGATTTTTTTTTGTTATTTTTTTGCATGCCCATGGTCGCTTCGTTTCGGATCGTCAAGTCACCATAGGTCCGTTCCCAGTGTTCATGGCGTCGGTTCCTACTGTGATCGATGCTGGCACCGGCAACTGCGCAATCCCTGTGAATACCGTCGCTGCTGCTACTGTTGCCGCTGTTGGCCATCGCGATCGGAATTGTCCATCGGCATCGGCATCGGCATCGGCATCGACAATCAGTCATCGGCCATCGCTGAAATCGTCTCCGTCTGGCGCTTCGTGTGGATCTGGAATCGATGATCCTAGATGGCGTTTGATGGCGCTGGCGCTGGCGCTGTGGTGGCCGACGAAACGACCTTAGCTCGGCGAATTGGGTCGGCACCCGCGGATTGGCGACAGACGCGGCTCGGCTGGGGTGCGCGCCGTGTCCGTCTGTCTGTCGCAGGACGCCGTGGCGCAGCAGGTGCTGTCCTGGGGAGCTGTCAGGGAATGTTTTCTTGGGAGCTGTCACGTTGACCTTGTCGCGGTGAGCTGTCCCGCGTATGCTGTCCCGTCAGAGGCGGCGGCGCATCACTGCTAGGGGCCAGTGCATTTCGTTCCGCCTGAAAGGTATGCGACCGGCGCGTGTGGGCAAGGGCCTGCTTTGGATCTAGCGGATAGGAGCCGGTATCTGCGGCAGTTTCTCCGGGCTGCCGCTTGTGACACAGCGAGTGGTGCGCACAAGTGGCTCAGTTTACAGGCGCACGGGAACGCTGTCGAGCTGCTCGATAAAATGCGAGCAGAAGGATACCGAATCTTTGCATCATCTGTGCAGCCAAACTGCTGTGTGTCCCTTTACGACATTAACTTTGATCAAGACGCAAACCAGAAATGCGCCTTTGTATTCGGAAGTGAGAGCTCTGGAGTCTCAAGACAAATCCATGATTCTGCTGACGTTTTGTGTACGATTCCAATGTATGGCTTTGTAGAATCGCTGAACATATCGGTTTCTGTTGCCACAACGCTAGCCCACGTCACTCTGAGGTTGAGGAGTGTTTTAGGACCAGCATACAATCTGTCTTTGGCGCAAAAGCAGAACATCTTGAATTTCTGGCTACAAGGAGGATCATTTGCAGCATTGGAACGTTCTAGAACAGATGAGAAGGTCGTCAAGGCAGACCGTTTTTTCAGAGATGGTCGCAGCGCTCTCTCGGACTTTGGACGTCTGTTCGAACGCCGAATTTGGCATCAGGGGCTCTTGCGCCTGACATACTTGAAAGATTCTGACTCGTTCGAACTTTTCGTGCACGAACAGTGCACCAAACGGATTCAGAGCTATCTCATTCGTCGGAAAGGAGGCATATTTGGTGACTCTGACTGTAGTCGACGCCGGCGAGCTCATGCCCAAACATTTGCGGGGCTCTTGGCGTGGATGAATGCATGCGTTCCAGGTGCCGAACTCGAGTGGGCCACCAGCTTGGTCCCTCTCTACCGAGATATTTTTCTGAACCTGGATTCAATGATTGAAAATGAGGGAATCGCGAAAGCCCGGATCCTGGGCGCAAGACACATTGATGATCTCTGGTTGGATGAGGGCTCTGAGCTGTGCACCAGTGTTGCCTGGAATGTCATGCAGCAGCTCTCGGGACTGCGTGGGATCGATGTGTGCGAGCTTCGCGAACTTTTGAGCCGTTCCGATCCATATGCGGTGGCGATACGGGTGCTTTTTGACATACTTCGTGTCAATTTTACAGAAGATGGATCTGAAATCGCGAAGCTAGAGGAAATTTTTGATCGCACCGCAGTTGACAGCGCCAGAGGGTTTACGACGTTACAATCTTTGGGGTTTCAGACAATCATCCGTCTGCAGCATGCTTCCGACGTGAGAAGGATGCTATATCTCTGCACAGAGGAGACCGCTTTGCCACATGGTTTGAAAAAGCAATTTCTGCATCATCCGCGGCACGATCTATATGAATTGTATCTGACTCATGTTATCGATGCCATCGAGAAGAATGGGTCAGACCAAGGCAGGCACGAGATTCCTCGAATTCAACTCGAGTCTGCGGTTCATGGCATTTTAAAGGACTGCAGTCGCCTCTGCGAGCTCTAGAGCTTCTGATGAGTCGCTCTTTTGCTCAAATAGGCTTGCCAAGCTCAGATGAAGGCCGTGGACGGGCGTTCATGCTATCATAGACCTTGTTCGCAGCTGAACGAAAGACGAGACTACGCAAGGGTCCAGAGCAACGCAAAGCGCGCATCGTAGAAGCGGATTCCGCAAGGTGACCTCGTTCGTATGCAACAGTGTAACTATTCTGGAAATGCCCGGCACCAGCTGAGACCCTATCAGTGCGCCTATGAAGACGCGATGGATCTCCGGATGTCTAATCAACGGCACACATTTAGCACAATGTGAGGCTCTATGCACGAAAAAGTATCGTTGGAGAGCCACACCTGCATTCATCGGTAACCATGGGCGTGTCTAAACTAGCCAGATACCTTTTGTCCAAGACAACAGAGAGCAGACATTTTACCGAGTCGTTATTCCTAGATTTTCCGTGGCAGCTCATGTACCTAGCGCCCTGTGGTTGACACGGGTCGAAGAAGAGACCCAATCCAGCTAATGATACCAGTCACGTTGAGCAGTTCCATGGACCAGTTGTTCCTGAATGCTGCAGTCTGGAGAAACATCATTTTCTCCACAACCGCTCAACATGATTGCAAAGATGATTCGAGAAATGCTCCATTGTGTATAATCCAAGGCCTTGAAAGCCTACGCAAAAAGATTTCGCAGCAAATGTCCAAGCGAGAGCGTTCTACAAGAGAGCGGACGCGGAAATGTTGGTAGTGTATTTCAGAATTTCAGCACCTTGAGAACTATTGAAAGTGCTCTCCGCCCAATATATTCATCGGAAAAGTTGCATCACGACTGCTTCCAAGCTCTTGATAAGCTTGAATTTCTTCGTGAATTCTTCCACGAGCGATTCCCGGCATCGTGCGAGGATCTGCATCCCGCAGCACTATTGAGAGCCTACACTTTTGGCTTTGATTGCTGCAGGTACAACTAGCGAGGGTTCAACTGATTGTCGCGTCGAGACCTGCACTCAATGTCTGGTCAAGAGTGCTCGAGGTTTCCGCATTGTGCGTGACAAGAACTGCAACATGCTTTCGTTTCTAAATCAAAACATGCAATGCATCCCGCGGTTTTTTTCATTCCGTCGACGTGGATGACATCATCACTCATACAAAGTATAAAGCCGGAATCTTCCCATATATTGCCACGGGCATCATCCTTACGCGCTTTTCGGCAACCAGAATTATCAGGTGCGACATTACCCAAACAATGGGGTTTCGTTGATCAACGCTGACATAAACTGCTTGTAATTTACAAGCAGACGGAGTGCGCTGACGTAGGCACATATTCAGAAAGGCTTTGAAATCATGGTGTTTCGGTTCAGCGCACGTGCTTATCTCAGTTTTCAGTCCATACAGGGTGTCATTCGAATTAGAATCAACACCATCTACGAATCTTAAGGCTCATCCAGATCACTTCTATCCATGTCAACGAGCATCGCATCCATTTCATCGCACAGTAGCGCGCATTCTGTCTCGCAGAGTCGAGTCGCCTCTAGCGTGAGGTCGAGAGAGACTGGCTCAGCGCCACTCTTCCATACAGCACAAATTTGCCGGTGCTTGGTGCCTGCCACTGAAATCGTACAGCCAGCAAGTGACTCCTCTTCTGCACAGGGATCCAAAATAAGCCACTGAGGGACGACGAGCTCAGGTATTTCTGATCCGATTCGTTCAGCCAAAAAGCTTTCTGACATAAAAGCTCCGCTCGAACACACTGGCGCATGAGTAACGTCAAGTCGATGACAGCACTCGGCACGCTCGTCCAGTTCCCAGCTCCCTCCGAGGGCATCCTCTTGCCAAAACACGGCTGGCACAAAGGTCGTCGCAATGGCAGAGCGAACGGCGTATGAGACTGCGTCGACAATATTTCCACCACTGGCGCCTAGAATGAGAACATCTACGTAGATTTCCCAGCAGCATACTCGTAGCACCGAAGGGTTGGAAGCAAGTTTCCGCTCTCCAGCTACAAGATGAAGCAGAAATTCAGCCGAAGAGGAGTACATACTCTCGAGTAGAGACACGAGCTCAACCTCGACGACCTCGCTGCCCCGACCTTGGAACTCTGGACTTGCAACGCCACAAAACTCAACGGAGAACCCAACAGAACCTTTCTTGAGAATAGTATCTGCATCAATTGCAACGTCAAACTGTCTTAGCTCGGTGTTTGTGCTAGCCAACACGTCGTTCCCTCCGCGGACGAGGATGCGCGCAGAGCCCGCGGCTGAAGGCAGCACGTCGGTCTGCAAACTTACTGAGCGGGTTTGGGAGAAACTTCGTCCATCAATTCGAACGCCGTGTTCCCTCAGTAGCCACAAGATGTTTCGTTTCTCGACATGAGAGAGATCAGCTGGCATTTTGAGCTCATGTTTCGAGAGAGTCCCTCAGAACAAACAAGTGTACGCAGCTAGGTTGAGGAGACCTCTTGATAGATCGGACAGTGCGATCCTGCGTCGTGTTACGTTTCGCTCGGCCGTGCCCGCAAGCATGGTTCACAAACCTACCCGTATGGTTTCTCTCGGGTAGGTTTTCGGTTTCGATCTTTTTCCTCGCAGTCTACAAGTTTCTAGATACTCTATAAAAGATTTGAAGAGGTTAGGGAGACGTTGTGCCGGTCGATTGCTTCCCAGGTTATGGGACTGGCCTTGCAGGCTGACCACCGCCCACTTCGGCTTTTGGGGAAGCTCGGCAGCGGTGCGGTGCGGTGCGGTGCTGTTTCTTGGCCCTGAGAACGGTTCTCTAGGACGAGAGCTAGGGGAACCAAACTTTTGGCATAATTCGAGCAGTGGCATCAGCAACAGCCGTAACAGAGGAAGAATGGTTTTGGGCTCAAGGGAGGCTTGGTCCTTCCAATCAGTCTCGAAACGAGCGAGGGAATCGCGATATTCAGAGGAGCCTATCTTCCACTGGAACATGAATCGAGCTTTGATCATCAGGAACGATCAATCTGGACATTTTCCTGGTGTGAGTCTATTCGACTGCACTGATGACTCCCAGATGGCGGATTGTTGACCACAAGACGCAATAGTTGGAAAGGCTTTTACGCAATATATTATTCATCCCAGGCCACGTTTGGGAAATAGGTTATGTCGAATAGGTGGGTTGCACAATAGATCACAAGAATCCAAAGAAACTTTTGCATCTAGCTCAGCCTATCCACAAGCCAGTGTGAATGCTTACGGAGAGGGAAACGCTCTGCGCAGTCTGATTCTGACAGTCAAAGTGCGTACAGCGCACAGTCTTCCCTTCCAGGGTTCTCGTTTGCACGATCTGCGCACATACACGAGAACGGTCTGCTCTCGGTTGTCATCATACACGTTAAATTGCGCTTTACACTGACGCTCACGGCTTTTCTGCTATTTGCGACAGTCTCCACGGTCGTAAAATGTGTGCCGTCAGGAATGTGCGAATGAGCAGGTACCCACCGGAACGGGAACCTGTCTGAGGGGCTGAGCACGCAGACCACACAATCTCTAAAGGTTTGGTCGGCAAAGCTTGGACTCGACCATAGGTCACCACTCTTCTGGGCTTGAGGGTGGACAGTCTAGAGGAACTTGAAGATCATCCGCACATGTTGTATCAATTAAGATTCTATGAAACGTAAGGTGTGTTCCGCACCGTCACGACAATATAACCAAAGTCCATCGCTGCGGGAAAGCAAGACGACTTTGTCAAGCTTTTCGCAACTTCTTCCTTACCAAAGTTAGAACCATTTTTCATTTTAGACTGGACATTCGCCGGATAGCCTCTGCAGGGCACGCTCGGTTCGGGAACCACGCCATCAGATGAGACCACTTGAACATGTCTTGTGGATTCGATCGGTTTCGTATTCTGTGTTTGCTTCTCTGTTGGTCTGTGTGGAAAAATCATTGTAGTTTGAACGGAAAATGCGTTTTCATATCCTCGCATTGGAGCACCTCTGTGTTTCTTGCGCATGCTAGACAAAATATTTACAGAGATGTCAACGGGAGATAGCCTCGTCGTGCATCCCAGAGACACGCCGATGCACTATTCTAGAAAAAGCAAGAAGCTTTCCAGGAGTACATTTTCGCAAACAGTGTTTCCAGTCTGCGAAAAACACAAAACATGAAGCGGTAACCAGGCGCAGCGATCTCTCGAAGAAGGCGCCGATTTTTCCAGCGCTCATTCTAGGGTACCAGCCCTGCACACTTCAAGGACAGAGAACTGCGTTCTAACACGAGCGCGCAACTGGCCTCGTCTTTGATACGCGGTTCAGATTCTCTACAGGAACAAGAGGGCTTGTTTTCCAGTTCCCAACGTCGTTGCTGATACCGAAACTCTACCCCAAAGCCGAGGATCTAGCACACCTCGCCCGATCTGAGTAAGGAGAGTTTCTCAGAAAACCCAGGAGATTGAACAGCGCTTTGCAGTTATATTTCTATAGTATATTCTTTAAAGACTTGGCGCTAGGTATATACTACAGCTTTGTGCCAATGACGTTCAGCGGTTATGTGACTCAGTCCAGAAAACAAGTACCACCTCAAGTTCGGGAAAGAGTTTCAGCGTGCTTGCGCAGTCGAGTCGCTACGTGTTCGAAGCAACCCGAGCTTGCACGTGGCAATCGAGGCCACCAAACGACGACGAAATTCGGTGGTGCGCGTCCGCGAGTGCGATCCTTCCGGGAGATTAGCCTTCGCGGGTTGCGCATCGACTCACCTTCTCTTGCTGGAGAATCCGTTGGACGATACGCCTCCTGCAATCGCCAGCGAGATGCAGTGTGCGTTTGCACGTGGGCCGATCGCACCTAAATCCGGCCACGAATATGCACGTGCAACGGTAGGATCATACCGCGTACGTTCTATTGGCTCTGTGTAGAGCGCAATAATTTCGGAGGTAGTTTCTGAGCTGTTTTTTGTGCCAACACTTGGAGCCACTGATCTTTGTGATGATTCCTGTGGAGAGCGCACCTGACGAAGAAGCCTCGCTACCAAAGGCGAACGGGCAAGTGTTGTCGCTCCCAGATAGCAAGCCCTACGACGTAGGTGGCGTTCGCTTTGTGCCGTTTGATCCACTGAACTCGACTATAGATGACGAGTTTGCAGAGTTTCGTCGACATAGCCTTAGCGGATCTTTGATCGATCAAGCGAGCATAGGGCCCACGCTCACCGATAAAGCCTTGGCCTCGTTTAAGACTGTTTCGATAAGCTGGCGCGATATTCGGGTTTCTGTGCAGACCCAGACCGGCGGAGTATTGCCCTGCACCAAAAAAGTCGAGCTGAAACCAATTCTAAGGGGAGTCACCGGGTGCGCACAGCCCGGCCGGATGCTCGCCATCATGGGCGGGAGCGGCGCTGGCAAATCGACGCTATTGACGTTGCTGGCAGGCCGAATGCCAGCCGGCGAGTACGAGATCTCGGGTGAGCTGCTCGTGAATGGTCATGGTCGGCACTTGAACACGTTTCGAAGGATTACCGGTTTTGTGGAACAGGAGGATCGGATGTTTGCGGAGCTTACCGTGCGGGAGCAGCTTGAGATTAGTGCGCGGTGCCGGTTGCCGGCATCGATGCCATTGGAGCAGAAAATGCGTCGCGTGGACCAAGTGATCTACGAACTTGGGCTAAGCAAGGTTGCGGACACCAAGGTTGGTAGCTTCGAAAGCAGAGGCATCAGTGGTGGCGAGCGGAAACGCGTCAGCATTGGCATTGAGCTCGTGACGAATCCGCCGCTGCTCCTGTTGGACGAGCCCACGTCTGGCCTAGATTCCTTCCATGCCCAGGCGGTGATGCTCACCATGCTACGCCTGGCTCGCGAAGGACGCACGATTATAGCGACGATCCATCAGCCTCGGTCGCAAATCTTTCAGATGTTTGACGATCTGCTCCTGCTCAGTGAGGGCTATCAAGTCTATCTCGGTTCGGCCAAAGAGATGGTTGGCTACTTTTCCCAGCTGGGGTACCCATGTCCAGCGTACTACAATCCAGCGGACTTTGCACTGGATTTGATCTCGCTGAGCACGCACTCGAAAATGTTGGAGGAGCAGACTCGGGACCGCATCGCGTACCTGGAAGCGAGCTTCTCGAGACACCGCAAAGAAAAGGAAGCAAAGCTCGATGAGCCTTTGGATGATGCGATGGTGGTGAAACCCAAGGAGACTCCTAGGCTGTTGTCGTTCTTGACCTGCATCGGTGAGCGCAAGTATTCAGCCAGGTGGGTTGAGCAATTTGTCATTCTGTTGAGACGATCATGGGATCTCATGCTTCGGGATCGCGCAAACGTTCTCGCACGATTCCTGCAAATTTTGGTGTATGCCCTAGTTCTGGGTTTAATTTGGATGAATACGGGTCGTAACTCTTCAGATGAAAGAGCCGTAGTTGGTATTCTTTTCTACTTGATTGTGAATCAGTCATTCGGAGCAGCCTTCTCGATTGTCTTTACGTATCCGATGGAGAGGAGCATAGTCTTGAGGGAGCGTACATCTCGCACGTATCAGGTGAGTGCGTACTTTTTGGCAAAGAGCCTCACTGAACTGCCCTTGCTTATTGTGCTGGTCCTTCTATACAGCTGCATCACATATTGGATGGTCGGACTTGAACCCCAAGCATCAACGTTTTTCACTTTTGTGGTCATATTGACGCTCACTGCACATGCGGCAGAGTCAATTACTTTGCTAGCGAGCACATCAGCGAAGAGTCCCAAAACGGCCGCCTCATTCGCAGCTATTATGATCGTGCTCTCACTGCTTTTCGCAGGATTCTTTATCGGGCCCAATGCGATGCCTGTCTGGCTGAGCTGGATTCGCTTTGTTTCATTCTTATCATACGCCTTTGCTGCTTTGATGACAAACCAGTTTGGCTCCCTGCCATCGTCAAATTCAGACACGAGTCCGATGCAGTTGTTTGATGTGAACTCTTTTGGCGTTGGTGGAAACATTGGATTTCTGATTATGCTAGATATTGCATACCGGAGTATTGCCTACGTTGGCTTGCTTTTAAACAAGCAGCGGTTCCAGAAAAGTTTATAGAGGAACGTGCTGAATATATGCAGAAAAAATTTTGGACCGAAAATTGATGAACAAAAAAGCGACACAAAAGTGATTTTCCCACGTAAATTTCGTTTGGATGATTGCAGAAACATCACGGTTTCACTCTGGGTATCTGATTGCTCCGACCGAGACTGCTTTTGTCCACTTTACGAGGATGAGGTGTATACGTACGTCTCTGATGAGCCGTTTCGATCAGGACGGTGCGCATAGAGAGATTTTAGACGGCGTGGTACAACCTTGCTCTTGGTAGCTACACTCTGGAATGATGGCTTGGTTGCCGGTCTCTGGGATATCGGTGCCTGCACAACCGATCAGGAGAGAAAAGAATTGATGCTTCCTGCAGGTACCGAGACCAAAGTCGCGATCTCCGAGGATTTTTGGACTGGGGTCTTGGGAGAAATCGCACAAAGATGAATATCGAGAGATGCTGTAACGTTTATCGAGTCGCCCATGTAGAGAGAGGCTTGCCACGGACATAGACGAGGGTGGCTGTAGCCCTGGCTCCCCGTCCATGTCTCCGGCACGATAGTTCCATGCTTCCGGTTGATGGCCTAGATCCTTTCTGTTCATGAATACGAAAAGAATGCTTATTCCTGCGTCCAGTTCTTGACGACCTCTATCCATCAAAAAGTGGTCAGAGAGCAAGCAGTGATAAAAGTTCATGACGTACTGCCAACTGCTTCTCCGATCGATGGATCCATTCCTGCGCAAGGCAAATGGCAAGAAAGATGGGGGCCAGATTGATGGGCATGCATTCTGCGCTCTTCAAGGCGACAGCAGGATGATCCGCGAAACGGTTCCGGCATCGTGGGATATGCATTCGACTCGAGCACCGCTTCAGCGCACTGAGCAAGACCAGCGATTGCAAAACATTCTGAGAGCTGTCCGAATTCTGCAAGATGGCCTCGATTTGGCTGGTCTCGCTGAATCCGTTCCTGTGCAGCAATCAGCATCAACGCTGCTGCTCGTAGCGGCATCGATCGACCGGGTGCTTGCCAGTGCGGTGCCATTGAATACTCAGGAGCTCGATCGGATGGCAAGGCGCGCATTCGCTGATATGCTTCCACACGATGCTGCCCCCAGAGCCCTTCCCAGAAACGGTAGAAACGCTGTGATCTCACTTGAGGGAGCAGATATGCGGCACGGGGGAATCACTCGGCAGAGCCGAGCGCGCAATTTTGGTGGAGTCATTGCGTTTCCAAACCACGTCTGAGTACGAGGACATCCTAGGAATCGAGTCATCGGTGCTTGCATCCAATCAAAGTATCGTCGACACTAGAAAGACACTCTTTGCCGTTGCATACAGAGGGCCAGATCAGCTTTCATGGCTCAAGCATCGATCTGCTTCTGACGAGTCCAAACCACAGAGGATTGTGGAGCGCACCAACATACTCATCGAAAAGGAATGCCCATTCCAAGTCTCCAGAAATCTCATTCGAAGAAAGTGTTCGCACAAAATTGGCAGACTAGAAAAAGCAGCAAATGTCTTGATTGAGAACGCAAGAGATGCCCTCGAAATCAGGATCAGAGTTAGAGATGTATTGCGAGGGATCGATGCACCAACAAGATGTCATCAAAGAGTATTCTGCTGAACGGGACATAATACCGAGCCCTGGCTCGGTCGATGGATTTATGCGGCCTGCCCATGAGCTTGAATGAAGAAATGAAGATAACCAGCAGGTGCAGAATACGCTTTACACAACCTGTCGGATATTTCTGATCGGGAGGAAGGTTTTTGGTTCTGCTGCGGACCGACACTTCCAAGGGAGAATCCATTTAAAGGAGGTAGAGAGCGCTCGGCACGAGCAATTTTCAGTAAGTATTCCTCTACACATGAAGAGCTTCACGGAAGGGTGCTGCGAGGAATTCAGTCGAAACATGAAAAAGTTGCTGGGAAGCACACGCGAATGGGAGGATCAAGCAACCAATCGTGCGAATTCGCGGCCTGGCCAAGAAACCACACTCAAAGTGATGGTTACAACCAGGTAACGCAGGTTGGTGGGCGACAGCATACTCGAAAGAATCCCAATAAATTGGGGGAGACGGCAATCGAGTATCCATTTGGCGTGCTGCTGTCCTGCGCGTACTATGAAAAGGAACAAGCTTTCGTAGCAATGAATGCAAGGAGCACCTGTTGGAGAGAATCAGAAGTGCGCGTTCATGATAAGGTGGCTCACGGTGCTGCATGAAAAGCCCGCGAAGTAATGACCCCGGATATCCATAACCGAACTGGTTCAGAAACCTGGATTCTCATAGCGCTGCGTCTGGACCTGTGTAGCTTGCGCAGATGGTCACCAGAGAAATCGCGAGCAAACTCCTCAAAGTGCCAATTTATTGAAAACGAATTCATTCTAGTCAGAATCAGACCTTCGTCGACAATGATTTGGCGTATGACCCGGAGAGACACTTGGTGATAATTGTGCATTCGAATGCTGACCCAAAGTCAGAGCCAGGTCGAGGGAACCCGGTCAACCACTGGGACCAGGTTCGACTTGTGGGCATTGACTAGATCATGCTACATTCATGGCTTTGATGAGCATTCATCCCTTCGTTGTTCACTATTTAGTGATACGAAACAGTGTACGGAATCGATTTTATGTGGTTGGCGGAAGTTTCCGAGACGGTTCATTTTATGGCTGTGCCCAAGCGGAGCAGATCCGCCTCGCTGAAGGCGGCTGTACTAGAGCGCACCAGCAATGGACCGAGCATGGTCCAGTTGCACGCTGAAAATCTCTCTGGCCAGATGATTGAAGGCATTTTCCTATAAAGTTTTGGCTAGGGTGGTTTCTGCTTTTTTCGCTGTCTGGGTGTAGGCCGCTTGTTATTGGCCACGGTTGCAGTTGTTGGTGGTAATCCATGGTAGTCATCCGATTAGTCGGATGCAAGCGGATGCGGCGAGCCGTTCCCCGCAGCCTCAAGCAAACCTAGACAATGGAGACGATCTTGAATCCTGGACTGGCTCGGGCCGCCGCGGTTTGGATCGCTGGAAAAAAAAATTCTTCGAGATTTCCGTCATCATGGATTGCTCCAACGCGTCTGTAAGCGTGTGTCATTTGTTTTTCCTGTCGTCACTAGTAGAGAAGACAGACCCTGGATCAGGTTTCACCGGGGTGCATGCTGCGGCATGAAGCTCCAAGAGAAAAAAAGCATCTGGTGCCATAGTGAACAGTCCTCGCTTACAATCCCAGCGACCGCTTTTGCCTGGTTTCGTTCAAGTCAGGAAGAGTGCATGCGACCATCTGAGTGCTAGTTTTCACAAGTTAATGGTTTCGTCTCTTCAGATCATTAGGTTACTAACGGTGCATTTCTAACATTCTTAGCCTTCTTTCAAACTCCCGATGGATCGTGGCAACGGTTAGAGGAGATAGCTAAGAACGCGGATCTATGGCTTCTCACGTAGATCTAGAATCCATGATACCAGATGGCTATTGCTGGCACTGGCGCGCCTCAACTGGAGTGCGCGCCGTGTCTGCCTGTCTGTTTGGCCTTGGACGCTGTCGCGCCAAGGGTGCTGTCCTGCCGGCGCGCATCTCCATTGAAGGCGGCGCATCGATTGCGCGTGCGAGCGTTCGCATGCAATCGCTCAATCGTGCGCTGGCGCTCGCTGGCTTCGCTGGCGCTCGCTGGCGATCTCGTGCGGCGTCGCAGCGTCTGTCCATTTTCGGTCAGGCAAAAGCGTGCGTGCGCCTGCGCCTGCGCCTGCGCCTAAACCTGCGCCTAGGCATTGGCGGGAAATGTGCGCCGCACGCCGGATCTATCGCGGCCAATTCTGTGCTGTCCAGTCCGGTAGTAGCCTGTGCTGTCCAGGTAAGTATAGCTCGGTCAAGATCAGTCGAGTCCAGTCCAGTGGTGGCGTGCTCTGTCCAGATGTGTCCTGGTGATGATTGACAGCGGCGGAAATCACGCTCGCTCTCCTAGATTGCCAAGCGGCCGGCCGGCCGGTCGTGTCTTTTTCTTTTCGATCTTGCTGGGCGTCTCCACGACTGATTTTCGAGCTATCACACACTCCATATAAATGTTTTTTTTGTCTGTCAGGGCAAGAGGGTGCGCGCAAGTCGTAGTCCATGGACGGTACTCCTCAAGCTCCCAGATTTATTGAATTGAAGTAAAGATAACGAGATGATCCATTCCTAAGCTCACCAGATGACCAGTGATCGCGTGAACGAGAAGCGGTGTGAACGCGAAGCTGAATTCGAGCGTGCATTGTACAAATTTGTTGTAGTTGTAGTTGTAGTTGTAGTTGTAGTTGTAGTTGTAGTTGTAGTTGTTGTTGTTGTTGTAAATGAACATGAAAGCGGCGTGCAGATCCGCCTGGGTTGTACAAGGTACCGAGCAAAACGCTAGATAGTGCAAGTCTCCAATCAGTCCAGTACCTGCTGGAGCGTATCGTACTAGTAGCGGCGAGCTTGACGAAGCATGGTAGCTGGTGAGGCATCTGGAATGTCGATGACATGTTTGGACATAATCTAATGCCCAAATGCCGCCCTACGATGACCATCGTGGCCATTAGGCCGAGTTAGGTCCAAGAAAACTGGGCTAGGCCGGGTGGAAGGGCTCACTGCTGGAGGGCGCGGCGTCGCTGCGAACGTCCCGAACGGCGGGTGCCATCGAGGGCGCTGATGACGACGCCGGCGTTGGAATCATCGGCATTCGGTTGATCTCAGCGCGTCATCAGGTGGCCGGGCGCGCTGAGCCGCCCATCGAACCGGAGCATCGCGCGAGGTCAGCGCCAGCAACTGGACTCGATCTGGAAAGAGCGCGCGAGAACGGCGGTAGGCTAGATAGCGTCGACCTACGAATAAGGCCAAGGAACGGATACCGCAACCAACGTACCGCCTAGAGCGACGGCATGGAGATGTATTTATAGCGCAAACCAGAAAGACATGCATTTCGAGATCTAGCGAGGACCAGAATCGAGCAAGCCCGAGCAAAAATACATGCACGTGGCGAGGACGAAACCCCATTCCTGTTGAAAAGTGCCGAACTGAAAAAGGAACACAAACAAACGCATCCACGCGAAACACTGCACAAGTACAAAACTACGTTCAAACCAATTCCGCCTAGGCGGAGAAGCAGAAACGGCAACAAGCCGAAGGAGAAAAAAACCTGAGACCGTATGGAAAAGCAGAACGGGCGACAACTCCAGCGATCCAGCCAAAGCAACCAATACCTTCAACTGAGGAAGAGCGACCAGGCAGACACCAAGACAAAAAAAAGCATAGGTGATTGACCCTTGTTAGGATGGCGTCATTGAAGCAACCGGATTAATTTAAGGCAATCAATGCGTCCAACCAGACAAGCGCGACCAGAAAAACCAAAAAGACTAGCGTGGAACATGGGAATGGGATAACATGATGGGATTGCGGTGACATGATAAAATTTGGGTGAATGGGGTGAATGGGGTGAATGGGCTGGTCGGATATGATTGTTCTGGGCCCTTTCGATGGAGTCAAGCTCCCTATCAACCAGAAGTTGGTTTTCTATTTATCGTTAGGGCTTCAGAGTGTGTCCTGGTTACGCACTCCATGCTGGCTGGCAGCGCTCAGCTGGACGCGGGTCACAGGTGAGCGGCCCTTGGGCGATCGAGGTCGCCTCTCAAGCTCGATCGGGCGTTGTGTCTGCGCTCGTCCGCTGCTCTTGAGCTTGTGGTTGAGTGTTGGTGACGTTTTCCTTCTCTCTGTTTTGTTCTGTTTTGTTTTTTTTTGCGGTGAAGTTTCTTTTGGTCTGGTTTCAGTTTCAGTTTCAGTTTTTGTTATTGTTGTTGTTTTTAGTTTTTGGGTATTTTGATGACCTCTCGAGAGAACACGGCTGGGCAGTCGAGGGTGGTGTGTGCCCGGGTCCGCCAGGGCTGAGAGCTTAGCCTAGCCGAGCCCAGCCCAGCGCAGCCGAGCGCAGCGCAGCGCAGCCAGGCGCAGCCTCTTGTGGCGTGTCAGCCCAGGGCTGTAGCCGTGTTTTGAAGAGCTTTGGCGGTGCGTTTGAGGTGTTGTTCTTTTGTTTTTTGTTATTTTCTTTTTGTATATTTGTTGATTAGTATGTGAGGGACGGTTTGGTATGTCTCGCTGTGATTTTGAGAATCGTCGGTGATTGGGTGCACCGGCTGGCCCGGGCCAGTCTGCCAGACAGTAGCGTTGAGCCGGGGCCGAAGCTGTGTTTTCACAGGCTCTCGAGGCTGGTTTCTGTCCTTGTTCTTTAGTTTTTCTCCGGTTTCTTTTTACAGACGTGTTATTGGTAGCTTCAAGAGTGGTTTGGTATGTCTCGCTGTGATTTTGAGAATCGTCGGTGATTGGGTGCACCGGCTGGCCCAGGCCAGTCTGCCAGACAGTAGCGTTGAGCCGGGGCCGAAGCTGTGTTTTCACAGGCTCTCGAGGCTGGTTTCTGGCCTTGTTCTTCAGTTTTTCTCCGGTTTCTTTTTACAGACGTGTTATTGGTAGCTTCAGGCCTGGTTTGGTATGTCTCGCTGTGATTTTGAGAATCGTCGGTGATTGGGTGCACCGGCTGGCCCAGGCCAGTCTGTCGACTGGTGGCGTTGAGCCGGGGCCGAAGCTGTGTTTTCACAGGGTCTCGAGGCTGGTTTCTGGCCTTGTTCTTCAGTTTTTCTCCGGTTTCTTTTTACACACGTGTTATTGGTAGCTTCAGGCCTGGTTTGGTATGCCTCGCTGTGATTTTGAGAATCGTCGGTGATTGGGTGCACCGGCTGGCCCAGGCCAGTCTGTCGACTGGTGGCGTTGAGCCGGGGCCGAAGCTGTGTTTTCACAGGGTCTCGAGGCTGGTTTCTGGCCTTGTTCTTTAGTTTTTCTCCGGTTTCTTTTTACAGACGTGTTATTGGTAGCTTCAGGCCTGGTTTGGTATGCCTCGCTGTGATTTTGAGAATCGTCGGTGATTGGGTGCACAGGCTGGCCCGAGCCAGTCTGCCAGACAGTAGCGTTGAGCCGGGGCCCGAAGCTGTGTTTTCAAAGTCTTTCGAGGCTGGTTTCTGGCCTTGTTCTTTAGTTTTTCTCCGGTTTCTTTTTACAGACGTGTTATTGGTAGCTTCAGGCCTGGTTTGGTATGCCTCGCTGTGATTTTGAGAATCGTCGGTGATTGGGTGCACCGGCTGGCCCAGGCCAGTCTATCGACTGGTGGCGTCGAGCCGGGACCCGAAGCTGTGTTTTCACAGGCTCTCGTGGCTTGTTTCTGGCCTTGTTCTTCAGTTTTTCTCCGGTTTCTTTTTACAGACGTGTTATTGAGGGCTTCAAGAGTGGTTTGGTATGCCTCACTGTGATTTTGAGAATCGTCGGTGATTGGGTGCACCGGCTGGCCCGGGCCAGTCTATCGACTGGCGGCGTCGAGCCGGGGCCCGAAGCTGTGTTTTCACAGGGTCTCGAGGCTGGTTTCTGGCCTTGTTCTTTTGTTTTTCTCCGGTTTCTTTTTATATTCTTGTCCCTGAGTATGTGAGGGACATTTTGGCGTGATTTGTTGATTTCGCCAAAATCGTCGGTGATCAGGTGCTCGCCCCGAGAGCGTCCCTCCGTTTCTAGGGACGGTACGAGGGCGCGCCCGCAACGGGACAGCGTGGCGCGATGGCCGCTGCGTATCCATGCATCTATTGATCGCTGGCCAGCTGTGCGAGCTGGTCGACGCGTCGTACGTATCGTTTCTACCTGGGTCGGTTTCTGCACTTTTCATTTATTTTCTTTTATTTTTTATTGTTTATTTTTTATTTTCTTCTGCCTGCTCGGTCTAGAGTACTGGTTGTTATTGTTATTGTTGGTTTTTTGGTGTTGGTGTTGGTGTTGGTTTTGGTGTTGGTAGTACTCAGCTCAGTCGACTGCAGGTGGGTGTGCGGAGGCGCTCGCCGGTGCCTCCAGTGCCTGTAGTGCGTCTGGTGCGCTCAGTAACTGTAGAGAGAAATGGTCGTAGCTCCAGGGCGAGTTACTATCTCACCGGCTCTGGGCGCTTTATTTCTTGAGCTGCGCAGTTTTTCTTTTTCTTTTTTCTTTTTCTTTTTCTTTTTCTTTTTTCGGTTCCCCTGTGTTTGTAAAAAAAGATTCATATGATTTTTATGGTTGCTGAGAGCTGCGGGGTCGGAGCATGATCCGGTCCCACCAGGGTGCGTGCGTGTGTGTCGGTGCTAGTGCTGCGCACTGCGTCGAACAGAACCACGACTGGAGGGTGCAGCGCAGCTCTGTTCTGCTCCGTTAATCTCCGGTAACCTCTGTTCAGCTATGTTGAGCTCTGTTCAGCTATGTTGAGCTTAGGCCAACAAGGCAGGTTGCTGAATTTTTTTGCACCAACTCTGTTTTGTTTTACTATTTTTTTTTCAGGTAACTCTCCATTCAAGAGCAGGGTAAGTATCGGGCCGAGTAGATTTTTTGTTATTTTTTTGCATGCCCATGGTCGCTTCGTTTCGTATCGTCAAGTAACCATAGGTCGCTTTCCAGGGTTCATGGTGTCGTTTCCTACTGTGATCGATGCTGGCACCAGCAACTGCGCAATCTCTGTGAATGCCGCCGCTGCTGCTATTGTTGCCGTTGTTGGCCATCGCGATCGGAATTGTCAATCGGCATCGGCATCGACAATCAGTCATCGACCATCGCTGAAATCGTCTCCGTCTGGCGCTTCGTGTGGATCTGGAATCGATGATCCTAGATGGCGTTTGCTGGCGCTGGCGCTGGCGCTGGCGCTGTGGTGGCCGACGAAACGACCCTAGCTCGGCGAATTGGGTCGGCACCCGCGGATTGGCGACAGACGCCGCTCGGCTGGGATGCGCGCCGTGTCCGTCTGTAAGTCGCAGGACGCCGTGGCGCAGCAGGTCCTGTCCTGGGGAGCTGTCCTGGGGAGCTGTCAGGGAATGCTTTCTTGGGGGCTGTCACGTTGATCTTGTCGTGGTGAGCTGTCCCGCGTATGCTGTCCCGCCAGAGGCGGCGGCGCATCACTGCTAGGGGCGGCGCATCACTGCTGGGGGCGGCGCATGGATTGCGCGTGCGAGCGTTCGCATGCAATCGCTCAATCGTACGCTGGCGCTCGCTGGCTTCGCTGGCGCTCGCTGGCGATCTCGTGCGGCGTCGCAGCGTCTGTCCATTTTCGGTCAGGCAAAAGCGTGCGTGCGCCTGCGCCTGCGCCTGCGCCTAGGCCTGCGCATAGGCGTTGGCGGGAAATGCGCGCCGCCCGCTGGATCTGTCGCGGCCAGTCGTGTCCAGTCCGGTCGTGGCCTGGCGATCGAAGGCGGCGCAAGCTGCGTTCGCTGTCCTCAATCGCCGACCGAGCGAGCGTGTCGAGGTGACCGATCGTACTGTTCGCAACTCGCAGAGGTTTCCATAACTACTTCTCATTCAATACGACATTGCATAGCATGTCGTCAGTTCGAAAAATATCAAGAAAGCGCCAATACCAATCATTGCTCATTCAGACTAGACTACCATATGTTCACTGATCTGTTGAATGATCAGTTGGTCCGATCCATCTATATTTGAGCAGTTGGGCACAAAAAAGTAAGTAAGTCAGAGCGAAACAAAAACCTTGAAGACATATCCGAGTCTCCGACGATTCATGCTGTTGCCGACGAGCGAACCAGCATCGTTCAGATCTGCATGGGTCTTTGGTTGTACAGCACTGTGCCAGCTCGTTGTTGTCTAAAACAGGGAAAGAGCCCTGTGGGAGCATCTAGGCCAGGCAGCGGCGTGCTTGAGCGTCGTAACTGGGGTCCCAGCCGCGATGTCGATGGCTCGTCCGGAGCAACCCCGATCGGAAGCATCCCTATGCAAGATGCCCAGGCGCCCATTGGGTCAGTGAAGTATATCCAAGAGATCAGGTTGGACGCGGGGGCCTCTCCAATGGAAGCGGCGGCATCGCCGATCGGCCGAGCAGCGCCGAATCGAGGACGGCGAGGGCGGAGATTCTGGGGATAGCGGCGATGTCGGCGCCAGCATAGCATCCATGGGCAGCCTAACGAATACCGTGCGATCCGATGGTTGTGCGCGAGGAGGTGCGCCATCGAATCCGAAATCGAATGATCAGGAACGAGTAACCCTGGGCGCGATCAAAGTGCGAATCGTGCACGAGCGCTGCAACCGGTACGCATCCCCAGCGGCGGCGAAAGAGCGATGGAGATGTAGATCTGAACAAGATCTCAGAGACTGACAATTCGAAAAGGTCCCCCAAACCGAGAAGCCAGCTACTGGTAAGGATCTAGACCCCAATCGTTTCCGAAAAAAAACCCGGAAATAAGAAAAAATGGAAGAAAAAAGCAGCGTCCGTAAACCAATATTGATGGACATCTGTGTCTGAGCAGTATCAACCAACGCAAGAGCAAAACTCAAAATGTAATCATCAAAGAAGAAAGCACAAAAACGTGAGCGAATACTACATGTACGGATAGCAACAGCATCACAAACAAAAGCTCAACGAGGCGACAAAACACATCTCCACATAAAGAGACTGAGTCGGCGCGCGAAGCAGAACCACCAACCTATCGGCGAACACCAACCTGGTCAGCGCCAGCCATGCAGAACGTTCAGAGAGCAATCGATGATATGCATTGCACAAAGCAATTGATCGTGCTGACTTGAGCCATCATTGAGACGCTGTGAATAATGAAAATGGAGTGAATGAGAAGTCTCAGTGGAAAAAGGAGAATGGGATGACATGATGAAATTGTGGTGAAAGGGGTGAATGGGCTGGTGGGATATGATTGTTCTGGGCCCTTTCGATGGAGCCAAGCTCCCTATCAACCAGAAGTCGGTTTTCTATTTATCGTTAGGGCTTCAGAGTGTGTCCTGGTTACGCACTCCATGCTGGCTGGCAGCGCTCTGCTGGACGCGGGTCACAGGTGAGCGGCCCTTGGGCGATCGAGGTCGCCTCTCAAGCTCGATCGGGCGTTGTGTCTGCGCTCGTCCGCTGCTCTTGAGCTTGTGGTTGAGTGTTGGTGACGTTTTCCTTCTCTCTGTTTTGTTCTGTTTTGTTTTTTTGTAGAGTTTTTTTTGTGGTGAAGTTTCTTTTGGTCTGGTTTCAGTTTCAGTTTCAGTTTTTGTTATTGTTGTTGCTTTTAGTATTTGGGTATTTTGATGACCTCTCGAGAGAGTTCGGCTGGGCAGTCGAGGGTGGTGTGTGCCCGAGTCCGCCAGGGCTGAGAGCTTAGCCTAGCCGAGCGCAGCCCAGCGCAGCCCAGCGCAGCCCAGCGCAGCCTCTTGTGGCGTGTCAGCCCAGGGCTGTAGCCGTGTTTTGAAGAGTTTTGGCGGTGCGTTTGAGGTGTTGTTCTTTTGTTTTTTTGTTACTTTCTTTTTGTATATTTGTTGATTAGTATGTGAAGGACGGTTTGGTGTGTTTTGTTGAGAGTCTGAGGATCGTCGGTGATTGGGTGCACACCGGCTGGCCCACGCCAGTCTGTCGACTGGTGGCGTTGAGCCGGGGCCGAAGCTGTGTTTTCACAGGCTCTCGAGGCTGGTTTCTGGCCTTGTTCTTCAGTTTTTCTCCGGTTTCTTTTTACAGACGTGTTATTGGTAGCTTCAGGCCTGGTTTGGTATGCCTCGCTGTGATTTTGAGAATCGTCGGTGATTGGGTGCACCGGCTGGCCCGAGCCAGTCTGCCAGACAGTAGCGTTGAGCCGGGGCCCGAAGCTGTGTTTTCAAAGTCTTTCGAGGCTGGTTTCTGGCCTTGTTCTTTAGTTTTTCTCCGGTTTCTTTTTACAGACGTGTTATTGGTAGCTTCAGGCCTGGTTTGGTATGCCTCGCTGTGATTTTGAGAATCGTCGGTGATTGGGTGCACCGGCTGGCCCGAGCCAGTCTGCCAGACAGTAGCGTTGAGCCGGGGCCCGAAGCTGTGTTTTCAAAGTCTTTCGAGGCTGGTTTCTGGCCTTGTTCTTTAGTTTTTCTCCGGTTTCTTTTTACACACGTGTTATTGGTAGCTTCAGGCCTGGTTTGGTATGCCTCGCTGTGATTTTGAGAATCGTCGGTGATTGAGCACACTGGCTGGCCCGGGCCAGTCTATCGACTGGTGGCGTTGAGCCGGGGCCGAAGCTGTGTTTTCAAAGTCTTTCGAGGCTGGTTTCTGGCCTTGTTCTTTAGTTTTTCTCCGGTTTCTTTTTACAGACGTGTTATTGGTAGCTTCAGGCCTGGTTTGGTATGCCTCGCTGTGATTTTGAGAATCGTCGGTGATTGGGTGCACCGGCTGGCCCGAGCCAGTCTGCCAGACAGTAGCGTTGAGCCGGGGCCCGAAGCTGTGTTTTCAAAGTCTTTCGAGGCTGGTTTCTGGCCTTGTTCTTTAGTTTTTCTCCGGTTTCTTTTTACAGACGTGTTATTGGTAGCTTCAGGCCTGGTTTGGTATGCCTCGCTGTGATTTTGAGAATCGTCGGTGATTGAGCACACTGGCTGGCCCGGGCCAGTCTATCGACTGGTGGCGTTGAGCCGGGGCCGAAGCTGTGTTTTCACAGGGTCTCGAGGCTGGTTTCTGGCCTTGTTCTTTAGTTTTTCTCCGGTTTCTTTTTACAGACGTGTTATTGGTAGCTTCAGGCCTGGTTTGGTATGCCTCGCTGTGATTTTGAGAATCGTCGGTGATTGGGTGCACCGGCTGGCCCGAGCCAGTCTGCCAGACAGTAGCGTTGAGCCGGGGCCCGAAGCTGTGTTTTCAAAGTCTTTCGAGGCTGGTTTCTGGCCTTGTTCTTCAGTTTTTCTCCGGTTTCTTTTTACAGACGTGTTATTGGTAGCTTCAGGCCTGGTTTGGTATGCCTCGCTGTGATTTTGAGAATCGTCGGTGATTGGGTGCACAGGCTGGCCCGAGCCAGTCTGCCAGACAGTAGCGTTGAGCCGGGGCCGAAGCTGTGTTTTCACAGGGTCTCGAGGCTGGTTTCTGGCCTTGTTCTTCAGTTTTTCTCCGGTTTCTTTTTACAGACGTGTTATTGGTAGCTTCAGGCCTGGTTTGGTATGTCTCGCTGTGATTTTGAGAATCGTCGGTGATTGGGTGCACAGGCTGGCCCAGGCCAGTCTGCCAGACAGTAGCGTTGAGCCGGGGCCGAAGCTGTGTTTTCACAGGGTCTCGAGGCTGGTTTCTGGCCTTGTTCTTCAGTTTTTCTCCGGTTTCTTTTATATTCTTGTCGCTGAGTATGTGAGGGACATTTTGGCGTGATTTGTTGATTTCGCCAAAATCGTCGGTGATCAAGTGCTCCCCCCGAGAGCGTCCCTCCGTTTCTAGGGACGGTACGAGGGCGCGCCCGCAACGGGACAGCGTGGCGCGATGGCCGCTGCGTATCCATGCATCTATTGATCGCTGGCCAGCTGTGCGAGCTGGTCGACGCGTCGTACGTATCGTTTCTGGCTGGGTCGGTTTCTGCATTTTGTTTTTTATTTTATTATTTATTTTTTTGCTATCGCTCAGTCTAGAATACTGGTTGTTATTGTTATTGTTGGTGGTTTTAGTTTTGGTGTTGGTAGTGCTCAGCTCAGTCGACTGCAGGTGGGTGTGCGGAGGCGCTCGCCGGTGCCTCCAGTGCCTGTAGTGCGTCTGGTGCGCTCAGTAACTGTAGAGAGAAATGGTCGTAGCTCCAGGGCGAGCTACTATCTCACCGGCTCTGGGCGCTTTATTTCTTGAGCTGCGCAGTTTTTCTTTTTCTTTTTCTTTTTTCGGTTCCCCTGTGTTTGTAAAAAAAGGTTCATATGATTTTTATGGTTGCTGAGAGCTGTGGGGTCGGAGCATGATCCGGTCCCACCAGGGTGCGTGCGTGTGTGTCGGTGCTAGTGCTGCGCACCGCGTCGAACAGAACCACGACTGGAGGGTGCAGCGCAGCTCTGTTCAGCTCTGTTCAGCTGCGTTAATCTATGTTCAGCTTAGTTCAGCTATGTTGAGCTCTGCCCAGCTCCGTTAGTCTCCGGTAATCTCTGTTCAGCTCTGTTAATCTCTGTTCAGCTATGTTGAGCTCTGCTCAGCTCTGCTCAGCTGCGTTAATCTCTGTTCAGCTCTGTTCAGTTCAGGCCAACAAGGCAGGTTGCTGAATGTCTTGCACCAACTCTGTTTTGTATTGCTATTTTTTTCAGGTAACCCTCCATTCAAGAGCAGGGTAAGTATCAGGCCGAGTATATTTTTTTTTGTTATTTTTTGCATGCCCATGGTCGCTTCGTTTCGTATCGTCAAGTCACCATTAGGTCGCTTTGCAGGGTTCATGGTGTCGGTTCCTACTGTGATCGATGCTGGCACCGGCCTGTGCGCGGTCTCTGTGAATACCGCTGCTGTTGCTGCTGTTGTCTCTGTTGGCCATCGCGATCGGGATCGGCATCGGCATCGCTCTCGACCATCGGCATCGGCATCGGTATCGCTCTCGGCCATCGGCATCGGCATCGGTATCGCTCTCGGCCATCGGCATCGGTATCAGCATCGCTCTCGGCCATCGCTGAAATCGCCTCCGTCAGGCGCGCCGTGAGGATCTAGGATCGATGATACCGGATGGCATTGTTGGTCTGGTTCTGGCGCTGGCGCTGGCGCCGCCGACCAAACGACAGTTGCGCGTTGAATTGGGTCGGACGCTCGGATTGGCTGCTTGCACGCCTCGGCTGGGGTGCGCGCCGTGTCCGTCTGTCTGTCGCAGGACGCTGTGGCGCAGCAGGTGCTGTCCTGGGGAGCTGTCAGGGAATGATGTCTTGGGGAGCTGTCACGTTGATCCTGTGACGGTGAGCTGTCTCGTGGACGCTGTCCCGTCAGAGGCGGCGGCGCATCACTGCTAGGGGCGGCGCATCACTGCTGGGGGCGGCGCATCGATTGCTCGTGCGAGCGTTCGCTGGCGTTCGCTGGCGATCGCGTGCGGCGTCACAGCGTCTGTCCATTTTCGGTCAGGCAAAAGCGTGCGTGCGCGTGCGCCTGCGCCTGCGCCTAGGCTTTGGCGGGAGATGCGCGCCGCGCGATGGATCTGTCGCGGCTAGTCGTGTCCAATTCTGTGCTGTCCAGTCCGGTGGTGGCCTGGCGATTGACAGCGGCGCAGGATGCGTTCGCTGTTCTCAATCGCCGACCGACCGAGCGTCTCCGAGGTGACCGATCGTACTGTTCGCTACTCCCCAGAGGTTTCCATAACTGATATTCATTGAATACGACATAGCATAGCATGTCGTCAGTTCGAATAATATTGAGAAAGCGCCAATACCAATCATTGTTCATACAGACTAGACAACCATGGGTCTATTGAGATGTTAAATAGTCAGTTGGTCCGATCAATCTATATTTGAGCAGTTGGGCACAAAAGAGTAAGTCAGAGCGAAACGAAAACCTTGAAGATCTATGCGAGTCTCCAACGATTCATGCTGTGGTCGACGAGCGCACCAGCATCGTTCAGATCTGCATGGGTCCTTGGTTGTGCAGCCATTCGCCAGCTCGTTATTGTCTCAAACCGGAAAAGATCCCTGCGGGAGCGTCTAGGCCAGGCAGCAGCGTGGTGGAGGATCGTAACTGGGGTCCAAGATGCGACGTCGAGGGCTCGTCCGAAGCAACCCCGATCGAAGGCAGGCCTATCCAAGATGAGCAGGCGCCATTGGGCCAGTGAAGTGTATCCAAGAGATCAGGTTGGACGCCGGGCCTCTGCGATGGGAGCGGCGGCATCGCAGAACGGCCAAGGAGCGCCGAATCGATGGCGGCGATGGCGGCGCCAGCACAGCATCCATGGGCAATCTAACGAGTACGGTGAGATCCGATGGTTGTGCGCGAGCAGGTGCGCTATCGAATCTGAAA